>OX465278.1:116969713-117569713 GCA_949987645.1 Tachina grossa | reverse complement strand
AAATATCAGCTCAAATACACACACATAGCAGAATTCATATAAGAAATATCCAAGAAAATTTCAACAACACCCCACCTTTTGCAAATCATGACGAGCCTTAAATTCTCCCTCAGATATACATAGATTCTCACGGCTACATATTACAAGAACACCTCGCCCCTAATAAATCACAATCATCTTAAATTCTTACAAAAGTACATACATACATACATACACATAATCAATTTACCTCAACAACATCCTCACCTACCTCAAATCACGATCAGCCTTAAACTACTATAGACAGACACATCCACAAATCCCCATGGATACATATTACGTCAACAACCCTGCCCACCCAAATCATGGTCAGCCTTAAACTTCTACAGACATACAAACACACAGATTCCCCCGGTTGCATATTACTAGAACACCTCACCCCTCATAAATCACAATCAGCCTTAAGCTCCTACAGAAATACACACATTGAAATTCCTACAAACATACACACACACACACACACACACACACACACACACACACACATACACACGCAATCGATCTACCTCAACTACACCCCGCCCCTTCAAATCAAACCCTCACCTAAATTCTCACAGACAGACAGACACATCCGCAAATTCCTATGGTTACATATTACGGCAACAACGCCACCCACTCAAATCACGGTCAGCCTTAAATTCCCACAGTCTAGCAACACCTACATTAGCACTAGAAAAAATAACTTTCACCTTTTTCCCGTCGTCATTAGGAAAAATCATTTTCCCGTCGGCATTTGAAAATACAATATTCATGTATTGCCCGGCATTAGGAAAAATTATCATGCATTGCCGTAGGCATTAAGAAAAATTAATAATCACTATTTCACCATTGGTATTAGGAAAAATCATTTTCATGATTTTCCTCGTCTGTATATACGCACATAAAAACCGCCAAATTATGAACCGCTTAATACATTCACACAAAATATTCCACACACAAACATCCACGGTCAGGCAGACAGACAGACAGACATACACTTAATGTAAACAAAAACTCCTAATGCAAACAAAAACTCCTAATGTAAACAAAAAACACAAATTTCCAAGAATTTAACAATTTTCAAATTTTATTTACCCAAACTTAACAATTTCAGCAACAATTTAACAATTTCAGCCCACAATTTAACAATTTCAGCAACAATTTAACAATTTTAATTGGGGCAGGATTGGCAATTCCCTACTACTCATTACCAGTAAAATCGTAGGGCCGTAATCATAATAAAATTGTAGCAAGTGGCAAAGTGTTTTTATTCAAATTTTGAAACTTTTGTATGAAAAACATTTAGCCACTTGGTAGAATTTCATTATGAATACGGGCATTACTGATTACTGAAAATTCAATGCACCTCATCATATAACAAATAATTTAGGCAATTTATAAAAATTGTAGAAACAAAATTTTAGTAATCAGTTAAAATTTACTTGTTAAACATTTTTTATTGTTTTTACTTAAACTTTAGTGGTACTGCAGTGCTCATCTATGGTAAATGCCTTTACTTTTACTTTTTAATTTTTAATTCCTAGTGTTCATCGTTTAGCTGTTGCTGTTCTTGTTGTTGTGTACGCATTGCAATTAAAATAAATTCAGTAAAGTGCGACTTTGACTAGCGCACATTCGGTTTTGATAATTTTTTTTTTTTTTTTTTTTTGAGTTAGCTTTCTTCCTTTTTTAAGTTTTTTCAGTTTAAACGATTTTTTTCAGTTTTATCGCTTTTTTCTAGTTTCGGCGTTTATTTTTATCTTTTTGCGTTTTTTCAGTTTTCGCAATTTTTTTTTAATTTTGGCGATTTTTTCATTTTGGCGATTTTGTCATTTTGGCGATTTTTTTCATTTTGGCGATTTTTTCATTTTGAAGATTTTTTCATGTTGGCGATTTTTTTCTGTTTTTTTTGGGTGTTTTTCATTTTGGCGACTTTTTCTGTTTTTGGGGTTTTTTTATTTAGGCGGTTTTCTCATTTTGGCGATTTTTTCATATTGGCGATTTTTTTGTAGAAGGGGTTTTTTTTATTTTGGCGATTTTTCCGGTTTTTCGCAATTTATTTTAGTCCTAGAGATTTTTTTTAATTTGGTGCTTTTTTCGATTTGGCGATTTTTTTTTGTTTTTGGCGATTTTTTTATATATGGCGATTTTATATTTTTTTGATTTTTTAGTTTTACCGTTTATGAAAATTTCAAGAGTTTTGCTCTTAAGGTCTCCAAGATACAGCAAGTTGTCAAAATTACAAAGTAAAAATTGCATTAACTAATGGAACACCCATTAATTTAAACTTTTTAAATTTAGTGTTAATTGTTGTAGTCTATATAAAAATACACTAACTTTACAAATTTCAAGTGTATATATAAAGGGTGTTTTTTTCAGAGGTATAGAACTTCGAATTGAAATAAAACACAAGAAAATCGTTTTAATGTCCATCAATTTGGCTTTATTGGAAGGATAATTTTATGCCATTAATGTTTAAATATGATATCGGGCATGTGGCCGCCGCGGCTGGCTCGAATAAAGCCAATTATACAGGTCCAATTTTCAACCACTTTTTCGAGCATATGGGGCCGTATGTTGGCAATAACGCCACGAATGTTGGCTTCCAAGTCCCCTAACGTTTCTGGTTTGTTGGCGTAGACGAGCGACTTCACATATCCCCAAAGAAAATAATCCAATGGTGTCAAATCACACGATCTTGGTGGCCAATTGACAGGTCCATTCCGCGAAATTATGCGCTCATCGAATGTTTCCTTCAATAAATCTATTGTGACGTGCGCTGTGTGGCATGTAGCGCCGTCTTGTTGGAACCACAACTCATCCACATTCATGCCATCCAATTCGGGAACAAAATAGTCGGTTAGTCGGCTCCAATTGCTGTGCACGGTGGCGAATCGATTCATTCGGGTCCTCTTCAACACTTTGCTCTACAGCGGCAATTGTTTCTTCGGTGCGCACTGTTCGACGTCTCTGCGGATGCGTATTATCACATAGAGTAAACGTAGTGCGAAAACGATCCATGGTTAACCGAATTAATTGCTCTGATGGACGATTATGTCGACCATAAAATGGACGGAGCTTGCGGTAAACTTCGCGAACTGAACCATTATTTTCGAAATAAATTTGCACGATTTGCAAGCGTTGTTCTTTTGTCAACCTGTTCATGATGAAATGGCAAACCAAACTAAATATTAATCACTTAACAGCTGACAAAATGGCCGCCAGTTAAAAAAGTGATGCCAACTTAAAGTTCTATACCTCAATAAAAAACACCCTATATATGTAAATACAATTGTATGTATATTACATGGGATTTTAACATTTTTCGTTGCTTGTTTTGGAACATCCTTTAGTTTTTAACTCTCATGTATTTGTTGTTGTAGTGGCCAACTGTCTACATATTGTGTCCAAATTTCAAGCCCGTAGCTCTTACGGTTAATTTTCACCTTTGGTGTACGGAAATATACAGAAAAATAACCGGCGGCGCACCGTCGGCTTCGAGCCGGTCGACTTGTTTCTCTGCTTGGTATTGCTTCTTTCAAACACTAATACACTCATACATAGCTCACATCGATTTGAAAATGCAAAGCAAAAGCAAAAAGCAAAGAAATCTCAGCAAAGAATCAAAGCCAAAAAATGTTTACCCCCTAGCGTATAGATGTTTACACATCAAAAATTTAATTGACTAAAACTTTAATTGAGTAAATTTAAATTTCCTTTAAAAATTTTATTGAAACTCTTAGTTGATTACTAGCCTCCAATATTCCATCGAAGTTGCTAATAAGAGAAATAGTTGAGTTTTCTATGTAGTTTTCGATATATAAATTAAAATTTATATTGCAAGAATTTTTTAAGCTAAATCATTCTTAAGACCCCTTTTAGACACTCAAAGTTTACTTTGCAAAGTCTTAATTCAGCTGGATGAAAGACAGAGGAATACTTTCACTTATTTAAGACTTTGCAAAGTAAACTTTAAGTGTACAAAAGGTGTGTAAATAAATAAAACTTTTGATTGCATAAAATGGGGATCACCTAAAAAAAATTATTAAAAAACCACAGAATTATAAAAAGTATATTAATTTTCTAGAGAAATTTAATTGCAACAACAATTTGACAAAGACAACCAACCCAAAAAAAAAACTGAAATATTAATCAAATAAATAAATAGCTGTTTATTAAATTTAGCAATAAAAACTTTGTTATCAATGAACTTAGGGGATGGTCACACTTGGGCAAATATTTGCTCAAAAAACGTAACCACAAAATATTAATGAAAAAGCTTTCAATTCAGATACGTGTTTGTTAAGTTAAATAGTTTCCAATAATGTTGGAATCAATGACGTTGTCTATTAGTTG
Organism: Tachina grossa; assembly: GCA_949987645.1. NCBI lineage: Eukaryota > Metazoa > Arthropoda > Insecta > Diptera > Tachinidae > Tachina > Tachina grossa. The sequence goes on along the minus strand of OX465278.1, from coordinate 117,565,339 downwards.
TTTATGAAACTGTTTAACTTAAGAAACACTTGTCTGAATCAAATGATTTTTTACAAACATTCAGTGGTTACGCTTTTTTGGGTAAATGTTTGCCCAGTGTGACCGTACCTTTACGATAGCAGCTATAATTTGCAAATATTATAATAAATAAGATAAATAAATGTGTATAGAGCTGAATATATGTTTGTCATTTTATATTTTATATAGGGAGCAGCAGAAAACAAATATGCAAAAGTAGCAATTAAATTCTTGAATTCGATAAGATGCATGATGAAACAGGCCGAACCTTTAAGCAGAAGATAACAAAATCTTAATGCGTCAGATATCGGTTATAAAAGAGCATTTAGTCCAAACAAAACTTCAGTGAGTGTTAAGCGTTCGGGAAAGAAATTACTAACTAATTTTCAATATGAAAGCGATAATTTTTGTGTTTGGTTTAATATTCGCTGCGGCTAGGGGACAGGTTAGTGGCAAATAATAAGAAAGAAAAAAAAATACTTTTACAGAGAACAGTTTCAATATAAAAATTGTTGGCTAGACTGAAACGACGAGTTATGATTTGAAGTGAAATAACAGAGTAAAAGAATAAAAGAGGGAAGCTGAAATTTCAATATCAAATAAAACATAGTCCTGCAACAAGGACAATGACAGTTTGAAGAAGTGAAGAACAAAGTTCAACAACTTACGCTGACAAAGAAAGCAAAGAAAAAATTAAAAAAAAATACACAAACAGGCCCTTGGAAAGTTGTTTGTTTGTTTCAAACTACTTTTGAGTTCTTGTGTTTGAATTCTCTAAATTATTTTCTTCATATAATAATTAAAAATAAAAATATTATTGCCTTATTTTTAAAACATAAGAATTAATTCCCTAATTCTGTTCGACGATTGTGCCGTCTTGTCTATGGACGGAAAAAGCCGCAGTTGTGATTCCTTAGACGCAATTTACACTGTGCCTTTTCTGCTTGCCTGTGCAGGCAGGCTTTTTTAGTTTTTGGTGAGAGGTGATGAGAAGCTTGAGGTGTAGAACAAAAGGCACAAAATGAAAATTCGAGGGGATTTATTGACATTTCTCTTTGCCTCTTTCGTATTCTCAGCATTAAACGTGCATAGAAATTCCAAAAAGGCATGAAGAAAAAACGCTTAATGCAAATTTGTGTGACTTTTCGTAGGGGGTTCAAAAGAAAATTGTCAATACAAGACAGGCTGAAAAGGCATAGTGTGAATAGCGACTTAAAACAATTATTAGTAATAATTAGTATCTGCTAGAAGGTGCGTGTATTTGCTACACATATTGTTTCATATATTTTTCAAAATATTGTATAATACTTTCATTTAATTTTTATATTTTAAAAACATGGTAATAATATTTTTATTTTTCATTATCAAAGACAACAATCATTTTTGAAGAAAATAATTTCAGGAATTCAAAAACAAGAACTCAAAAGTATTTTCAAACAAAAACGTCCTAAGTCTTCTAACTGAATTAGGGCATAAATTAAAATATTATACAATAGTTTGAAAAGTATATGAAATATTATGTGTTGGATATAATGTTGAAGACAAAAATCATAAAGCAAATACACGAACCTTCTAGCACAGACAATAAATAATAATTATGTTAAGCAATCACAACTGCGGCTTTTTTTCGTCCATAGACAAGATGATGCAATTGTCGAACAAAATTAACGGATAAGTCCCCTCTTCAATTGCTTAATGAAACCAGCTTCACGATTGCTTTTCATGTGTAGAAAAGCTCAGCATTTTTATTTCAAATCTTATAAAAAATAATTTCGTAAAAAATTTTGGTTTTCTAGCTCTCCTTCTTTTGGACAATTTTTGTCGCTATTGAAAAATGTTGCCAAATGTTGTACAAATATATTTCCATAAAATTCTAGATTTAGGATTTGAAGAGTCCAAAGCTCAACTGTTACACCAGAAATAAGCCAACACTTCAAAAAAAAAAGTTTTCTTATTAACATCTTTAATCGAAAAATATATAAAAATTGTGAATTAAAAATTTAATTGAGTCAATCAAACTTTTGTTTAAAATTTTAGTTAACTAAAAAATAGACTAAAAATTTAATTCAATAAAAAAACAATTAAAAATTTAATTCAATAAAAAAAACAATTACAAATTTAATTAATTCAAATATCAGTTAAAAATTTAATTCATTACAAAATTAATTAAAAACTTTATTGTTAAAAAAAATCAATTAAAAGTTTAATTGACTAAAAAATCAATTAAAAACTTAATTGAATAAAAAATCAGTTAAAAATTTAATTGATTAAAATATCAATTTAAAATTATAATGATTAAAAAATCAATTAAAAATTTCACTGATTAAAGAATCTATTAAAAATTTAATCAACCAAAAAAATCAACTAAAATGTTAATTTAGTTAATTTAATTTTAGTTTAAAAATCTATTAAGTATAAAGTTTAATTAACAGAATTATTTTTTTTTCTTGTTTGTATTTTTGTCAATTAATGGTGTTAATATGAAAAGGACGCAATAAACTGCTAGAGGCATTAATTGCTTAAGCTGCCTTTCAAAGAATAATAAAAAACTTCAAGGCAAATATATTTGCAGAACATTTTAACTCAAACCTCCTTAGCGTAATTGGCAAATTTCGGGCACGACCTTTTTCTAATAGGTTAAAAAACGTCGCAAAAATTTGCTTTAATCTAAGTCCTCAATACCATAGCCCAATTCTAAGTACGACCATCACGATAAGGCCCATTATATTGCAAGTTAAGGGTATTTATTTTGCCCCTTCATGAGAGTGGAGCGAACCAGCAGTTAAAAATAATAATCATAGTAAGATCCTTTAATATTCTTATGAATTCATGCTACACCTGATATATACGGGTATTACTTGGATCCACAAAATCATACCGATTTACCATTATTATATATCTAAGAGGGAATTTCAAGCCTTCAAAATGCCAAAGCACATTCTTTGTATAGTCATCTGCTATACAAGAGCCAGCCTAGACAGCTTTATTATTTTACTACAACTTTTCAAGAAAAGAATTTACTTTTTAATAAATACTTCTCTTCGAACAGATCAAAGATGTCACCACCTATAATCTAAGTGCTGAACGTAGTGACGATTACATCAAATTGAACCGAATGCAATACGCACAAGCTGTACAAAATTTTGACTTGCAAATGGAAAACTTTAAGGCAAACTATATGGGACGTATAGATGGAATGAAAACACAAATGGAGATGACTACCGCCAGTGTAGTTCATATGGAACAGCATTTAAATCCCTTAGAGCTAATGGGTAATGATATCAACAAATGTGTTGTCAAATATCGCACAACAATGCCGACTGTTACAACCACAACAAATGCTATCAACAGTTGCATTAATCAGGCTACTGCCCAGCTTACCCCAATGCTTGCCACAGCCCTCAATTACAGAAATGTCATGCAAAGTTATTTCACAACATATTTCGAAACCGAAAGCAAGAAATGTGGTGAAAAATTCGAAAAATCAACAGGAAATTACACCAGTTGTATCACCACAGTGGTGAGTAGTATTCATATAATCAAATAAGGAAATGCTTCTCCTTACCCCTACACCATTTTCTTTATCTTGCAGATTACCACTACTAACAATAATCTGGTTGCTTATCAAAAGACCTTCTCCAATTACATGGATGCAGCCGAGTGTGCTTCAAAGGCAAATATTAAGGTAGGTTTGGATTGCACTTATACCGTGCAAACTCGTACTAATGCTGTAATTGCTGAGGCAAATGTTTTGATTAACAATTGTCTGTTGGGTAAGGACGAGTGGAAACCATGTCCTGCCGTTTGCCCAGACAGTCGCGATTTCCCAGTCAATTACAAAAATGAAACTATATCGAATCCATTTTATGGACTTAAGAGTCACAAAGGTTGCTTGTTATTGAACCTTAAAGATTTAGCTTAATTTTTTATATACGAGTAAATATAAATAAATAAAGTGAAATATTGAAGCAAAATGTTTAAAAAATAAATATTTTATAGGAACTTGGATCAATTGAATAATTCGAAGTATAGTCAAATATATGCTCAACTTACAAGCCTTGTTGTGGAGTTTAAAGTTGTATTTGACAACAAGTTATTTGTGAAGTAAAAAAAGCAATGTGAGTCCGATCACAGAGGAGATGTGTAAACATCTAGTAATGAAATTTTTTTTTTTTAAGTTGGAAGTACTTATGCTTTTAGTATCTATTTTTAAATTGATTAATTAAAAGTATCAAAACTTTCAATATTGTAAATACATATGAATTTGTTGGGTTTTGTTTGTTTTATTAAACTTTAGTAAATGTTCCCTCTGCAGTATATGTATGTATACGTACTGCATTCAAAATTGCAGTAAGCAGAAAATTTACTGATTAATAAAAAAAATCAGTAAATTTTTACTGCTAATGAAATTTATTTTCCATTACCAGTAAAATCATAGGGCCCGTAATCGTAATAAAATTGTAACAAGTGGCAAAGTTTTTTCATTCAAATTTTGAAACTTTTGTATGAAAAACATTTAGCGACTTGGTAGAATTTCATTATGAATACGGGCATTACTTATTACTGAAAATTCAATGCACCTCATCATATAACAAATCATTTAGGCAATTTATAAAAATTGTAGAAAAAAATTTTAGTAATCAGTAAAATTTTTTTTTGTTTTTACTGAAACTTTAGTGGTACTGCAGTGCTCATCTATGGTAAATGCCTTTACTTTTACTTTTTAATTTTTAATTCCTGTTGTTCATCGTTTAGTTGTTGCTTTTCTTGTTGTTGTGTATGCATTGCAATTAAAATAACTTCAGTAAAGTGCAACTTTGACTCGCGCACATTCGATTTTGATTTTTTTTTTTTTTTTTTTTGATTTAGCTTTCTTCCTTTTTTAAGTTTTTTCAGTTTAAACGATTTTTTTTCAGTTTTGTCGCTTTTTTCTCGTTTTGGCGTTTTTTTCTCTTTTTTTTTAATTTTCGCAATTTTTTTAATTTTGGCTATTTTTTTAATTTTGGCGATTTTTTTCTGTTTTTGAGGTTTTTTATTTAGGCGATTTTTTCATATTGGCGATTTTTTTGTTTAAGGATTTTTTTCATTTTAGCGATTTTTCCGGTTTTTCTCGATTTATTTTAGTCCTAGAGATTTTTTTTAATTTGGCGCTTTTTTCCGTTTTGGCGATTTTTTTTTTGGTTTGGCGATTTTATATTTTTTTGATGTTTTAGTTTTACCGTTTTTGAAAATTTCAAGAGTTTACCTCTTACGGTTTACAAGATACAGCAAGTTGTCAAAATTACAAAGTCAAAATTGCATTAACTGATGGAACAGCCATTAATTTAAATTTTTTAAATTTAGTGTTAATTGTTGTAGTCTGTATAAAAATACACTAACTTTTAAAATTTCAAGTGTATATATATATATATGTACATACAATTTTATGTATATTACATGGAATTTTAACATTTTTCGTTGCTCGTTTTGGAACACCTTTTAGTTTTTAACTCTCATGTATTTGTTGTTGTAGTGGCCATCTGTCTACATATTGTGTCCAAATTTCAAGCCCGTAGCTCTTACGGTTGATTTTCACCTTTGGTGTACGGAAATATACAGAAAAATAACCGGCGGCGCACCGTCGGCTTCGAGCCGGTCGACTTGTTTCTCTGCTTGGTATTGCTTCTTTCAAACACTAATACACTCATACATAGCTCACACCTACTTGACAATGCGGTGAAAGAAAAGCAAAGAAATCTCAGCAAAGAAATCAAAGTCAAAAGATTTTTACACCGTAGCGTATAGATGATTACACATCAAAAAGTACAATTGCCCCAAATTTGCCATCGCTGATATGAAGTGAGAATTGAACAGAATAATATCTTGTAGTTGCATTAGTTATGAATTCACTTATATAGCGCGTTTAAAACAAGTATTAACAGTAGACTTGGGTCGAACTCGTTCACTAGTTCATTTTTGCAGCAAACCAATGATCAAACCCATATAATTTAAATGGACTTCTTTTGATTTACTTTTAATTTTAGTGCATATTTTTAATGCATATATTAGGTTTTATTGCGCATTTTTTATGCGCATAACTTAGTTTTTATAGTGCATGAAAATAACGGGCCTGGCTATAACAATTCTTTCCGTACTCTGTATAAATTCATTCGGGATTGAACTGATACTTGACAGGTTTAATTTAAGTAGTTCAAACTGATTACCTCCAATACCATTGAAATATTACAGTTTCAGATTTTTTTTAAAGAATCAGTCTCACAAATACTAATAATAATATACTATAGATAATCGGCCAAGTATTCGAAAAATTCAAATTTTTTAAATAATTTGTGAGTTGAACAGCGCAAATCTAATTTTTTTTAAGCGATGAAAATCGTGTGTTTTCGCCTAACACAAATGTGTGTATATAGAAAAAATTAATACTTAAAGATTTTTGTTTGTTTGAAGTAACACTTAGTTTCAGTAAATATTTTGTACTGTTGCAGTCAGTGATGCCAACTTTTTTGGCTCTAAAAGAACATCAGGATTTTAAAAAAGCACTAAAAAGCGTAATTTTGAAATCTACAAAGCGTAAAAAGCACTAACGTGAAAAACGAGTGAGATTACATCCTCACAAAAATATAAATGTGAAAAACGGCCAATTTCCTATCCAAAATTTCGGCCATTAAAAGCTGTTAGATATAAATTTTGACCAAGTTCTTCTTTGCCACAATACCTAACACAGAAATATATTATGTATGATATAAATTTGTAATCGTAAGGGTGTCATATAATTTCTAGATAATCTGCCAACTTGACAACATTTTTATCAATATAAAGAAATAAACATTCATACATTATTCTCTCCTTTTTTAGAAAGGAAAAAATATTGCCAAGTTAGCAGATTATCTAGAAATTATATTACGATTACAAATTTTTATCATACATAATATATTTCTGTGTTAGATATTGTGGCAAAGAAGAACTTGGTCAAAATTTATATCTCACAACTTTTAATGGCAGAAATTTTGGATAGGAACTTGGCCGTTTTCACATTTATGTTTTTGTGAGGATCTGATTACTTTTTGAAAAGATTTCTATAATAACACTTTTTAAACTTGAAATTTCTGGTGTATTTTATTTCTGTTCATGATCACTGTGCCAGTTGAAAATGGCAGAGTTACATAAAATAATGGGTAAGAGTGTGATGGGTGTTGAATTGTTGACCTTAAAAATGCACTATTGTGCCATTACAACGGGTCGCCAGTGTGTGTGAAATATGGTAAGAGGCGACTGGAAGAAATGTGTAAAATACAGCGTAAATTTTTCTGGGTATGACCCCGCCTTTTTTTCAATATATTTACATGTTAAATAAAGTCTGCTTAGCCGAAGTACATAAATCAAAAGGATATGACAAATGTGCATGCAAATTTTCAATAGGGTAGCTGGTGCTTTTAATTTTTTGGATTTTCCGATTGAGTAAATCAATTACTATTTGTGTACAAAATGGCAGCTCTCTATAGTATAATATTACTTAAAATTTTCATGAGCCTGGCCCCGCAGACTTTTATATCTACTAGTGCTTATGGTTCATGCAAAGTTTGGTATTAAAAAGTTAATAAGAAATACCTGAGTATTGAATTAAAAACTGCTAAGCCGAAGTACCTGAACGAAAAAGCTAAGATTTATGGGTGAAGTCACGGCTACTTTTCAAAATAGGAAATTTTTTTTGGAATAAGTGCAAATTGTAGGAAAAGTTTTAATAAAATGTATGTTAATTTTGAATTTGAAGTGCTTGTTTACGCCCTCTGATAGCAACTTCTGGGTTTTCAGATTTTTCTTAGTGATCTCTTATCAAGATTTATTTGTGTATCAAATTTAAGGTCGCTGGCCTCGCATACCGGGTAAAACTTTTTTCTTTTAAGATTTTCTCATTGGCCTATGCAGCTACACTTACTAGTGTATAAAATGTCAGCTCTCTAGCGTGAATTATATCTTTAGATTTTATCAGCATTACCTCTCCCACTATTCTTAACTCAAAATTTTGTTGTGTGCAGCGCTTATAATTCATGCTCATTTTCTTCTAAAATATGCTAGACCGATGTAGATTAAACACAAGGCTAACATTTTATGGGAGTGATCACGCCAAATTATTACGGTGATAGTTTAAAGTATTGTGCACGTGCAACGCGTATGCAAAATTTCACTAAATTGGCTTGAATTAAAAGCTGTATATTAAGTATTTAGTTAAAAACAATATAAGCGTGGCCCCGCCCATTCTGGTAAAAGTTTTTGGGTTTTCAAATTTTTCTAGTTTGTTTCTCACTTAGACCTACTTGTATATTAAATTAAGCGCCTTAGTGCAACTTTTAATTTTTAAGTTTTATGGGCGCAGCCCCGCCCCTCTAACTAAAATTTTCGGGTTTTTAGATTTTTCTAGTTGGTTTCTCACCTAGACCTAGTTGTGTATCAAATTTCAGCTCCTTAGCGCAACTTTTAATTTTAAATATTTATGGGCGTAACCCCGTCCACTTTTCCAAAGTCAAAATTTTTCTTGGTCAGTGCTTATTATTCGTGTGTAGTTTCGTTACAAACGGATAAAAATAGCTAGATAAATAGTATATCTAAACATGCTGAGCCGCAGAATATTAAAATGAGGTTTAAATTGTATGGGCGTGTCAACGCCCACTTTTTTAATGAAAAATTTATAGCCTTGCATTACCGCAGAATATATGCTGAATTTCAATAAAATAGCTTCCATGAAGCGCCTTAGAATAGCATTTTTAATTCTGACCTTTATGGGCGTAGCCCCGCCCTCCTGGCTCAAATTTCAAGGTTTTCAGATTTTTTTTATTTTATTTCTCACCTAGACCTAGCTCTGTATGGATTTTCAGCTCAATAGCACATATTTTAATTTTTATGGGCGTAGCCCCGCCCTCCTGGCTAAAATTTTAGGGTTTTCAGATTTTTCTTTATCATTGCTCAGCTAGATCTACTTGTGTACCAAATTTTAGCTCTCTAGCTATAGCAGAAGTGCTTCATCAATTTGATGAGTGTGTCAGTGGTCAGTGGTCAGTGAGTATGTCCTAAAATATGCACTTTTTGCACCTCCATATCTCCGGAAGCTTTCATTGTAAAACTTTCAAGCTTCGCATATGAGGTTATATGAATTTATTCTAGTTATGATTTAAATTTCATAATTTTACGGTCGCGGGGAACAAAGTTATGAGGGGGTAAAAACAGCTCGAATGGTTTCGTGTAAATATACACACTGCGTGCATTGGCCAGAACTTGGCCTGGCGCACTACTGTGCGCCTAGAAAATTTTTCTAATCTAATCTCTATTTCGGCAATATTATCAACATTTTTAATGAACTATATCAGACGAAAAATGTGTGCTTTACCCTAAACAAATAAATACATCAAGTTTTTATCAAAGTAATTTTAAGAAATACGCAAATTTCTTAAAAGCACTACTTAGTGCTTTTTCTTAGTTTGGCACTAACGTTCAAAATTTGGTGTCTTGAGTCTTCAAAAAGCACTAAATATAGTGCCAAAAGCACCAAGTTGGCATCGCTGGTTGCAGTAAATAATAGTTTGTCAAAAAAACACTTTATAAAAACAGAAACAGGCCACGAAGCTTGCCGGCTACTTTTCGACATTTACATGTATAAAACACGGTCAATAAAAATAAACAACAACAACAAAAGCACAACAGTACGTTTTATCTATCCACGAGAACGATAAAACAACAAATTCTCTCAGCCTAACTCTGCTAAATTTAACAAGCCAATTATGAATTTTCCCGGGGAGTGTTTTCCCTTCCCTATCATTTGTTGCCGGAGAAAAATCCTAATAGTCTAAATAGCCGGGGAATAACCAAATACGGGAGATAGTTGATGAGCTTTTTAATATTTACATTGTATTCTGCACTAACGCAAGAGTTGAGCAATAGAAATTTAATAGAAATTTTATGTTTTCACCGCCAATGAGATTGTGTGTGTGCAAATGCAAATGGAATAAATTCTCAAGGACTGTGTGTACAAAGGAAATTGTAAATTTTGTAAAGTTTTTCTTTTCGATCTTGATAATATTAGAAGGAAACAAATCTTTCCTTTACTTATGTGAACTTAGAGAGGCATTTTTTGATGTGTAAACATCTATACGCTAGGGGGTAAAAATCTTTTTCACAATACAATCACAAATTTTGAGTAAAGCACCCCATACACTATTCAATTCAATTTTCAATTGAGTCGGTTGTTGTTCAAATCAAAGCGTGTATGGCTTTGTCAATTGATTAGTTTGGCAGTTGTCGAGTTGGTTGAAGAAAAATCAAAAAATTTTGAGTTTTCATGTTGACTAGTAAATCGTTCAATTCGATTGTGCTGTGTGTGCTCGAGTTTCGTGATTAGATGTCAAAATTTATGTTTTTACCTTTATTTTGTATAGAAAAAGTTACGTATTTTTAAAATTGTATTTTATTTCATTGAAATTTAGATAAAAAATTTAAAAAGTGATGAATGAATGCAATAGAAGTTTTAAATTTTTAAATTTGTAATTGTGAAAAAAATATATATTTGGCAGTTGAATGAAAATCTTTCAATTCAGTTTATGAAGTGTGTGGCCAAGAACCAATTAAATTGAAAGACTCAATTCACAATTGAATTGAAACGTGTATGGGGTGCTTAAGATGCACACCGCGTTATTAAATCGGTGTGAGCTACATATGTATGAGTGTATTAGTGTTTGAAAGAAGCAATACAAACTTATTTAAAATATTGTAAATACATAGGAATTTAGTGGTTTTTGTTTGTTTTATTTAACTTGATAATTGCTTTATTAGGGTTCCGTACGCCAAAGGTGAAAATGAACCCTATTGTTTTGGCTACACTGTCCGTCCGTCTGTCACAGGGTATTTTCTCAAGAACCGTAAGAGCTACGGACCTGAAATTTGGACACAGTGTGTACACAGTTAGCCGCTACAACAACAAATACATGAGAGTTAAAAATTAAAGGATGTTGCAAAACGAGCAACGAAAAATTTTAAAATCCCATGTAATATACATACAATTGTATGTACATATATACACTTGAAATTTTAAGTTAGTGTATTTTTATACAGGCTACAAAAATCAACACTAAATTTAAAAAATTTAAATTAGAGGGTATTCCATCAGTTAATGCAATTTTGACTTTGTAATTTTGACAACTTGCTGTAACTTGGAAACCGTGAGAGCAAAACTCTTGAAATTTTCAAAAACGGTAAAACTAAAAAATCAAAAAATTATAAAATCGCCAAATCTAAAAAAAATCGCTAAAAACAAAAAAAAAATCGCCAAAACGAGAAAAGCACCAAATTAAAAAAATTTCTAGGACTAAAATAAATCGCGAAAAACCGGAAAAGCCAAAATGAAAAAAACCTTTAAACTAAAAAAACCTTAAAACTAAGAAAATCGCTAAAATAAAAAAAAATCGCCAAAATGAAAAAATCGCCTAAATTAAAAAAACCACAAAAACAGAAAAAATCGCCAAAATTAAAAAAAAATTCGAAAATGAAAAAAAAACCCCAAAAAGAGAAAAACGCCAAAGCGAGAAAAAGCGACAAAACTGAAAAAATCGTTTAAGCTGTAAATCAGTAATGCCCGTATTCATAGTGAAATTCTACCAAGTGGCTAAATGTTTTTCATATAAAAGTTTCAAAATTTTAATGAAAAAAAACTTTGCCACTTGCTTCAATTTTATTATGAATACGGCGGTAATTCATAATTCATTAGCAGAAAAATTTACTGAATTTTTTCAGTAATCAATAAATTTACTGCTTACTGCAATTTTTAATGCAGTACATATATACTGCATTTACTAACCAATAATAAAATAAAAAAAAAACCAGCAAATTCCTATGTATTTACAATATTGAAAGTTTTGATACTTTTAATGGATTAGTTAAAAAAAATATACTAAAAGCATAAGAACTTCCAACTTAAAAAAAGTTTTTTCATTACTAGATGTTTACACATCTCCTCTGTGATCGGACTCACATTGCTTTTTTTCTGAATACAGAAGTAGTTTATGTGTGAGCAGGATTTAGTTACAAATGCTTAAAACAAAAGGGAAATATAACATTTCGGTGATTTGTTTAAAATTTTTGTACTAAATAAATGGTAATTTTTAAATTTTTGTATGAGTTTCCTTCAAAATGTGTGAGGAGAAGACTCTCAACGAATTCTCCCTCTCCTTCACATATAAAATACCTGCCTTTTTTTCCTGCGAAGTTTTATCACGTTGAAATTTTAATTCCCTTGGAATTGTTATTCCTAATATTGAGCTGTAAATTTTTACAAAATTATTTGTAGGATCGCAATTCATACAAAATATTTACTGGTTCATTGAATGTGGTCACCGAAAATGATTATTTTTTTTTTGTATAAACACTCGTAGTGTTCTTCTCTTATCACTTCCTGCAGTAGAAAAAACAATATTGCCAGGTGGGTCAATTACAAAATTCATACAATAATAATACATTTAAATAAATTCAGTAAAGTGCGACTCTGACTCGTGCACGAAGGGTTCCGTACGAACACTAGATATGTAATTTAATACAAACTTCATCCTATATAATATATAGTTTTGGCATTTGTTTCGTTTTTGGGGTCTTTTCTTTTATTTTTGTTTTGGCGGTTTTTGAGTTTTTCGGTTTTGGCGATTTTTTAAGTTTTGGTTTTTTTTTAGTTTTGACACTTTATTTTCTTGTTTTGGCGATTTTTTTCGGTTTTGGCGTTTTTTAATTTTGGCGATTTTTTTTTATTTTTGGCGATTTTTTTTATTTAAATTTGTTTTTTTTTTAGTTTTGGTGACATTTTCGCGTTTTGGTGATTTTTTTAGATTTTTGGGGTTTTTTTCGTTTTGGCGTTTTTTTCATTTTGGCGATTTTTTCGAATTTGGCGATTTATTTTAGTGTTAGAAATTTTTTTTAATTCTGGCGTTTTGTTTCGTTTTAGCGATTTGTTTTTAATTTTTGGCGATTTTTTTTTTTTGGTTTGGCGATTTCATAATTTTCGGTTTTTTTAGTTTTATCGTTTTTTTTTTAAATTTCAAGTGTTTACCTCTCACGGTTTCCAAGATATAGCAAATTGTCAAAATTACACAGTCAAAATTGCATTAACTGATGGACCACCCTTTAATTAAAATTTTTTTAAATTTTAGTGTTAATTGTTGTAGTCTATATAAAAATACACTAATTTTACAAATTTCAAGTTTCAATATACATATGTAATTACAATGTACAATTGTATGTATATTACATGGGATTTTAACATTTTTTTAATTTCGTTTTGGAACACCCTTTAAGTTTTAATTCTCATGTATTTGTTGTTGTAGCGGCCAAGGTAAGGTTCTACATACTGTGTCCAAATTTCAGGTCCGTAGCTCTTACGGTTCCTGAGAAAATACCGTGTGACGGACAGACGGACAGCGTAGCGAAAACAATAGGGTTCCTTTTCACCTTTGGTGTACGGAACCCTAAAGAAGTAAATGAAATTTTGTAAGCTAATAAGCTTTTATTCTTATACTCGTATCTATCCATCTACGTACATTTTTATCAGAGTAAAGCCGTTGTCGTGGGCTTGGTAGTTAAAAAATCCCGCTTCCTTTAATTATTTCATAAATTTATTTATTTGCTGCTATATTATTTTGTTATGGATAGTGAGAAACTAATTGTGTTATAATGGTCATAATATTTTTTTTACGATTTTATAAAAATAAACAATAAATTTATAAGTAAAAAATTGTTCTTATTTACTTTTCAATAAGTGCTGAAAAAGTATTTTTTTGATTACAATTTTTGATAAATTTAATTGTGTCACACCTTTATTTGTTTGCTCTTAATAGCTTAAAATTATAATAATTGTTATCACAATGAAAATGAAATGAAATGAAAGCTCACTTTACCATCTCTAAAGTTACAACACTCTTACCATTCCACACATATTTCACATATTCCATTTGCAAAAAAGTTTCGTATATAAAGCAGAAATCTACATCAACTGACACCACACACAGTGGACCAAACACAGAAGAAAGCTGATGATGAATGTTTAGTGGCCGTCGAAAACGGCTAGCTGTTCCGTTCAACTATGTGTTGTCAGAATATTTACAACTAACTTTAGTGTTATTTGTTCATTAATAATTATCACATGTAATTTGGCTTAAAAAGCGATACGAACTTTAGCCTGTTCAAATCATAAAAATAGATAAACAAATTTGTTTCTTTAATAATAATAAAATAATAAATAAATAAATGCCCTAATTTAGTAAAAAGCTTAAGGACGTTTTTTTTAAATATTTTTGAGTCTTTGTCTTTCAATTCTCTAATACTGCATTTAAATCTAGTAGATTTAATTTGAAATTTTCATCGTTTACACTAAGCTTTTTTGACATTTTCCAAGATTTCTTATCCAAGACAAAATCCTTAATCTAAAATTTTGTCTTAAACTGTAACTTAAAAAGTGATGGCTTAGCTCATTCACACACCTTCAATAGAAAATTACATAGCGTAGCTAATTCTCTCATCTTTTATATAAATATATTGTACAGAGTAGCAGTAGTAGAAGAAATATAAAAATATTAGTTTTTTAGTAGATTTCCTAAAAATCGACTGACAAATTATATTTCCTTTTATATGGGAAATCTAGCAAATAGCAACAAGTTTTAGCTGGAAATCTTTCAAGTACTAGATTTCAAGATTATCATTTGTATTGCGTATTTCGAGTCGAATATTTATCTACGAGAATTTCGTCCCAGGGTAAAGAAAACTAGCACACGTTGCCTTCAATCTACTACAAAATTCTCGTAGATGAATAATTGACTCAACAAACACAATACGGAGGTAAGTAAATGCCCTTTAATAAGGCAAAAACATTTTCTTTAAATCTAATACTAACGAGAATTCAAGCTAAATTTAGCTGATTTCTACTAGATTTCTCTTAAAACAATGAAATCTAGTTTGTCAATAGATTTGTAGGAAATCCACTAAAAATCTAATGTTTTCATTTATTTTTTACTACCCTGTGCAACATGTTTATAAAAACCATGAGTGAATTAGCTACAGTTTGCTGAAAAAGGTGTGTGAATTGGCTACATTGCAGTTGTTTGGTTGTAGTTTTGGAAATGTTTCAATTCAGCGTTTTGTTTTGGATAAAAAAATTTTGATAAATGTCCAAAAAAAAATTGGTGTTAACGGTATGGATTTTTATAAAAATTTAAATTAAATTGTGCTAGATGTTGAAGAGGTGTAAGTGCCTTTTAAAAGACTTGCTTTAGAAAATGGTTCTTGTCTTTGATAAAAAAATTTAATAATATTATTACCATGTTTTTAAAACAAACAAAAAATTAAATTAAAGTATTATGCCACGAGTATATGCCCTAATTCAGTAAAAGGGCATTAATTTTCTCTCGAAATAAAGCACTTACTAGATTTCGAGCTAAATCTACTGGATTTCTCATACAGAACGAAATCTAATTTGTCAGTAGATTTGTAGGCAATCTACTTAAAATCTAATATTTTTATTTTATATTTACTACCCTCTACAACATATTTTTATAAAAGATGAGTGGATTAACTACAGTATGCTTCAAAAGGTTTTTGAATTGGCTACAATGCAGTTGTTTGATTGCAGTTTTGGAAATTTTTCAGTTAATGAGTTTTGTTTTGGATAAAAGAGTCTGGATAAATGTAACAAAGACATATGCCCCAATTCAAAAAGAAGATTCAGGACGTTTTTGTTTGAAAGTACTTTTGAGTTCTTGTGCTTAAATTCTCTTAATTATTTTCTTGAAAAATGGTTGTTGTCTTTGATAATGAAAAATAAAAATATTTTTGCCATGTTTTTAAAACGTAACAAATTATATTAAATTATTATACAATAGTTTGAAAAATACATATATGAAAAAATATGTGTTGGATATAATGTTTGGAATGAAATCATAAAGCAAATATACGAACCTTTAGCACAGACAATAAATAATAATTGTTTTAAAGAATCACAATTGCGGCTTTTTTTCGTCCATAGACAAGACGATACAATCGTCGAACATAATTAGGGCAATAGTTTGAAAAATATATGAAAAAAAATGTGTTGGATATAATGGTTTGGAGCAAAACCGTAAAGCATATATACGAACCTTCTAGCATAGACAGTAAATAATCATTGCCTTAAAGAAGTGCAACTGCGACTTGCTTTTGTCCATAGACAAGACGATATAATCGTCGAACAAAACTATGGCACAATACTCTACAAAAAAAAAATAAAAAAATACAGCAAAACTAAAGAAAACGCTTACAAACAAAAAAAATATTCTACTTCGAAATTTCATAAATTTTATTTCTTTAAGGACACTTTCTAACTCCCATTTAGCTCATTTTTTAGTTGCGTTAGAATATAAACTTCTTTATAAAAATCTTCAACCTTATTATCTTCTTTCACTTATCACTTAAAAGGATGCAGTAGCAACGCAACGAAAAATTAATTAAAATAAATTAATTAATGTTAAGACAACGGAAGATGATTTTCCATTATCTAATCCTGGTTTTGCTGCTACAATCCCACACAATGCTTACAGCAAAGTGAAAAACATTCACCCAATAAAATATAAGTATATTAAACAAAATGTATCTTATAAAAAATAAATTTACTTGTAACTAAAAGAGCAGATTTAATAAAAAAAAAAAACAAGTAAGAGTGCTATATTCGGCTGTACCGAATCTTATATACCCTTTACCAAAGTGCTTTTATGTAGTATAGAGATACATACATAAGCACATACATAAAGTATAAACAAAAAAAAATAATAGTTACTTTTATATAATTACAAAAAAATAAATAAATTTTCAAACCCTAAAATCATAATTTTTGATTTTTCTGATTCCTTATACCAAACTAGTAGTTCTTAAAAAAATATAGAAAGTGTGTAAAGTGAAAAAGAGAAATCAAAAAAATGTTTTATTTATTTACTTTAATACCCAGAACAAAAGTCCAAAGTTTCCAGCTCTGGAGCTGTGGTTTTTATTTTTATAGTTTTCTACAAAACACTTTTATTTCCAAAATGTAAAATATATATAATTTATAAAAGCAAAGATAAAAATTAATTAGACTTAGTTAGTTAATTTTTTAATTGTTTTTTTTTTATTTGAAACACTAATTTCATTCGTTCAATCACAAAACAATTTTATTTAATAAAAATAAATAAAAATTAGTTTTCGGTAGTTAATTTTATATATCACAAAAAGTGTGGGTTTTCCAACCCTGAAATCATACTCTTTGATTTTTATGATTTCTTATACTAATCTTTCTTTTAAGAATGTAAGATATCTTTAATTTATAGAGAAAAAAGAAAAATTTGCTTTAGTAAGTTACTTTTGTATAAAAAAAGTAAACTTTTCCAACCCTGGAAACGTGTTTTATACTTTTTTAAATTGAAATACAAATTTTATTCGTACTATAGCATAAAATAAGTTTATTTATTTAAAAAAAAATTTAAATTAGTTTTCGGTAGTTAATTTTTTATATCACAAAAAGAGTAAGTTTCCCAACCCTGCAATCATCCTTTTTGATTTTTCTGATTTCTTACACAAATCTCTTTCTTTTAAGAATATAAGATATCTTTAATTTTTAGAAACAAAGGAAAATTTTGTTCTCGTAAATTGCTTTTGTATAAGAAAAAAAGTTATTGTTTTCCAACCCTGGAAACGTCTTATAAAATTTTTTAATTTTTTTTTATTTGAAAACCCAATTTTATTCGTGGTGAAGTAAAAAATAAGTTCATTTAATAAAAATAAATAAAAATTTAGTTTACGGTAGTTAATTTTAAACTTCACAAAAATTTTAGGTTTTCCAACCCTGGAATCATTCTTTTTGTTTTTCTGATTTCTGACAACAATCTCTTTCTTTTAAGAACATTAAATATGTTTAATTTATAGAAAAAAAGAAAAAATTTGTTTTAGTGAGTTAATTTTGAATTAAAAAACTTAAAGTCTTCCAACCCTGGAAACGTCTTTTTAACTTTTTTATTTTTTTTTTCTATTAGAAATACCAATTTTATTCATATTGAAGTATAAAATAAATTTATTTATAAAAAAAATTATAATAACTAGTTTTCGGTAGTTATTTTGTATGGCCAAATGAAGTTTAAGTTTGCCAGCGCTGAAACTGTGTGCTCGATTTTGCTGATTTTCTATACCAATCTTATTTCGACCATTTCTGACACACCAGTCCAAGGACGAAGTCTCTAGCTTTTCTGGGAGCTTCGGAAAACCGATTTCACGTACAGACAGATGGACAGACGGACATCGCTTATTCATCTTCCCTATGCATAAGGATCCAGAATATATATACTTTATGGCTCGCTTATTAATATTCTGGAAATTACAAACGGAATGACAAACCTATATATACCCTCTTACCATTTTTTGGTAAAGGGTATAAAAATTTAAAAGTAATCCAAGAAATTCCACGAAATAAGCGAAACTGTTCTATTAAATCTGTAATTATTATTTTTTTAACAAATTTAATGAAAATTTTTATTTTCTCCTTTTCAGGAGAGTTATATTCCAGCAAACAGCTTAAAATTTATTAATATTTTAATCACACTTCTTTAAATGCTTAATAATTAAACACAAATAAAAATACTTTGACAGGCACCAGCATTTCTCTGCAAAATTTTTTTAAACACTTTTTTTAGGAGACACAGTCTGTTTCCCCCTGGATTAAATTTCTAAAGAGGTATTCCAATGTATGTAGAACTTTTTTATTGTAAATTTTTTTTGTCATATTTATTTATTTTTTTTTTTTTTTAACAAACCTCTGTTTAAACAAAATGACAGTTGCAATTGGCAGCCGACTGCAACGAAAACTCTCTAAAGTTCGCTTGTCGTTTACGTGTTCACCTTTTTTTTTGTAAAATTTTTTCTAAGATAAAAACAAAGAGAGGGAGAAATAGAACTGGGCACGTGCTCTGGCTGATAACTAAAGAACAAATCACGCGTGAACATAATAAATAGAGATACACTCCAAAACTAAGAAAAAACATTTCAGTTTACTTTGGCGCTGCCAATTGAATTCTAAAACCACTCACTTAATCATCTCTAAGAAAAATGTTCAAAATCATTTAGAGTTTTTTTTTTCAGCAATTTTAACTTGAGTTAAAATCTTAATAAAGAAAAAAAACTAACAACAACTATTAGTTTAATAAGAGCAAAAAAGCTGTGGTAGTTTTATCAAAAACAAAAAAGGACTCCATACGGCGCAAAATGTCAAACTGCGGCTAAAGTTCACAAGGCAAAATGAGTTTTCCCTTGTGTGGTTTTATATCGTTTTTATGTGAGAGCAAGCGCCTGCATGAATATGCTGCTGTTTTTTATTTTTAGTTTCTTGATTTCGAATAATAAAATACAAAATATTAACAGAACAGTTTGTTAAAGGAGCATTGCATACCACATGTGCTGGAAGGCACTTTTTTATACTTTTTTTATTTAAATATAATGTTTTAACAACAGAAACTAACTTAAGAAAGTAATATTTTTAAAAGGCGTTTTTTTAAAAGGTCCATTTTTTAAGGGTAATTATTAAACTATTTTCTTATAAAAGAATTTTTTAACAGATACTAGTTGCGAAGATACTTTTTTAAAGTATTTTTTCAAAGGCAATTTTTTAAAGTACCTTTTTAAAAGACACCTTTTTAAAAGTACCTTTCTAAAGGTTACTGTTTTTAAAAAGTCAAGCAGAACTTTCTTTAAGGGAACACTTGTTAAAAACAAACCTTTGTTGAGAGGTAACTTTTGTTAAAAGTTACTTATACGTTTGCTAAAACGTACTTTTGTTAAGACGTACTTTTTTCTAAAAGATACTTTTGTTGAAATCACTTTTGCTAGGAGGTACTTTTGTTAAAGGGTACTTAGGCTTTTGCAAAATGGTACTTTTGTTAAGACGTACTTTTTTCTAAAAGATACTTTTCTTGAAAAGTTCTTTTGCTAAAAGCTAGTTTAGCTAAGAGGTATTTTTGTTAAAACATACTTCGCTTAATTCTACTTATACAGGTACTATTTTCGGAGTCAATTTTTTAAAAAAGTATTTATTTTTAATACGTATTTTTTTAAACAACACTTGCTTAAAAGTACTTTTTCTACAACATACTTTTGTTACAAGTTACTTAGCTTAAAAAATAGTTTTATAAAAACGGTACTATTGGTTAAAATGTGCTTTGTTTTCAAATACACTTTTTTACTGAGGTACTTTGTGTTAATAGGTACTTTTTCCAAAAGATACTTTTACTAAAAGGCACGTTTCTTAAAAGGTACTTTAACTAAAAGGCAGATTTTCTAAAATGTACTTTTGGTTAAATGAACTTCTGTTAAAAGATAATTTCCATTTAAATATTTTGTTCTATTGTACTTGTATTTGAAAAATATTTTGAAGACTACTTTTGTTGAGAGGTACTTTTTAAAAACATACTTTCATTTAAGGTACTTTTGTTAGAAAACTTTTTTAATAGGTACTTTTGCTACAAAATACTATTGTTAAAAATTACTTTTGTTAAAACTTACTTTTTAAAAGGTACTCCTTTAAAAGGTACGTTTTTAAAGGTAGGTACTTTTTTTAGAGGTATGTTTTTTAAAGGTAATTTTTTAAAAGGTACTTTTTTGACATGTACTATTTTAAAAGGTACTTTTTAAAAGGTACTTTTTTAAAAGGTACTTTTTTATAAATGTACTCTTTTTAAAAAGTACTTTTGAAAAAGAATTTTTTTTTTAAATTACTTTTTTTAATGGTACTTTTTTGACATGTACTCTTTTAAAAGGTACTTTTACTCATTTTCAAAAGGAAATTTTTCTATAGGTATTTAAGGCATTTTTTAAAATTTTTTAGTAGGTACTTTTTAAAGGTACTTCCTTAGAAGGTAATATTTCAAATGTCCTTGTTTTAACACGTACTCTTTTAAAAGGTACTTTCTATAAGGTACTTTTTAATAATTACTTTTTTTAAGAAGTACTTTTTTTAGGAGGTACTTTTTTAAGAGGTACTTTATCAAAACCTACTGTTTAAATATGTACTTTTTGCAAATGTACTTTTTAAAAAGATACCTTTCTTAAAAGGTACTTCTTTAATAGGTACTTATTTTAAAAGTTTCTTTTTAAAAAGGTACTTTTTTAAAACGTAATTTTTTGAAAGGAACTTTTTTAAATTAACTTTTTTTAAAAGTACTTTTTCGAAAAGCTACTTTTCTTAAAATGTACATTTAAAAGAGATTTTTTAAAAATACTTTTGTAAAAGGTACTTTTTTAAAAGCTCATTTTCAAAAGGTAATTTCTAAAGGTAATTAAAAAATTTTTTTATAAGGCACTTTTTGAAATTTACTTCTTTTTAAAAGGTATTTTTTTTAAGTTACTATTTTAAAGTGTACTTTTTTAAAAAGTACCTTTTTTAAAGTTACTCGCTTAAAACTTACTGTTTTAGTAGGTACTTTTTTAAAAGTTACTTTTTTAGTAGGTACTTGTTTAAAAGTTACTTATTTAGCAGGTAATTTATGAAGGGCATTTATTTTTTGTAAAGTACTTTTGTTAACAAGGCCTCTTTAATAGGTAGTTTTTTAGATAATTTGTTGTATTTTTTATAATTTTTTTTTATAATTTTTATAAATTAATTTTTCTAAAAGGTACTCTTAAGAGCACAAAGTACCTGTGCTGTAGGTACTACTTACAAACAGTAGTTTCTTAGGGTACTTTTTTGTACTGTACATTCTTAAATATTCTTAAAGTACTTTTTTAAAAAGTTCCTTTGCTTATTAGGTAAATTTGTTAGGAGGAATTTTTCCTTAAGTTGCTCTTTTTAAATCGTTTTTATTTTGAAAGTTGTTTCTTCCAAAACGTATTCCTTCAGAAGGTAGTTAGTTGTCTAATTATTTTAAAATACGAGCATGTTTTTTGTAAAATGTGCTTTTTAAAAAAATAGTTTTTAAAATATTTTTCTGATCACTTGTCGTTGATGATGATGGCCTAACCTCTTAGATATATGAACGGATGACACTTCTAGCTCAAAATTCACCTGCCTGGTCAGTTACTTTTTCGGGATGCATTAGACTCTCTTAGATCTCATAAGCATTGGTATGGTCTTGAATTCGGAAGTTTCATTTGTTAACGTACCTATTCATTCGGAAACAGGTCTCAGCAGTGATAATGATTTCTTTCCGAAAATTAGGGTCGATTTCCAACTGCTGTAGGGCCCACTCAGTGAACGCCAGTTGCTGTCTGCAGGCCTTTATTTTCTACTTATCGGTCAGTTGAGTTATGGAAGGGTGTAGGTTCAAGTCGCGATGCAAAAGCGCCAAGTTGTGGCCTGCATGAAAAGGGTTTAAACGGGCGATGCAAAATCTACTGCGTCAGATGCTTCTGTACATTCTCACGGACAGCGGTGAAGTCTCGGCAGATCTTTCATTTCTCAAAGTGGGTTTTGGTTTATTCTTTATTGAGCCAGTGATAATGGCGAATTAAATTAATGGAGATATTGACGACTGAAAAATGAGCTAACCACGCGGAACGTTATCTGAACAGAACACTAATTGTTGTGTTGCCAGAGTGTATAAAAAACAGCCATTTTGACAGGTATAGCTTCAACAACACTTGCGCCATCAACTGTCAAACCTTGCAAATCCCTATTGTTAGAGTCTCTTGTTTAGTTTCAAATATAAAATACTCGTTTATCACTACGCAACATAAAAAAGATTTAAATGTGAATTTTTAGTGCCTGGCTAAGGACATGTTTTACTACAAACTTATTAAAAGTCATTTATTAATAAAGAACATAAAAATATAAATTTAGTTTTTCCATATATTTTGCTAGCAAAATATGTATACATATGTATATAATTCTTTAATCTATTCATTCAAATCGTACTCGTGAAATAGAAATTCACATCAACTAAAGCAGCAGAGCAACTCACTGACACTCATAATGGATGATCAAAATATTAAATTTTCAAACGATTTAGACAGCGAACGACGTATTGGAATGGTTTGTGATTCAAAAGGAAAAAATATGCCTACAAGCCAAATGCGGAATGTATAAAGTTTAGCCACAGAAATTAGATAATTTATTACAATGAATTTGTTAACACTGAAATGAATTTGTTTCGAAGAGCAATAAAATTTTAATTTGAAAGTAAAAAACACAAATCACCAGGCATCATCATAATAAGAAGAGCGTTGGGGAGAGAGAGCTTGGCGTAATAATTAATTAAAAGAAAACGACTACAAAGGAATGCTTATTAAATTTAAGGGATAATGTGTAAGAAATTGGTAAAAAAAATCAAGTTCTTGCTACAACTACAGGCTTGCCCTGCTCTGCTACCTTAAGGAAAAGTTTAATGATTTTAAGCGGTTGTGTCGAATTATTTTTGCTGTATATAAACAATCAGTATTGTGATGGATTGCTGAGGAGAGAAGATTAGTTTGCAGCTCACTTGGGTACTGTTCCGTTGTGATCTGCATTAGCAACAGTGAAATATTAATATAAGCTAGTCCCTCAATAATCAATTAAAATGTTTTCGTAATGCATTAAGCACATTCCCCACAGCAGGCGACACGAACACACGACTTCAAATGCCGCTAGCAGCATTTGTCGCCTCGTAGCCAGCTAGTTAGTTATTTTGTATGAATACATAGTTCAGTATTACCACCTTCAAATATTTCGCATTTAAAAAAATTAAATTAATCTTTTGAAATCTACTTATATGACGTAAAAATAAAAAAAAATATTTTTAAAGCTTAATGTAATAACTTAATGTAATGTAATAACACTAGATATGTAATTTAATACAAACTTCATTCTATATAATATATAGTTTTGGCATTTTCTTTCGTTTTTGGGGTTTTTTGGGTTTTTTCGGTTTTGGCGATTTTTTTAAGTTTTGGCTCTTTTTTTAGTTTTCACACTTTATTTTCTTGTTTTGGCGATTTTTTTCGGTTTTTGGCGTTTTTTCATTTGGCGATTTTTTTAAAATTTTTTTCTTAGTTTTGGCGACATTTTCGCGTTTTGGCGATTTTTTCGATTTTAGCGTTTTTTTTTAATTTAGGCGATTTTTTCGAATTTGGCAATTTATTTTAGTATTAGAAATTTTTTTTAGTTTTTGGCGATTTTTTTTAATTTTTGGCGATTTTTTTTCTGGTTTGGCGATTTTATAATTTTCGGTTTTTTTAGTTTTACCGTTTTTGAAAATTTCAAGTGTTTGCCTTTTACGGTTTCCAAGATATAGTAAATTGTTAAAATTACATAGTCAAAATTGCATTAACTGATGGACCACCCTTTAATTTTAATTTTTTTAAATTTTAGTGTTAATTGTAGTCTGTATAAAAATACACTAATTTTACAAATTTTCAGTTTCAATATACATATGTTCATACAATTGTATGTACATTACATGGGATTTTAACATTTTTTGATGCTCGTTTTGGAACACCCTTAAGGCCAAGGTTCTACATACTGTGTCCAAATTTTAGGTCCGTAGCTCTTACGGTTCCTGAGAAAATACCGTGTGACGAACAGACGGACAGCGTAGCGAATACAATAGGGTTCGTTTTCACCTTTGGTGTACGGAACCCTAGAAATGAATCAATTTATACTTTACATCAATTTTTGGATATTGTTTATGTTAATTAATTTGAAATACTTGTCCAAAATCATTCATTCAACATTTTTTATTATACTGGCAACACTGAGTTTTCTCATTGTAGCCAAAGAATTAGAAATTAGTTTAATTGGACTACAACAACATAGTTAGCATAGACAACAACCCTGCCGCCCTGTTGCCTTGCTGTCTTCAAAAGAAACTCTCGTATAAAAATGTGCATTCTATCATTGACATTTTGTAGTCGGTAGCTTGTTGTGGTGAATGTGTTAAATGCATAAGTAAAATTTTATTTTTGAAAAAAATGCGATAATAAAAGTTAACCTTAATATTTGATATAACCGAATTTTACTGAAGTAACTCTCATGCTTTTAATTGCCTATCCGTCCGTTTGTCCGTCTAATGTATCTTTCGATTTTACATGATTTACGCTTTTAAAACTTCTAAAAGAAAATTAATTAGCATGGAAACAAATTTAGCTTGTCTATCGTCCAAGGCATTTTTGTTTGTACCTTGTAAAACTTTAATACACAGAAAATATTTTTCTCCACTTAAAACCTTAAATTTAAAAAAAAAATTATCAAAAAATTAATAAGGTCCATTAAATTTTTGTTTAGAAATTTAATTTATTAAACGTTAATTTTTTTCTATTTCATTAAGTCATTTAAACTTATGTTTAAAAAATTTATTAATTAAAAATTATTTTTATTTTTATTAATTTTTGAATTAATTTTTGCTTTTTTTAGTAAAACGGATATTGATGGGAGAAAGATTATAATTCTGTGTAGATTGCACTCGAAAACTTTATACATTTTGGTGATAAGAAGAACGTAAAATAAAATCAAATCAATACAATCTCCAGTTCCCCCGGCTACTTGGTCACTTTTAGGAGCTATGCTACTTTTGTGGCTAAGCAGCTTATGTGTACGCGGCTATTTAACACCAGAGGCGCTGCAATGATTTTATCAAAAGTCTACAATATGCTAAAGACCAGAGTTATCAAATGATTTAAGCTTAATAACATCTGTAATATGTTCTCTACACAATTCGTACAGAATGTAACACACATACATATGTAATTATGCTGTTTACTCTCTCTTTAAATAAATGCAGTAAAGCATGATTTTGACTTGTACGTTTCTGACACAAAAAACATATGTGATAATCAGGGAAACCGCAAATATGCAATTGCATGTTTTTCTTGTGTGACGTATTAATGCGGAGATCAGATATTTATCCGTTTCAGATCTTTTAATGAATTTTGGCATCGATTTGTTAGTGCATATTTTTGCATATTTTACCCTTTAAAGCATGTTTTTGCATATTTCAGTCCTACACGCATATTTTTAGCATTTTTCGAATTTTGAGAGCATATTTGACGCTTTTAAGGCATATCTTGATACTGTATAGAATTTTTATTTTAATATGCTACAAGCCATTTATCTGTTGTTCAATTTATTTTTTTTCACCAACCAAATCTCACTTTCAATGATCTATTATCTATAGATTATAAATTTTTATAATTTTTTGTGCCGTTCTTACGAACGTTAGTTTCAATAAGAATTTGGTTTTGTTATTTGTGCCACACTCTTCCCCGATTACATCAATAGACGTTGAAGGAATATTGTCAGTGTATAAAAGTTTATTAAGATGTGACAAACAGCGATTTTTAATTGAAAATATAGGCGAATATTTTATTGTCTATTCCAATAAAAATTATAAATAAAAAGCTTGTTTTATTTTTCAAAAATATAGTTACAAAGTTTTAATTCTAATATCGTAATCTCTTTTGAAGTTGAAGTTAAATTTTTACGGTCGTCATATACAATAAAAATTTATTTGTATTATTTGCTTTAGTCAAAATTTGTATAATAATTTTGTTTTAACGTGCACTTCAAACCCAAATTATTTCTTTAATATGGAAGTTATTCTTCGTAAATGTTTTTCAAGTTTGCTTTTTATACCCTTTAATAAAAAATGGTAAAAGGGCATATATAGGTTTGTCATTCCGTTTGTAATTTCTAGAATATTAATAAGCGAGCTATAAAGTATACATATTCTGGATCCTTATGCATAGGGAAGACGAATAAGCGATGTCCGTCTGTCCGTCTGTCTGTAAGTGAAATCGGTTTTCCGAAGCTCCCATAAAAGCTAGAGACTTCGTTTTTGGACCGGTGGATCAGAAATTGTCGAAATAAGATTGGTATTGAAAATCAGCAATATCGAGCAGACGGTTTCAGAGCTGCGAGACTTAAACTTCATTTTGCCATACAAAATAACTACCGAAAACTAGTTTTTAATAATTTTTTATTATATAAACTTATTTTATACTTCAGTATGAAAAAAATTGGTATTTCTAACTAAAAAAAAATTTTAAAAAATTACAAAAATTAAAAAGACGTTTCCATGGTTGAAAAACTTTAACTTTTTTTGTTATGCAAAAGTAACTTACTAATACAAATTTTTCCTTCTTTTTCTATAAACTAAACATATGCAATGTTCTTAAAAGAAGGAGATTGATGTAGGAAATCAGAAAAACAAAAAGATGATTCCAGGGTTGGAAAACCTAAGATTTTTGTGATATATACAATTAACTACCGTAAACTAATTTTTTAATTATTTTTATTAAATAAACTTATTTTATACTTCACCACGAATAAAATTGGTATTTGAAATAAAAAATTAAACTTAAAAAAATTAAAGTTAAACATATCTAATGTTCTTAAAAGAAAGAAATTGATGTAAGAAATCAGAAAAACAAAAAGGATGATTCCAGGGTTGGAAAACCTACGATTTTTGTGAAGTTTAAAACTAACTACCGTAAACTACTTTTTAATTATTTTTATTAAATAAACATATTTTATACTTCACCACGAATAAAATTGGTATTTCAAATAAAAAAAAATTAAAAAATTTACAAAGACGTTTCCAGGGTTGGAAAACCTTAACTTTTTTTGTTATACAAAAGTAACTTACTAAAACAAATTTTTCCTTTTTTTCTATAAATTAAACATATCTTATGTTCTTAAAAGAAAGAGATTGATGTCAGAAATCAATCGTCAAATCGTTACATCCGTGAACGTACAACTCGTCACGTAAAAACACATTTTTCGGATTATGACATACGTGAACGTATTGAAATCCCATTCAGTTTATACGATTGACGTATCATTTAATTTGTTTTCGTACAACTGCCGATACGATCACGTATGTAACAATTTGAAGCCAGAAAAACAAAAAGGATGATTCCAGGGTTGGAAAACCTAAACTGTTTGTGAAGTTTAAAATTAACTACCGTAAACTAATTTTTTTATTTATTTTTATTAAATGCACTTATTTTATACTTCACCACGAATAAAATTGGTATTTCAAATAAAAACAAATAAAAAATTTAAAAAGACTTTTCCAGGGTTGGAAAACTTCAACTTTTTTTCTTGTACAAAAGTAACTTACTAAAACATATTTTTCCTTTTCTTTATAAATTAAACATATCTTATATTCTTAAAAGAAAAAATTGGTGAAAGAAATCAAAAAAATCGAAAGGGATGATTTTTTTATACAAAAGAAACTTACTAAATCAAATTTTTCCTTTTTCTCTATAAATTAAAGATATCTTATATTCTTAAAAGAAATAGATTGGTATCAAAACAAGTAAGAGTGCTATATTCGGCTGTGCCGAATCTTATCTAGGCGCACGGTAGTGCGCCAGGCCAAGTTCTGGCCAATGCACGCAGTGTGTATATTTACACGAAGCCATTCGAGCTGTTTTTACCCCCGTCATAACTTTGTTCCCCGCAATCGTAAAATTATGATATTTAAACCATAATTAAAATAAATTCATGTAATTCATATGCAAAGTTAGAAAGTTTCCGGAGATATAGAGGTGCAAAAAGTGCATATTTTAAGACATACTTACTCACTGACCACTGACCACTGACACACTCATCAAATTGATGAAGCACTTCCGCTATAGCTAGAGAGCTAAAATTTGGTACACGAGAAGATCTAGGTGAGTAATGAACCAGAAAAATCTGAAAACCCTAAAATTTTAACCAGGAGGGCGGAGCTACGCCCATAAAAATTAAAATTTGTGCTATTGAGTTGAAATTCGATACAGAGCTAGGTCTAGGTGAGAACTAAGATAAAAAAATCTGAAAACTTGGAAATTTTGGCCAGGAGGGCGGGGCTAGCCTACAAAAATCAGAACTAAAAAAGCTAATAATTATAAGGCGCTTAATGGAAGCGGTTTTTATTGAAATTCATCATATATACTGCGATAATGCAAGGCTATAAATTTTTTATTAAAAAATAGGGCGTTGACACGCCCATACAATTTAAACCTCATTTTAATGCCCTGCGGCTCAGCATATTTAGATATACTATTTATCTAGCTATTATTATCCGTTTGTAACGAAACTAGACACGAATAATTATCACTGACGCAAAAAAATTTTGACTTTAAAACAGTGGGCGTGGTTACGCCCATAAAAATTTAAAGTTAAAAGTTGACCTAAGCAGCTGAAATTTGGTACACAAGTAGGTCTAAGTGAGAAACCAACTAGAAAAATCTGAAAACCAAAAAAATTTTACCAGAATGGGCGGGCCATGCTAATATTATTTTGAACTAAAAACTTAATACACAGCTTTTAATTCAAGCCAATTTAGTGAAATCTTGCATACGCGTTGCACGTACACAATACTTTAAACTATCACCTTAATAATTTGGCGTGATCACTCCCATAAAATGTTAGCCTTGTGTTTAATCTACATCGGTCTAGCATATTTTAGAAGAAAATGAGCATGAATTATAAGCGGTACTCACAACAAAATTTTGAGTTAGGAATAGTGGGAGAGGTAATGCTGATAAAATCTAGACATATAATTCGCGCTAGAGAGCTGACATTTTATACACTAGTAAGTGTAGCTGCATAGGCCAATGAGAAAATCTTAAAAGATAAAAGGTTTTCCCGGTATGCGGGGCCACGACGTTAAAACTCCAATTCGCACCAGCGACCTTAAATTTGATACACAAATAAATCTTGATAAGAGATCACTAAGAAAAATCTGAAAACCCAGAAGGTGCTATCAGAGGGCGGAAACAAGCACTTCAAATTCAAAATTAACATACATTTTATTAAAACTTTTCATACACATTGCACTTCTCCAAAAAAAAATTTCCTATTTTGAAAAGTAGCCGTGACTTCACCCATAAATCTTAGCTTTTTCGTTCAGGTACTTCGGCTTAGCAGTTTTTAATTTAATACTCAGGTATTTCTTATTAACGTTTTAATACCAAACTTTGCGTGAACCACAAGCACTAGCAGATATAAATGTCCGCGGGGCCAGGCTCATGAAAATTTTAAGCAATATTATACTATAGAGAGCTGACATTTTGTACACAAATAGTAATTGATTTACTCAATCGGAATATCCAAAAATTAAAGCACCAGCTACCCTATTGAAACTTTGCATGCACATTGGGTATATCCTTTTGATTTATGTACTTCGGCTAAGCAGACTTTAATATGTAAATATATTGAGAAAATTGGCAGAATCATGCCCAGTAAAATTTACGCTGTATTTTACATGTTTCTTCCAGTCGACTCTTACCAAATTTCACACACACTGGCGACCCGTTGTAGTGGCACAATAGTGCATTTTTATGGTCAACAATTTAACATCCATCACACTCTTACCCATTATTTTATGTAACTCTGCCATTTTCAACTGGCACAGTGATCATGAATAGAAATAAAATACACTAGAAATTTTAGGTTTAAAAAGTGTTATTACAGAAATCTTTTCAAAAAGTAATCAGATCCTCGCAAAAATCTAAATCTGAAAAACGGCCAAGTTTCTGTCCAAATTTCGGCCATTAAAAGTTGTGAGATATAAATTTTGACCAAGTTCTTGTTTGGTACAATACCTAACACAAAAATATATTATGTATGATATAAATTTGTAATCGTAAGGGTGTCATATAATTTCTAGATAATCTGTTTCCTTGGCAATATTTTTGCCTTTCCAAAAAAGGAGAGAATAATGTATAAATGTTCATTTCTTTATATTGATAAAAATGTTGTCAAGTTGGCAGATTATCTAGAAATTATATGACACCCTTAGGATTACAAATTTATATCATACATAATATATTTTTGTGTTAGGTATTGTGACAAAGAAGAACTTGGTCAAAATTTATATCTCACAACTTTTAATGGCCGAAATTTTGGATAAGAACTTGGCTGTTTTTCATATTTATGTTTTTGTGAGGATTATATAATTACAAAAAGTCTCAAGTTTTTATCTCATAACATTCCTGAGATATCATCAATAAACTTTGAAGCCGTTTATCTCAAATTTTTTTTTTTTGACTAAGCATGTTTTAGAATGGAGTCGTCGATATATTGCCTGATGCTTAATTTTTTTTAATTTTAAGCTCCCGGTAAACTTAAAAGTAAAATCTTTTTTGAGACTTTTTTAGTTTTTGATGTTTTTTTTTTCTTAGCTTTAGCGCTTTTTCCGTTTTTGGGATATGTTTCGTTTTTTGGTATTTTTTTTTTATTAATTTTGGCATTTCTGTAGGTTAAGATTTTTTTAGTTTTAGTGCTTTTTTTGGGATTTGCTTTCGTTTTTGGATTTATTTCGGCTATTTAGCTCAGACGTTTTATTTTGTGTTCTTGAATTTTTTTTTTTTGGTTTTGGCGATTTGTTTTAGTTTTTTTTTTATCTTGACGGTTTTTGCAATTTTTGAGTTTTGGTGATTTTTTATCGATTTTTCGGTTCGGTTTTTTTTTAGTTTTAATGCTTTTTTTATTTTTTTTTTGGGTTTTTGAAATTTTTCGGTTTTTGGCTGTTATTACTGAGGCATAAATTGTGATTTTGCCCAAAGAATATGTACCACCACAACACTGTAAATACAAAATTACGACTCTTCCAAAATTTTTGTACCACCACAGTACTCTAAACACACAAATATGACTTAACGTTTACAAATACCGCGTTCTTAGTAATGCTATACTACAACAACACTGTATATACAAAATTTCGACGTTAGTTTCCCAATACCCCGTTTACAATAATTCTTTACCGCTGCAACACCGTAAATACAAAAATTTTACTTAAGTTGGGAAATTTACATTGTGACGACCTTATAAATATGTATTTAGAGTATTTTGACAACATTGAAAACAAGATTCGGAGGACTATGATTCGGCGTTATCATTTGAATGTTATGAGTACATTAAAATCTTTGTAAACGAATGTTGTACTGATGTTAGTTGTACCCGGAGACAATCGTAGCAACATCATGCTGATTGTCTCTTTCTGCCTGGGTAGTTTTGACGTTTTTTAGTTAAGACGTTTGTTTGCGTTTTGTGACATTTTTTTGGGCTTGCCGATTTGTTTTGATGCTTTTTGGCAATTTTTTCGGTTTTTGCAATTTTTGAGTTTTGGCGATTTTTTTATGTTTTTTCGGTTCTTGGCGTTTTTAGTTTTTGGCGTTTATTTTAGTTTTGATGTTTTTTATTTTTTTTTTTTCGTTTGTGGGATTTTTTCTGTTTTTGGCTGTTACTAGTTTTGGAGTTTTTTAGTTTGGATTTTTTTTTTGCGTTTTTTACATTTTTCGGTTTTGGCGATTTGTTTTAGTTTTAGCGATTTTTTTGTTTTGGCGCAATTTTTGAGATTTTTTTCGGTTTCTGCGATTTTTCAGTTTTGGCCATTTTTTTAGTTTTTGGAATTTATTTATTTATTTTATTTTTTTTTATTTATTTTATTTTATTTATTTATTTATTTGTATGTTCAAGTCCTATACAACAAGAATTAATCTTATATTTAAAGTACAGGAAAGTAGTATCCATAACTATATTACGGCAGCAAACATATAGACAGACATTAAGATACAAATTTACAAAATTAACAAAAATTAAATAATTAGGTGTATATATTATAGAAACAATGTTTTTGAATTTCTAGTTTGAGAAGTAATTAAATAAAAATTGCTTAAAGCTAGTTGCGTTGCTATTAATTTGTTGTGTATGCGGAAGAATATTCCAGAGACGCGCAGCATGTATATAAAACTGCCATTCGGAAACTAGGAGACGATGTAAAGGAACTATAATCTTTTTCCCCCTAACTGATCTTGCAAACCTTATTTTATCAGTAAGATATCGTGGCATTTCAGTATAAATAACTTTATGAAGAAATAAAAGCACACGTATATTAACAAGATTGTTAAACGAAACGCCATATAGTTTCGAGGAAAATTGAGAAACATGATCATATCTTTTCAACCCGTACACATACCTAATAATATTGTTGAATAAACCGTTAAGCTTTCTTTTGCTAGAATAGAGTCACAGCTAGCATAAAGTTCACAGCCGTAGATTAAGGCAGGAATAATATAAGACTTAGCAATAAGTTGCCTTATATTGAAAGGAGTATAGTGCTGTGATGACCAAAGACATCTCAGCTTTGAATAACTCTGACCTACAACTGCGTTAATATGGTGTGACCAGGTAAGGTTGCTATTAAAAATTATTCCAAGATTTTTGGCAGTATTTACAATAGTAATTTTTTCTCTGTTTATTAAGATCTCAACATCAGCAATATTATTAATTGTTTTCTTACGTACTATGATACATTTTGATTTTTGTGGGTTTAAACAAAGTCCATTTGCTGTTGCCCAAAGATAAATTCTATTTAGATCATCATTAAGTCTTGAAATATTTTCAGCAACTGAATTGGCTGGACTACTTAAATACAACTGCACATCATCTGCATACATATGAATTTTTCATGCAAAGCGTACTGTGGTCAACAGTGTCAAAGGCCTTAGAATGATCTAGAAGAATCAAAAAATTAATTTTTCCTTCGTCAAGTTCACGTCGGAGACACAGCTATGATTTTGGCGAAAACCGGATTGCTTATTAGATAACAAATTATTTTTTTTTATATAAAGCGACATTTGATTGTGAAAAATGTTTTCAAGAGCCTTAGATAGAAAGCACAGTATGGCAATTGGCCTGAACTCAGAGTCTTTTTTAGGTATAGGCACTATTTTTGCGTATTTCCATTTCAACGGAAAAGTACTAGTCATTATAATAGTGTTGTATAAATGTGTGATATATGGCAAGAGTTCGGTTCGGTTCGGTTGTTCGGTTTATGGCGATTTTTCGGTTGTTGGCTTTAATTTAAAGATAGCTCGCCTTAGAATACACTTTAGCTGCCATATATCTGTTCTGTGAAAATTT
Source organism: Tachina grossa (assembly GCA_949987645.1). NCBI lineage: Eukaryota > Metazoa > Arthropoda > Insecta > Diptera > Tachinidae > Tachina > Tachina grossa. The sequence continues at coordinate 117,531,423 of OX465278.1, read as the reverse complement.
CAGGTCCGCAGCTTTAACGCTTCAGTACAGTGACGGACAGACGGACATCGTAGCGAAAACGAAAGAGTTCCTTATTATCTTTGGTATACGGAACAGCGTTGCCACGACCAAAAAAAATTTGTAGCCAAAATACAAAAAAAAAAACGTAACCAAATGAATAAAAAAGTATACAAAATTTTTATATATTTAAAATACTGTTTTATTTGTACTTCAGTTGAAAAATATACATACATATATTAATATGGACCATTACATTTAAATTTGTACTTCAGTTTTATAAGTATATCTTATTATATTTAATAACAAAAATTAAAAATTTTAAAAACCCCCGACTTTTTTCAGAAAAGATGTTATATCTTCTAAGCGGCTTGACCAATTTTCTTCAAACATAGCTAAGAACCCTCTCGATCAAGTCATCTTTCCAACAGAAAAAAATAAATGAAATTCGGTCTAGCCGTTTGGCCTGTACGTGGACACGGACAGACACACAGATACACACTACAAACTTATAACACCCCTTTTTTTAGTCGGGGGTTAAGAATCAATAAAATCAATTTTGTAACAAAAATACTTCAGGTAATATTATTATAAATTCCAAACCAAAAATATTTTTAGTATCAAAAAAATAATATGTAATTTAATTACATAATTTTCGTTATCAAAACACAAGACTGTATAGACAATGTATAAAATTTGTTAATATTAAAACAAATCTTTGGCAGACCAAACATAATATGAATTGTTTCGATTGATGCACAATTCTTTAGATTGTAGTATTGAGTTTACAGCCTTAAAATGAGCTTATTCCTATATTTAGTTTTGACTAGACTTAGCTGCGAAAATATCCTTTCAGCAGCAGCCGAACTGTGTGGCAGTGACATTAAATTATATACAAAATTATTCAAACCATAAAAACATTTTTCGTTCAATCCATTTGTATGTTTTGAAACTGCGTCCCAAAAATCAACTATGTCCATATCAGGACTTACTTCTAATTTAGAAAATCTGCCAGGAGCGGCTGTTAGCCGACTCACAGCCGATCGGTTTCGTTCCCTGCTTGTTGCGCTCTCAAACTTGAGGCTCAGTTAGCCGACTGTAATGTAACGTAATTACAACAGTAAGAAACAGCTGATCGATTTTGTTATGTGAAAAGTAATGAAAATAGTTATAGAGATGTAATGAAAGATAACCTTCTTTTCATATAAAAATATCAATCAGCTGTTTTCTACGTTACAGTTACATTACATTATAGTCGGCTAACTGAGCCTTTAAATATAAAAAATGTTTCTTTTAACTTTTTATATACAGCCCAATTATGAATAGCAATTTCCCGGGAGTTTTTCCCCTTTTCCCATTCCTCCTATTATGAATTAAAATTTCCCCGGGAGAAAACTCCCCGGGGAAAAAGTAGGTATTCTAAATATGAGGGAGAGGGAGAATTTATTGATAGATTTCTCCCCAAACATTTTGAAGGCAACTAATGCAAAAATTTAAAAATCATATTAATAAATGTTTCAAAACAATAGTATAAGCATTTATTTCGAACAAAAATTTAAATAAATACCGAATTACTATTTCCCTTTTGTATTTTTGCATTTTTATCTTAACCCTGCGCACATGCACTTCAAAAACTTCTGTATTTAGAAGAAATACTAAACTACTCAATTTTACAGGCTTCCTTTAAGTTCACATAATAGGTAAATGGAAGATTTGTTTCCTTCTAATATTATCAAGACCGATAAGAAAAACTTTATAAAATTTACAATTTCCTTTGAACACACAGTCCTTCGGAATTTAATCAATTTGCATCTGCACCTGGCTCAGTTTTCACTCCACTTTCTCAGCACAAAGTTATTACGCATGCCTGTGAATGGTTAGTGTTAGTGGATTATATAATTTTTATTTAAGCATAAACAAATATTTATATTAACACACAATCTTATTGGCAATGAAGACATAACATTTTTATTAAACTTCTATTGTTGAACTCTTTCGTTAGTGCAAAAAATATGTAAACATTAAACAGCTGATGCAGATTTTACTCTCTCCCGTATTTTCTTATTCCCCAGCTGTTTTGAATAGGAGGATTATTCTCCGGGAACAAATGGTAAGGAAGGGAGAAAACTCCCCGGGAATATTCATAATTGGGCTGATAGTGTTTGACGTTTAAAGATTTTGCACCCATGAATGCATCTGATTTTTGAAACCAGGTTTGTTATGTTCAGAGACAGGCATGTATTTGTTTTAAACGCTATGTTGATTAACCAGTGTTGTATTTACAACGCATTAAAAACGCTTAAATTGTGATCTTTTATCAAGATAATTAGTTATGTGCAAATTTAACATACCACATATGTACATATGTATATGTATAAAAAATGGTTATTTTTGTGTTGAAAAAAAGTAACCAAAATGGAAAAAAAGTACACAAATACACATTGGAAAAAAAAAGTAACCAATTTTGGTTACAAGTAACCAAAACGGCAACGCTGATACGGAACACTAAAAAGATTTTTTTAAAATCTTAGTAGAACATAGGAAAGTTAAAAAATTGCTCAGTCGCGCCAAATTGTCTCAAGGAGTCGACTGTAAGAACTACGCTTTGTAGGAAATAGGTTGAAGAAAATCTTCAACACATGATCAAAAAATTTTTTTGTGTAAGATTATAAATAAACCTTTCAATCAAATATTTCAACTTTAGCTTCCCTGAATCCCCTGAAACCCATATTTCCAGTCTAATATAAATGTAACATATGAAACGATATTAATAATATTCTACAGTTTCTTTTGCATTATTATAGAGTACATAAAGTCCTTAACCTTCCCACCCCCCTCCCCCCAACCATTATCACTTAAAGCAACAGACACACAAAATCCCCACAAATAAACATTTAAGGGCAAGTTTTAAGTGAAAATTAATTTTTTTTAATAGTGATAATATCGGCAAGTAAATTATGAATAGAAATAACTAAAATAAAGGAAAGCAGGAGCAGAGAACTTCTTTCCTTAAACAAAAATAGGCAGGCACTTAGAATGCCAACAAAAATTTAAACAAAATGTGAAAATAACTCCAATTAGGGGTAAAGGGTTAATGGCTGCTTTGAAATTTAAAATATAAAATACAGGAATAACAACAGCAACAACAACAACAATATGAGCAGTAAAGGTATTAACAAAAACGTTTTAGTTAACAGCCTTAAATCTTCTAAAAAAAATTTTTCTTTCAAGATAATGACAAGGTTAATGGCAAAATATTTTTGGAGGAAAGAGCGAGAGATACATACATACTAGCAGGGGATTTATGAAGAAAATTAATTTTTAATTAAAAAGAAATGTTAAACGAAAGTGAAGATAAATTAAAAATTGTATAAAGGCTTTCAGCTCTCAATTCGCCAAGAAAAACTTAAAAAAGAATGATAAGGGTTTGAAATGCAATTATATGTTTATACATATATATAAATATCGTTAGCTTAATATAAAAAGGCCCTTACCCATTATTTTTTTCAGATCGAGATTTTTGAATTTTTCGATATATCTCTACTATCGAAATATACAAAAAACTCGATTTCAAAAAATATAATGAGTTAGGGCCTTTTTATATTAAGGTAACGATGTGTACATATATATTTTTAGCTTAATTTCTAAAACAGTCGATTTGACAGATTTTGTTTTAACAGTTTATTATGAAATGGTAACAATGCTTACTTATGCAAGTATAAATTTAAATATTGCTTGCCAGCATATCTTACAATTATCAGCGTATAATTAAAATTTGTTGCGCTATTCAACAAATATCAATCATCCCAAAGGGGCTTATAGCATGCCCCTGAAACGTCTTTGCGGATTCAAGAGGGTAATAAATTTTAACATGTGTCGAACACAAGAAATTGTGAATGAAATAAAAAATTAAGAAATTAAAAGGATACAAACGAATTCCAAACCTTATATTTTATTTTAATGCTTAATAAATTTTAGATTTAAAAAAAATGATTATTTAAATGAGCTTCTAAGCAGCGAACTGTTTTTAGATTGCGGCTAAGCTTAACAAGTCCTAGTAAATAATATCAGTGAGCTCAAAAAAATTGACATATTGAGCTAAATTTATAAAAGAACTTAACTCTTTTACTTAGAAACAAGTAAGAGTGCTATATTCGGCTATGCCGAATCTCATATACCCTTAACCAAAGTGCTTTTATGTAGTATAGAGCTGTTGTTTTTATTTTTATAGTTTTATTTCCAAAATGTAAAATATATATAATTTATAAAGGCAAAGATAAAAATTAAGTAGACTTAGTTACTTTTATATATCACAAAAAATGTAACTTTTCCAACCCTGATATCATCCTTTTTGATTTTTCTGATTTCTTGCATCAATATTTTTCTTTTAAGAATATCAGACATGTTTAATTTATTAGGAAAGGGAAAAATTTGTTTTATATGTTTGTCCAAAAAAAATTAAAGTTTTCCAACCCTGGAATCGTGTTTTTAATTTTGAATTGTTTTTTTTTTTATTTGAAATACTCATTTTATTCGTACTCAATCGTAAAATAATTTTATTTAATAAAAAAAAAATAAAAATTAGTTTTCGGTAGTCAATTTTTTATATCACAAAAAGTGTGGATTTTCCAACCCTGATTGATTTCTTTTAAGAATATAAGATATCTTTAATTTATAGCGAAAAAGGTAAAATTTGCTTTAGTAAGTTACTTTTGTATAAGAAAAGTTAATGTTTTCCAACCCTGGAAAAATCTTTTTAAATTTTTGAAGGTTAATTTTTAATTTGAATTACCAATTTTATGCGTAGTAAAAAAAATAAAAATTAATTTTCGGTAGTTAATTTTTTATATCAGAAAAAGTTTCAGTTTCCCAACCCTGGATTCATTCCTTTTGATTTTTCTGATTTCTTACACCAATATTTTTCTTTTAAGAATATAGGATATGTTTAATTTATAAAGAAAAGGAAAAATTTGTTTTAGTAAGTTACTTTTGTATAAAAAAAAAAGTTAAAGTTTTCCAACCCTAGAAACGTTTTTTTAAATTTTTTATTTTTTTTTCATTTGGAATACCAATTTTATTCGTGGTTAAGTATAAAATAAGTTCATTTAATAAAAATAAATAAAAAATTAGTTTACGGTAGTTAATTTTAAACTTCACAAAAAGTTTATGTTTTCCAACCCTGGAATCATCCTTTTTGTTTTTCTGATTTCTGACATCAATCTCTTTCCTTTAAGAACATAAGATATGTTTAATTTATAGAAAAAAAGGAAAAGTTTGTTTTAGTAAGTTACTTTTGTATTACGAAAAAAGTTAAGGTTTTCCAACCCTGGAAACATCTTATTAATTTTTTTAAGTTTAATTTTTTATTTCAAATACCAATTTTATTCGTGGTGAAGTATAAAATAAGTTTATTTAATAAAAATACGTAAAAAATTAGTTTACGGTAGGTTTTCCAACCCTGGAATCATCCTTTTGGTTTTTCTGATTTGTTACATAAATCTCCTTCTTTGAAGAACATTACATATGTTTAGTTTATAGAAAAAAAGGAAATATTTTTGTAGTAAGTTACTTTTGCATAACAAACAAAGTAAAGGTTTTCCAACCCTGGAAACGTCTTTTTAATTTTTTTAATTTTTTTTTTAATTTTTTTTTAGTTAGAAATACCAATTTTATTCATACTGAAGTATAAAATAAATTTATTTAATAAAAAATTTTTAAAAACTAGTTTTCGGTAGTTATTTTGTATGGCAAAATGAAGTTTAAGTCTCCCAGCTCTGAAACCGTCTGCTCGATTTTGCTGATTTTCAATACCATGCTTATTTCGACTATTTCTGACCGACCAGTCCTAGAACGAAGTCTCTAGCTTTTCTGGGAGCTTCGGAAAACCGATTTCACGTACAGACAGACAGACAGACGGACATCGCTTATTCGTCTTCCCTATGCATAAGGATCCAGAATATATATACTTTATGGCTCCCTTATTAATATTCTGGAAATTACAAACGGAATGATATACCTATATATACCGTTTTACCATTTTTTGGTAAAGGGTATAATTACCTATCAAATTTTTGCAGCATTTATTTTTAGGGCTGAAATTTAGTTTTTGAAAAAAAGGATACATGGGAAAGAAGCAGGTCCTTGAGGTTAATGAACTGAAATTTTCCACAAAACTTAGCAACATTTTTCTTGAAGTTGTTATACATTTTTTTATATCACTGAGATAATAATTATAGAAATTATTTAATTTTATTTGTCTTAAGAAGCTTATGAAAGGTAAGCAGGTCCTTTAAAAACTCTGAGTACAAAAAAATTTAACAGTGTCCATAAATCAACGGAGAATTATCAGTTGCCTTTATTCATTCTTTCCAGGCTCAGAAAATATAATTTTTTTAAGCTTATGCTACATGGAAAGTCTACAGATACTAATAGAAATTAGTATTGAATTTTCTAGAAACCTTAATGCAAATACTTTGAGATATAATTACCGTATTACTTGGCCATTCTGGTTATAATTTTTGTTAAAATTTAACTTTTAACAAAAAGGATATATGGGAGCTAGAAATATCCTTGCAGCGATTGCGCTGAAATTCACCACATATGATCCTTATATTATACCATTTGACCTCAAGAAGCTTATTTAAAATAAATGGTTACACTTTATATGATACAAAGGACCCGAGAGAGAGAGCATGTGGTGGATCAGCAATTCTGATTAAGTCAAGACTCAAGCACTATGTCCTTGACAACGTTAGTGAAGAATATTTGCAAGCAACGAATATTTTCGTAGAAAATTTTTGTGCGAATTTCGTGATATCATCAATTTACTCACCTCCCAGATTTTCAGTTACCGAAGATCAGTACGAGAAGATCTACAAATCGCTTGGATCTTGTTTCGTGGCAGCTGGTGACTACAATGCAAAACATACGTACTGGGGATCGCGTCTTGTTACACCTAGAGGTCGAGCCTTGTTCAATACAATTTCAAAAATGGGCTTAGATGTCATTTCGAGTGGGGAGCCTACTTACTGGCCTACTGACGTAAGAAAAATTCCAGATGTTATAGATTTTGCCGTCACTAAAAATATTCATAGGGACTTAATTCATGTAGAGGCCTCTCTAGATCTGTCCTCCGATCACTCTCCAACAATAGTTACAATTTTCAACCCACTAAGGAGTGATTTAACTAACTCATATGTGAAGATGATTAATGGAATCAACTGGCTGGCATTCAAAAAATATCTTAGTAGTCACTGCGTAGAAAACATTCAGCTTAGATCATGCGATGATATTGAATTTAACATTGCCAATCTTAACGAAAATATTAAACAGGCTGCTGAACACGCCACTACCTCCTATCCGCAGACCGGCTTTAACAGAATTTATTCTACGGAAATTGAACGTCTTGTATGTGAAAAAAGGAGAGCTAGAAGAGAATGGCAACAACACAGATCACCCCTAAATAAAATCAGACTTAAAGAATGTACTAAACGACTCAAAGAGCTGCTATCGTCGGAAAAAACTGCACTACTGGAAAAGTATTTAGAAGGTCTTGATGTAACGTCCGCATCTAATTACTCTTTATGGCGCGCTACTAGAAATCTTAAACGACCCGTTGATATTAAATCACCATTGCGTACTGCGACCGGAGGCTGGGCAAGAAGTGATAGTGAGAAAGGTAACTTATTTTCTGAGCATTTAAAATCTGTATTCACTCCCAATTCATGTACGGGTGCTGCTGATTTACCGTGTGTAGTTTCTCTACCCCCTCGTCCCTTAAGGTTTAAGATGCGTGAAGTACAAAAAGTAATTGCTGAACTCAACCCGAAGAAAGCTCCAGGTATTGATGGAATTAGTAACAAAATGCTCATGAACTTGCCTCATATTGCAATAAGAATCCTGCTATTTACTTTTAATGCTATTTTAAGAATGCAGTATTTTCCACATAACTGGAAACTGGCCAAGATCAAAATGATTCCAAAGGCGGGCAAAGATCTTACCAAGACTGAGTCATATAGGCCTATAAGCTTACTATCTACAATCTCAAAGCTTTTCGAAAAGCTGCTCATGACTAAATTGTCCAAAATTTTAACTGATAATGGGTGCATTCCAGACCATCAATTTGGCTTTAGAAGTCAGCACAGCACGATTGAACAAACGCATAGATTGGTCCAAGTTGTAAGAAGAACATTTGAAGAAAAGAAGTATTGTTCTGCTCTCTTTATTGATGTTTCTCAGGCGTTTGATAAAGTATGGCACGAAGGCCTAGTTATAAAATTGAAGACATATCTGCCAATAAACATTCAAAAGCTTTTGGAAAGTTATATTATTGATAGGAAGTTCACTGTTGTGGAAGGAGAGTTCACGAGTGTGCCCGAAACTATATCCTCTGGTGTGCCCCAAGGTAGTATTCTGGGTCCTGTCTTGTATTTAATATATACTTGTGATATGCCTGTGAGCAATAATATCCATATTTCTACTTTTGCCGATGATACAGCCTGTATGAGTGTGCACGAAAACCCTTATGAGGCATTCCGCAATCTCCAGGAACATATCACCCAGCTGGAAATATGGCTGAACTTATGGAGAATTAAAGTCAATGAACAAAAGTGTGTCCATATAACGTTCACCCTAAGAAGAGATACTTGCTCCCCCATTCGAATCAACAATCAAAATATTCCTCAACATTCCCAAGTGAAATACCTTGGTATACACCTCGATCGAAGACTTACATGGAAACATCATATTGACTCTAAGTTAACTCAGATGAAACTTAAGTTAACTCAAATATATTGGTTGATTGGCAGAAACTCAACACTCAGCCTAGACTGCAAACTTTTATTATACAAGTCGCTTTTGAAGCCAATATGGCGCTACGGAATTCAGTTATGGGGCACTGCTTCAGCTTCCAATGTCGAGAGAATCCAACGAAGACAAAACAAAATTTTACGGTTAATAACATCGGCTCCATGGTACATCCAAAATTCTATTATACATCGAGATTTAAATATGCCACTAGTGACTGAAGAAATTGTAAAATACGCAGGCAAATATCTAACAAAACTCGAGTCACATCCTAATCCGCTTGCTCGTAATATTTTGAACTTTACTGGGCACATCCGCTTAAAAAAGAGAGATACACGGGCTCTAATATTCAACACTCTAGATGATGAAGCTGCTTGAAAACACCTTTTTCTTTTTGTTGCTTATCACTACTTATGTATTATTAATAACTATCACTAAGTTTATGTCCGACACTGGTCGGGCCTAATAATTTTTTTTATAGATTTAAGATTTAAATACTTATTGTTAGTTCATATATGAAGATACAATAAATTAATACATGCATTAAAAAAAAAAAAAAAAAAATATTATATCAGATATATCTACATACATTATATTATTAATTTTGATGGCTATTGTAGCTGAAAACCAGAATTTAGTAAAAAGGATATATGGAAGGTGTGCATATGCTTGTAATTATTGATATGAAATTTTCCACACAGCTTAACTGAACAGTTTTAAATATTATTTAGTGATCAATGTTGTATTCTGATTGTCATTTTTTCTAAAATAAAATTTTTCTAAAAAAAGGTTATATGGGATGCTAGAATAACGTTGCAGCGATTTAATTGAAATTCACATCAGAGCCTGATTATATTATTTGAGCTACATTTAGGAACTTTTAGCAAAATTTTAATAATAATTGTAACTGAAAACTTATAATTAGGATAAAGGACATGCGGAAGGTTTAAGTGTCCTGCTTAAAAATGAAGAAAAATTTTCATAAAGCTTAACTGCAAATTCTAACAAACCATTACCACTTCACTTTGAATTCTGGCTGAAAGTTATTTTAATATTTAATTTTCCCAAAAAAAAGGATATATAGGAGATATGAAAAATCCTTGCAGCGATTGCTATGAAATTCGCCACACATTATGACTGTATTATATTAGATATATCTATAATCTTATTTTTAATTTTGATGCCAACTGTAGCTAAAAACCAAAAATTTAGTAAAAAGTATATATGAAAAGTGTACATATCCTTGTAGTGATCGAAGTGAAAGTTTCTTCACAGCTTAACTTTGCAGTTCTAAAAATTAATTACTAATCAACATTGTGTTCTGAGTGTAATTAATTCTAAAATTAAATTTTCCAAAAAAAAAGGATATATGGGATGTTAGAATATTGTTGCAGCGATTTTATTGCAATTCACAACAAAGGGTGGCTACATTATTTGAGCTAATTTATGAACATTTGGAAAAATTTTAATGGCAATTGTAGCTGAAAATCAATATTTAATGTAAAGCATATGTGGTAGGTAGACATGTCCTCATTATGATTATCCTTATATCAATAGAATCAAAATATTTTACAGAGCATAGTTTTAGAAATGATTTTCGCTTTAGTTTGCATTCTGGCTGTAAATTAAGCTCAGACTGATTTAAAAAAAAAAGGGATATATGGGAGAAAGGTGTATCCTTGCCGCAGTTGCGTTTTAATTTGCAACAAGGATCAAAATTTTTAAGAAAATTTCAGCTCATAACCAATTTTTAAGGTAAGGGATAGATGAGATATATGTCCGCCTACTGGTGAATTAATTTGCCATTTTCCAAAAAAAACTTGACCATGTAGGTCTACAATTAGTATAAAATTTTTCCTGAAGCTTGATCGTATTCAAAGCTCAATCAGCTGATTGCAATAGTATTAACCAAAATCCTTAACTGTCTTAATTTGAAAATATCTACCAATCTGCTATGAATTTTTCTTGTCACTTTTGGGGTCCCCCCAGGAGAGTCTATTTTTGACTACGGGTGTGGCAACCCCGGGGCCCCAGCTGGGGTGATGTGGCTTTTTCCATTGACGTACCTTTGGTACATTACCCATAGAACTTATGTGTTACTACCCAATCTCTGGCAACAGAACAAAGGATGTGCACATATTTATAAAAGGAAGACAGGTCCTGTTGATGTCAGTTAGGCGCAGCGTCACCTAGAACTGCCCCTGAGTTCAAAAGACGATAGAGGTGAAGCCCTTGTGGTGGAACTTCGAGGTCTGACCAGAGGCTACTTCTGGTGCCACTGACTGGTGCCAGTTGCCCGACAGCCGAGCTGTCGCTGAAATGCCGAGTTTGTCTTACCCTGGATTTTTGGCGACACAGGCATGGGTTCATCTCGGATGAGTGGTTAAGCTGTGCCGGCAATGGTTGAGGAATTCTCTTGGGGACCTCGCTATGGGTGTATACACAACACTTTATCGTGGAAGCCGGAGAATTATCATGGTGGTTGTGGTTGACACCAAAATCGCTGGGAGAATAGTCTTGGCTTCCCAGTGTGAAATCAATGCTAGTGGGTTGTCTGACGCGGTCAGCCAGACACTATTCTAGGTGCTGTTGCCATTCAACAGAAGCTGCTATGGGCACGGACATAGCAGCAGAGTTTAGATAGCTCAAATTATCTCAGCAAGGTAATTGAATATAGTACAGGGATAACTATATTCAAAGATTGCAACCTATGTGCCTTGAGGAGTGGGCCTTAGGTTCATTCTAAAAGGGTGCATGGGGGCGATGGTCTGGCGTCTTACCTGCAGCCGGTGCTTTGGCACCCGTGAGATAAGGCCGCAATGGCAGGTGCTCACGGAAAGCTATTGCACATCTGTCACTTTTTGGGTAAATAACATTTTTAATAGTGAGCATAAATGAAAGCTGAGCATGACCCTGCTTTAATATAAATAAATAGTTTAAGTATTTTTTGATATAATTTCGGATACAGTCACCCGTATTGCGTATGTCGAGTCGAATATTCGACTACGAGAATTTTGTATTTGATTTAACAAAGCTTGTACAAGTTTTCTTTATTCTCTGACAAAATTCTCGTAGACGAATATTCGACTCGACGTACGCAATACGAGTGAATGTGTAGTTGATTTTAATAGCACTCTGATAATTTTTTTTGTCTAAAAATTAAAAAGTCGTCAAACAGGATATATGGGAGGCAGTCTCGTCCTTTTTTTGAATCACATGAAAAAAAGTTAAGAACTAGACTATATTATCCTGCATGTATTTTCTGCCATAATTGCAGTTGAAATTAACTTCGTAATTTTAAGCGTGTTGGAGAGCTAGACGTGTCCTTGTATATGTTTTCTTCAAATTTTGACTTTTTTCTTAAGTTTGTGATAACGTTTTAACGTGTGAAATTTTTTTTTTAATTTTCCTAAAAATATTGATCTTGAAAATTTTATATAAAAGCTTTAGTGTATTCACGTTTGGGATAGTTTTAAAAATCCTCAAACGAATGACCATTAAACATGAACAGAACATCATATGGCGTTTCTGTGTCTAACTGGCCAAATTTAAGTGCAATATATGTATATATGATTCATCATTCAGAACTTTTCATTTTATACTATAACAATATCCTTTTCAGCAATTTTCTATTGTTTCCATTTATTAATTGAAAAGAGAAAGGAAATATACATGCAAACATGACTTTATTAGTCATTGTTTACATAACCATTTGTCATTTTCAAACATTTTAAGTTGAACTTTAGCTCATCTCGTTTTTAATTAAACATCGTTGTTTGTTTTTTTCATTTACATTTATTTCTTCAATTCCATTTAAGTTTTAACATGTCATTTTTGCACAGTTTTTCGCTTGAAGTTCCATTTAATTTTAAAAATGTCGCGTTTGGCTTTAATCCAAAAAAAAAAAAAAAAATCTTTTATTTTTAATATGAAATGAAAACAAAACTAAAGAGTTGGTAGAATATTAAAACATTAAACTACAATCTGTACATTTTCATTTTTAAATTCATTCTACACAAAGCGAGGAAACACAAAAAAAACACATTTAACGAGCAAATAGAAATATTTATTTGGAAACACTCACTCACTCACACACACATGCCCTGCATACTTTAAGGCAAAAATTGAAGTATGAGTATTTAATGTGGCAGACTTTTAGGCATTTTTGGTTTTTTGGTGCAAAAAAGAAAGTTTATGTCTTTGCTTTTTGTTGTTTTATGTGAATTTTTTCTTTCTTCTTTGTGTGTGTGTGTGTGTGTGTGTGTGTGATGAAATTATGCTTTAGACAGCGTTGCTAGAACATATTTTGGCAAACATTTATTCGAGATTTTTTTTTTGTGTAATATTTTTAAAAAAATTTCCCTTTTAAGGAAATTTTAATTATTTCATATAAATTAAAATTTAAAAAATATATTAAAGGTTAGATTTTGTATATTCAAGCCATTGTTTTGTTTTGAAATTTGTAGGGTAAACTATTTTTTGAAACGAGTTTTCGTTATATTTCATAAAAATTTGCAACGTTTAGAAATTTTTTTTTACAAAATCTGCCTATGAAAAAAAATATAATTTACTTGAAAGCATTTTAAAGCAAATATTTTTTTTTTAATTTTTAGCTGAGATTACCGCGCTTAAGGGTACTTTTTGGTCCCATTTTTTCAGCAAAAAAATAGAAAAATCCAGCAGGCGAACAAGAGCTAGAGGGTTCAAATGTTCCACAAAAAATTAACTCATATGATCCTAGACAAAATTCTGGAACTTATCTTAACCCTAAAATGCACTTGTAAGTCAAACCTGAAATGCATTTAATTTTACTATTAACTGGAATTATTTGAACTTTAGCTTATTCACAGATTTTTACTAAAATTTTAAGCCAAATATTTTGGTTAACTACTTTAACCCATGATTGAACCCATAGTTGAAGTGTTTTGAAAACTTATTTATCTTAATTTATGATTTTTAACAGGCTTAAGTTCGTATCGCTTTTTAAGCCAAATTACATGTGATAATTATTAATGAACAAATAACACCAAAGTTAGTTGTAAATATTCTGACAACACATAGTTGAACGGAACAGCCAGCCGTTTTCGAAGGCCACTAAACCTTCATCATCAGCGTTCTTTTGTATTTGGTCCACTGTGTGTGGTGTCAGTTGATATTTATCTTAACATTTTACCTGAAATTTCTATACATTAAATACAAGTTTGAATAATTAAGAGATTAACCTTTTAAAAATATTCGGTGTTTAATGATGCCTACACACTATATCATTTTATGACATCGCATTAATATGTTCTAGTGATAACGTTTTCTGTATCCGATATTTTCTATTGTGTGGCATTGCTTTCCATGTAAGAAACATAATATGAAAGGCGTTACACCCATTTTGAAAAGGATACCACAAAACGATAACAAAAAAAAAATGCCAGATGTGTACTCAGCATTAGTTACTGTATTCCAAAACTCCGAACAGAATTTTATGGCGAATATTTTTTTATCTATGATTTGATTACGCTATAGTTCGTATCGCTCTTTAAGACAAATTAAGATAAATATTTTGACAAACACGTAGTAGAACGGAACAACGAGCTGTTTTTCAAAGTCGCTGCACCTTCATCATCAGCGTTCTTTGTGTTCTAACGCAGTTTGTTTTCCCAGCCGCTGTAGGCTTAGTCTGTCCAGGTCCTATATATAAATACAATTAATTCTTAGTATCCAGCAACAAGTTACACATTACTATTGGAACTACTTGCCATATCATGGCTTACTTTTCTGATTGCCAATTTTCATTATTCGCTTACAAATCACATTACCTAAAATTAAAAAAAAAATTACGTGCAGGTTGCTAAATGAAGAGAATGATTTTTTTAGACGAAATAGATTACGTGAAATGTTGACAAATAAAATAAATTCAGTAAAGTGCGACTATGACTCGCGCACATAGGGTTCCGTACGAACACTAGATATGTAATTTAATACAAACTTCATCCTATATAATATATAGTTTTAGCATTTTTTTCGTTTTTGGGGTCTTTTCGGTTTTTTTATTTTGTCGTTTTTTGCGTTTTTTTCGGTTTTGGCGATTTTTTTAAGTTTTGGCTCTTTTTTAGCTTAGACACTTTATTTTTTTTTTATTTTTGGCGATTTTTTTTTAGTTTTTCCGATTTTTTGTTTATTTAAATTTTTTTTTTAGTTTTGGCGACATTTTCGCGTTTTGGCGATTTTTTTTTCAATTTTTTGCGTTTTTTTTCATTTTGGAGTTTTTTCATTTAACGATTTTTTCGAATTTGGCGATTTATTTTAGTGTCAGATTTTTTTTTCTAATTTTGGCGATTTTTTTCGTTTTGGCGATTTTTTTTTAATTTTTAGCAATTTTTTTTTTTTTTTTGGTTTGGCGATTTTATAATTTTCGGTTTTTTTAGTTTTACCGTTTTTGAAAATTTCAAGTGTTTGCCTCTTACGGTTTCCAAGATATAGCAAATTGTCAAAATTACATAGTCAAAATTGCATTAACTGATGGACCACCCTTTAATTTAAATTTTTTAAATTTTAGTGTTAATTGTTGTAGTCTGTATAAAAATAAACTAATTTTACAAATTTCAAGTTTCAATACACATATGTTCATACAATTGTATGTATATTACATAGGATTTTAACATATTTCATTGCTCGTTTTGGAACACCCGTTTTATTTTTAATTCTCATGTATTTGTTGTAGCGGCCAAGGTTGCACATACTATGTCCAAATTTCAGGTCCGTAGCTCTTACGGTTCCTGAGAAAATACCGTGTGACGGACAGACGGACAGCGTATCGAAAATAATAGGCTTCCTTTTCACCTTTGGTGTACGGAACCCTGAAAATGTAAGTACTTCTCGATAATGGATTATTTTAGTCTCAGGCCTTGTTAAAATCATTAAGTTGGTAGTCCAGTAGGGAAGTGCTTCCACCAAAAATGCTTAATTCCAAACTCGATTACCTTTTTTGAAATTTTTTGCTGGATATCTCTCTAATTTGAACGAGATTTATACCCCACGAAACGAATGCGTCGCTTCTTAGTTGGTTAATAGATATTCGTAATACGACTGTTAACGAGAGCTGGTAATATACAATTCGTAACCTGGTCATGTTATTACGGTTCGGAGATACCTGGGATCATATTTTAATCAATATATATGGTTCAATAATTCGATATAAACGCTTCGGATATCGTTCGGTTAGCTACAGTTTGCTAAAAAAAATCAGACGGTATAAATGCTTTGGATATCGTTCGGCTAACTACGGCTAAATCATAACAAGATATTTAATTACTAAAGGAAATAATCGTATTCCCATTCCTTTCTCCCTTTCTGTTACAAAATTTTGATTTCTTATGCTAAACAAAATATCTACCAATTAAGAATTGTTAGTTATTGTAAACTTACAAACTTGTTTGCCGTATATTTGTGTATATTCGGTGTGGGCATAAGTAGTTGTTTTATATGTACGTTTTACAAATGAGTAAATAAGGTAACTAAATGCAATTATTGGGTTAGGGTAATTGTAACGTCACGTTACAGTGTGCTGACTAGGGATGCCAAACGGGAAATCCAGAACCCGGCAATCCCGGGATTTTCGGGATTTGGCAAATCCCGAATCTCGGGATTTGTAAAATTCAATCCCGGGATTTCTTAGCAATTTTTATATAAAAACTTTATAAATTCAAATTTTCGTTGATTTTAAGGTATTTTTTATAATATTTAAAAGTCCCATACAATTTTATACGTACAGTTTTAACAATTTAATGACTATTCGTGACATTTTTCTTATAAATTAACAACAAAAGCAAAATAAATACTCTACTTTCTTACGGTTATTTTCACCAAATGTGCTACAGTATATGTACATTTTAGAATTATTTTGAAAACAAAAGAAACATATTACCTTTGGAAGGGAAATAACATTTGAAAAATTCATAAGTTTGACAAATTTATTCCGTCTTATTCTATATTATAAGGGCAATTATAATTCAAATTCCACGAGAAATTCTTCCCGGGGAATAATTTCAAAAAGTAGCAAATAATAGGGAAAACAAAAAAATCTAATTGGAAAAGGGAGAAATTTCTTGCGGAAATTTATTCATAATTGCAGTGTATAACTATCTGTATGTCGACTCCTCAACGCTAAAAAAAATTAGCACTTATCTACTTGTCGGTAACAATTGGGTACTATTGACACCTCCTTACCAGTGATGCCAACTTTTTTGGCTCTAAAAGCACATCAGAATTTAAAAAAAGCAATAAAAATCGTAATTTTGAAATCTAAAAAGCTTAAAAAGCACTGTTTTCTAAGCTATTCTCTATTTCGGCAATATTATCAACATTTTCAATGAACTATATCAGACGAAAAAGGTGTGCTTTACCCTAAACAAATAAATACACCAAGTTTTTATCAAAGTAATTTTAAGAAATACGCAAATTTCTTAAAAGCACTACTTAGTGCTTTTTCTTAGTTTGGCACTAACGCTCAAAATTTGGCGTTTTGAGTCTTCAAAAAGCACTAAATATAGTGCCAAAAGCACCAAGTTGGCATCGCTGCTCCTTACAATTGAAGTAGAATACAATACAAGGCAAGTGAAAACTTTTTGTTGTCGGGTTGACGTAAAAGCGAGAAATATCTACAGAATAATGCGGAGTATTTTGTCTAAAAAACTGCTCGAGTGTGTATGTATGTTTTTTACATTGCAGTTCAAAATCATTTTGTTTTTTATTTAGACCATCTAGGTCGTTTTTGATACAAACCTAAGATCAGATCCATTTAAATTTCATGGATTTGATAAATAGTTTTAGTCAAAAGCGACCGACTGAATGAGTTCGACTCAATTATAGTTGTATTCGAGTTGCACAGTATATAAACCATGCTCCTCTTAGCTAACGTATGAATACATA
This sequence comes from Tachina grossa, assembly GCA_949987645.1. Classification (NCBI taxonomy): domain Eukaryota; kingdom Metazoa; phylum Arthropoda; class Insecta; order Diptera; family Tachinidae; genus Tachina; species Tachina grossa. The sequence goes on along the minus strand of OX465278.1, from coordinate 117,513,699 downwards.
CATATGTATCTGTTGTAGAGCAAAAATACTGTTCAAGTGATCAGGCAAACTTTTAATATATGTGCCTATAATCTTGTGATTATAGTGATCTTTAGACGTAATTAATCGAATTTGATTAGAATAGTGTATACATTTCTATTAATTTTTCGACATGTTCAGCCTTATTAGCGTTGTAATAGTCGTAATGAAATCGATAAAAAATTAGATAATGCTTAGTATACATACATATGTAACAACACTTATGTACTGTACTTATTTACTGATTACTAAAAAAAATCAGTAAATTTTAACTGCTAATGAAATTTAATTTGCATTACCAGTAAAATCGTAGGGCCGTAATCATAATAAAATTGTAGCAAGTGGCAAAGTTTTTTCATTCAAATATTGAAACTTTTGTATGAAAAACATTTAGCCACTTGGTAGAATTTCATTATGAATACGGGCATTACTGATTACTGAAAATTCAATGCACCTCATCATATAACAAATCATTTAGGCAATTTATAAAAATTGTAGAAAAGAATTTTAGTAATCAGTAAATTTTTTTTTTTTTTTACTAAAACTTTAGTGGTATTGCAGTGCTCATCTATGGTAAATGCCTTTACTTTTACTTTTTAATTTTTAATTCCTGTTGTTCATCGTTTAGTTGTTGCTGTTCTTGTTGTTGTGTACGCATTGCAATTAAAATAAATTCAGTAAAGTGCGACTTTTACTCGCGCACAATCGGTTCTGATAATTTTTTTTTATTTAGCTTTCTTATTTTTTTAAGTTTTTTCAATTTAAACGATTTTTTTAGTTTTATCGCTTTTTTCTCGTTTTGAAGTTTTTTTTCCTCATTTTGGGTTTTTTTAATTTTCGCAATTTTTTTCATTTTGGCGATTTTTTCATTTTGGCGATTTTTTTCTGTTTTTGGGGTTTTTTTATTTAGGCGATTTTTTCATTTTGGCGATTTTTTCATATTGGCGATTTTTAGGTTTAATGATTTTTTTCATTTTGACGATTTTTCCGGTTTTTCGCGATTTATTTCAGTCCTAGAAATTTTTTTTAATGTGGTGCTTTTTTCGTTTTGGCGATTTTTTTTTTGTTTTTTTGCGATTTTTTTATATTTGGCGATTTTGTATTTTTTTTTTTTTTTTGATTTTTTAGTTTTACCGTTTTTGAAAATTTCAAGGGGTTTACTTTTACGGTTTCCAAGATAAAGCAAGTTGTCAAAATTACAAATACAAAATTACATTAACTGATGGAACACCTTTTAATTGAAATTTTTTAAATTTAGTGTTAATTGTTGTAGTCTGTATAAAAATACACTAACTTTTCAAATTTCAACTGTATATATGTACATACAATTGTATGTATATTCGTTGCTCGTTTTGGAACTCCCTTTAGTTTTTGACTCTCATGTATTTGTTGTTGTAGTGGCCAAATGTCTACACATTGTGTCCAAATTTCAAGTCCGTAGCTCTTACGGTTCATTTTCACCTTTGGTGTACGGAAATATACAGAAAAATAACCGGCGGCGGCGCACCGTCGGCTTCGAGCCAGTCGACTTGTTTCTCTGCTTGGTATTGGTTCTTTCAAACACTAATACACTCATAAATAGCTCACACCGATTTGACAATGCTGTGAAAGAAAAGCAAATAAATCTCAGCAAAGAAATCTCAAAAAAGAAATCTCAGCAAAGAAATCAGTCAAAAGATTTTTAACCCCTAGCGTATAGATGTTTACACATCAAAAATAATTTATTTTACGAAAAATATTTAGATCCCGAAATCTCGAAAATCCCGTGATCCCGGGATCCTGAAAATCCCGGATTACAAAATCCCTAATCCCGGGATTTCCAAAAATCTATCCCGATTGGCATCCCTAGTGTCGACCACAATCTGTGGTATCAGTTGATGTAGATTTTTGCTTTATTTACTCAGCTTTTCAGTGCAAATTTGCTGAAAGCTTGTAGTGATGATGAAGGTGTTACGATCTTCAAAAATAGCTAGTTGTTCCGTTCTGATAGTGTTTTTCAAAATATTTACAATTAACTTTGGTATTACTTGTTCATTAATAATTATCACATGTAATTTGGCTTACAGAGCGATACGAGCTGCAGCCTTATTGAATCATAAATATAGAAACAAATAAGGCTCGTACAATTATAACTAAACTAGAAAAGGAAATATAAAGACTAGCATGGAAAAGTGTTGCAGGGTGAATAACAGGAAAAAATTTCTCTTTTAAAATATAACATCAAATACATAAAATACAAGTTTTAATAAACACATAATTAATCTTTAAATGTCTCTAAATTTTGGCCAATTTATTGCGCTCCAATTTCATTTGGAGAATTGCCATGCTAATCTACTTTTATTGGGAGTATTTTTGTAACTTGTCTTAATTTTGCATATCCCGTTTAAGGGTGCTTTCCGGTACCGGTTTTACCAGCCGAAGAGTTAGAGGATTAAAAAATTTTTCTCGCAGAATTCTACGTAAAAGAGATTTTTCATCATAAATGCAAAGGTTTCATGCTAGAACTGTGTCCTTTACTATACCTGTGTTCCTTTTTACTTTTAACCGATTTCAAAAAAAAAGAGGAGATTATCAATTTGTCTCTTTTTTTTTAACTTGTTGCTTCATAACACGGTACATTTTAGAACGATTGTAAAAATACTTTTTTGGTCTCAGAGGGTATAGCTTCCTATTCGTCCCATTGTAAAAAAGTGGGCGGTAACACGCCCAAAATTTTTTTAAATTTAAATTTATGATATTGGATATTGTACTTATTTTATCGCTTCAAAACATATCAAACACCTTTGGTTCTTGTAATTACACAATTTGAAAGTTGAAAAAATGGGCGGAATCACGCCCCTTTAAATTTATTATAATATTTCAGGCATTTCTGCTTAACCAATTTTAATGGAACTTACCACACACCTTGAGCTCTAAACTAGACACAATACTACATTTAAAAAAAATAGGCGGATTCACGCCCATTAAAATTTTATATTTTATTTTAAGTGAATCTACTTTATCAATTTTTTACCAGACTTAACACTTACCCTGGAGCTCTGAAAATTACACAATCTTGCATTTATAAAATGGGCGGAGGCATGCCCATTAAAATTCAATTTTATATTTCACTTACTACTTCTCATCTTCTTCTATTAGATCTTCTATGCATTGAAGTCGGTTTTTTTAGCAGAATTATTTTATACATATTTTGTATTTTGGCAACACTGGGCTTTCAGTTGACTACAGTGAAATACTCATACCGTTTTGTTAAATATTTTCTTTTTGTGGTTTAATTTATATTCTTTGTGTTTCCGGATTAGTTTTTCTTGCCTTATTGGTAGGAAAATTCTTGAGAAAACTTTTAGGCAAGAAATTAAAGGTTTAAATTAATTCATTTCAACAATTATAAACATTTCAACAACAAAAATGATTTAATCTAATAAAATAAAATTTAATATAAATTTTCACATGTTAAATAGCAACATTAAATGGTTTCTTTTAATTATTAAGAAATTAATTACAAAATGAAGAACTCGCCACAAAAGGGACATGCAAAAGGAAAGGGAAAACTTGTATATATATTTTATACTAGTCCCTCATTAAGTTGCATGACAGGTTGGGAAAAAAAGTTATTAATCATTTTGAAATTTATGTTCTAAACAAATAAATTTGTTTTAAGCTCTAAATTTATGTGTTAATTTACAAGGAAAAATAATTAAAAAGAATACTCATACAAATATGAAAAAAAAAGAAATCAAACCAACGAAAATCCCTTGTACACTCAATGCCATATTTTGATTTTTAGCAAATTGACATGTTTAAATCCACAATTTGTGCATGAGTTATTGTGTTTTTTTTCTTGTGTTACTGTTTATTTGCAGTTTGTTTGCATTTATTTTTTTTTTTTTGGTCCTCTTCTATCATTTTGTACAATTGCATGTTTATTGTAATGCATTTTCGTATTGTAGTATTGTGAAGAGGCTTAATAAACAAAATCCTGAAAATTAAAAATGTGTCAATATACGGCTTAAAATTTTTCCATATAAAACTTAACCCAATATACCGCTGCACTGCTACAACTGCCTGCATCCATCATATATGACACTCATATTGCAAATAAATACACTCAAAGATACTTACTTACTTACACACACACACCCGCCATTATATGCACTCACACATACAAATAAGCAAATAAATATTCGTACATTATAAACTTTATATCAGCAGAAAAACATTCAATAGTGAATTTAAAAAAATAAAAAACAAACAACATAAAACTGACAGACGAACATGTTTTCCGAAAAAAAAAATTGACAAAAAGGGAAAGAGACAGTGACTGAAAAAGCATTGAAATAATGCAACTTCATTTCTGTCAGTAGTACTCGTACCTTTCTGCTTGTTTTTATTTATTTTTTTTTTTTTTTTGATATTTGTGACAACAAAATATTGACACATACACACTAGCATGTGTTGTATCAACATTTCACAGCACCATACAGCAACAATGGAATATAAGTAAAAATGAAAATATTTTCTGAAGGCATTTATCACACATATTCGTGTGATGAATCTCGCTGATAATTGCAAAAAAGCGAAAAAATTCAACTTTTTGGAGGGTCTGGTTAGAGAAATAACAATATATAAAATTTAATACTACAAGGTCCTTATATGATAACATATATGATAAAATTATCTTAATCATCGAAATATTTAACCCCCTGTTTTGTGTAAAACGTTTGAGTTAAAAATCTTGGCATTTTTGTAATAGACTAAAGGAAATTTGTACAACTTTTCTTTAATCTATTACAGAAACGCCTAGATTTCTAACTCAAACGTCTTACAAAAAACTGGGGGTAAATCAATAAAAAAAAATTCAATTTCACTTTAATTAACAAACAAAAATTTAAAGCAAGAAAATTGATATAAAACAAACTCAATTTAAAATTTGGTTTACTTCAATTTGAGAGTAACATTGAATAATTCAAAACATTAGCTGCATATGAAAACGAAAATAATTAATGTTTTAATTGAGCTGAATAGTACGGTAAGAGAAGTATTGCAATTGAGCAATCATTCTCATTGTTTCTGTTTTGGTTTTGATTCACTTACTTCAAAAATCACACAATTTCTTTCATTTATTTTTATACTCCGCTTTTAACTATAAAGAAATGAAAATAAAAACTAAATTTATAACTGCAATAGTGTCCATTATTTTTGTTACGAAAATCATTCCTAAATCTTGTATCGCGCTATAAATAGCATAGCTATAAAAACCAATTTACCAGTAAAGAATTTTAAGGTTTTCACAAAAAAAAAACAATATTTAATTCTTCTCTCAAGAGTTAAGCATACAATATATTTGTATGAAACTTTTACACAACATGAAATAATGATCCTCACAAAAACATAAATGCGAAAAACGGCCAAGTTCTTATCCAAAATTTCGGCCATTAAAAGTTGTGAGATATAAATTTTGACCAAGTTCTTCTTTGCCACAATACCTAACACAGAAATATATTATGTATTATATAAATTTGTAATCGTAAGGGTGTCATATAATTTCTAGATAATCTGCCAACTTGAAAACATTTTTATCAATATAAAGAAATGAACATTTATACATTATTTTCTCCTTTTTTGGAAAGGCAAAAATGTTGCCAAGTAAACAGATTATCCAGAAGTTATATGACACCTTTACTATTACAAATTCATATAATACATAATATAGTTTCGTGTTAGGTATTGTGGCAAAGAAGAACTTGGTCAAAATTTATATCTCACAACTTTTAATGGCCGAAATTTTGGATAAGAACTTGGCCGTTTTTCACATTTATGTTTTTGTGAGGATCTGATTACTTTTTGAAAAGATTTCTATAATAACACTTTTTAAACTTAAAATTTCTAGTGTATTTTATTCCTATTCATGATCACTGTGCCAGTTGAAAATGGCAGAGGTACATAAAATAATGGGTAAGAGTGTGATGGGTGTTGAATTGTTGACCTTAAAAATGCACTATTGTGCCATTACAACGGGTCGCCAGTATGTGTGAAATTTGGTAAGAGTCGACTGGAAGAAACATATAAAATACAGCGTAAATTTTACTGGGCATGATTCCGCCTATTTTCTCAATATATTTACATATTAAAGTCTTCTTAGCCGAAGTACATAAATCAAAAGGATATACCCAATGTGCGTGCAAAGTTTCAATAGGGTAGCTGGTACTTTTAATTTTTGGATTTTCCGATTGAGTAAATCAATTACTATTTGCGTACAAAATGTCAGCTCTCTATAGTATAATATTATGTAAAATATTTATGGGTCTGGCCCCGCGGACTTTTATATCTGCTAGTGCTTATGGTTCATGCAAAGTTTGGTATTAAAGAGTTAATAAGAAATACCTGAGTACTAAATTAAAAACTACTGATCCGAAGTACCTGAACGAAAAAGCTAAGATGTATGGGTGAAGTCACGGCTACTTTTTAAAATAGGGAATTTTTATTTTGGAGAAGTGCATTGTGTATGAAAAGTTTTTATGAAATGTATGTTAATTTAGAATTTGAAGTGCTTGTTTGCGCCCTCTGATAGCAACTTCTGGGCTTTCAGATTTTTCTTAGTGATCTCTTATCTAGATTTATTTGTGTATCAAATTTAAGGTCGCTGGTGCGAATTGGAGTTTTAACGTCTTGGCCCCGCATACCGGGTAAAACTTTTTGGTTTTAAGATTTTCTCATTTGCCTACGCAGCTACACAAATGGCAGCTCTCTAGCGCGAATTATATCTTCAGATTTTATCAGCATTACCTCTCCCACTATTCCTAACTCAAAATTTTGTTGTGAGCAGCGCTTATAATTCATGCTCATTTTCTTCTAAAATATGCTAGACCGATGTAGATTAAACACAAGGCTAACATTTTATGGGAGTGGTCACGCCCAATTTTTAAGGTGATAGTTTAAAGTATTGTGCACGTGCAACGCGTATGCAAGATTTCACTAAATTGGCTTGAATTAAAAGCTGTGCATTAAGTTTTTAGTTCAAAATAATATTAGCGTGGCCCCGCCCATTCTGGTAAAATTTTTTGGGTTTTAAAATTTTTCTAGTTTGTTTCTCACTTAGACCTACTTGTGTATCAAATTTTAGCTCCTTAGCGCAACTTTTAATTTTTAATTTTTATGGGCGCAGCCCCGCTCTTCTTACTAAAATTTTCGGGTTCTTAGATTCTTCTAGTTGGTTTCTCACCTAGACCTACTCGTATATCAAAGTTCAGCTCCCTAGCGCACCTTTTAACTTTTAATTTTTATGGGCGTAACGCCGCCCATTTTTCCAAAGTCAAAATTTTTTTGGGTCAGTGCTTATTATTCGTGTCTAGTTTCGTTACAAACGGATAATAATAGCTAGATAAATAGTATATCTAAATATTCTGAGCCGCAGGGCATTAAAATGAGGTTTAAATTGTATGGGCGTGTCAGCGCCCACTTTTTTTAAGAAAAATTTATAGCCTTGCATTACCGCAGTATATATGCTGAATTTCAATTAAATAGCTTCCATGAAGCGCCTTAGATTAGCATTTTTAATTCTGACATTTATGGGCATAGCCCTGCCCTCCTTGCTATAATTTCTTGGTTTTCAGATTTTTTTGTTCTATTTCTCACCTAGACCTAGCTCTGTATCGAATTTCAACTCAATAGCACAAATTTTAATTTTTATGGGCGTAGCCCCGCCCTCCTGGTTAAAATTTTAGGATTTTCAGATTTTTCTGATTCATTACTCACCTAGATCTTCTCGTGTACCAAATTTTAGCTCTCTAGCTATAGCGGAAGTGCTTCATCAATTTGATGAGTGTGTCAGTGGTCAGTGAGTATGTCTTAAAATATGCACTTTTTGCACCTCTATATCTCCGGAAGCTTTCATTGTAAAACTTTCAAACTTCGCACATGAGGTTATATGAATTTATTCTAATTATGATTTAAATTTCATAATTTTACGGTCTCGGGGAACAAAGTTATGAGGGGGGTAAAAACAGCTCGAATGGCTTCGTGTAAATATACACACTGCGTGCATTGGCCAGAACTCGGCCTGGCCTAGATATATCAGATTTAATACTACAAGGTCCTTATGATTCTAATAAGCCTTAAGTACCCAGTATATATAATAAAATTATCAATCACCAGAATGTTTAAATCAATACAAAAATTTAATTTCTCTTTAATTAACAAACAAAAATTTAAAACAAAAAAATTTTATATAAAACAAACTCAATTTAAAATTTTGTTTACTACAATTTAAGAGTTACATTTTATTTATTTTTTTAATAGGACCATCACTAAGGGGATAACCCCTACTCATGCAATGCATTGTGCTAGAACTAGGAAAATAGGTTATAGGGAAGAAGAATAGAGGGAGTAGTGTTGGTGGACATTCGTATAAGTCTGCAGGTTTTTAGGAACAAGTTCCCCAATTTCATTGCGGCACATTCCGTTCTAGTAACGATAGAACAATGAAATGCACCCCACATTGCGTCGATGCTACAATGAATCAATAGAGTTGTATACCCTACTGTCACCGATGAGCTTCTGACCCTCTTCTGTACGTGGTCCAGCAGCACCAAAATATACTTTGAAGCGCCGGCCTATGCATGAGAGTTGTACTCCATTTTCGGCCGGATATAAGTGGTATAAATAATTTCAATAATTCAAAACATTAGCTGAATATTAAGCCAAAAACAAATAATATTTTGATTGAACTGAATAATACGGTGAAAGGAGTATTGCAAAAAATTTTTTGAGTTATGACATTGTTTTAGTAAATGAACGATATTAAATGAATTAACAATTGTCTGTAGATGTATTTTATGTTTTTTCTCCGTTCTACCACAACAACGGCTAATCTTTTTGTCATTCGTTACCTCACTTTAAATTGCTTAAAACTTCCTTACATTAAAGCCAAAAAACATATAACTAATATAACTTGTAATTAGGAACAATTTCTGTTATTTTAACGTTAATATTATTTATCCTTTAATCTTAACTTTTGCTTATATATACTAGTATTCTGCATACCGCTCTTTGCCGAGTTTTAATATTTCTCTATATAAAGTTTTTAGATTTCTGCTCTAATTAATTTAGTTTTCTTCTCCTTTAAAATCCGAAACAATAACAAAAATATCAAAATCATATATTAAAAACTACCAAAACAAAATCCATACAAATACACAAGTCACGAATTACAAATTTTTCAATATATCTTTTTCTTCGCAATAAAATTTTGAGAAAAAAAATCTTATTTTATTTTATAATTTACAACTCATATGATTACAATTTAAATATCATTTATTCTCTTAAATAAATATTCAAGTAACGAATGACAAATTCTTAGCAAATTTATAAAACTCATACTAAGGGGTTTTCTATAAATAATTAAATTGCATATTTTTCTTAATAATTTCTTGATTAATTTATAAGACTTAACATTTTATTAATATGAGTTCTTAGTCTAGTCGAGCACATCTATTTATTAAAGCTGTTTTCTTCCCATTTTAGTCTGTCAAACAAGAAACCCGAAATTTTTATACACAATAAATTGATGGTGATATTGATTGTGAATGTGATTGCGTATTGCAAATTCCAGTGCCGATTCAAAAGCTGCGAAGTCATGCAAATATGATGTTGATTCTGATGACTTTGAGTATGTCACTTCTCTATAAAACATTGAATCATTGAGGCAAATAACATGCAAATACTTTTGCCTGCAAGAGCATGCATTTAAGCCAGTATTTTTACTGTTGGTATCTGCAATGGCAGCTGCTCAGGAATATATTCATGTATGTTGGTACGGTTTTTGTCTTCTTCATGTTGGAATGTTAAAATATTCCTAGTGTATTCGAATGCAAGTAAAAGTACGATGATGATGATGAGTGATGAGTAAAGCCATTGTTTTGATGAATGTGTTTTCATTTAATTGACGAATGAGTTTTTAACTTAAATATAAATGTTGTTGCAAAGTAATAAAAATGACACAAATATGTACGCACATGCAGACAGACACGAACACTATTAAAAACTTAAACAAACAACAAGCTGAAGACATATTTGGGCATATGCATTTGTGTATACAAAAATTTATTTCATATTTAAATGAAATATATAAAGTCCTTTTAAAAGCAAATGATACACTGAAATGTAACTGTTCATTGTATCACATTTAGAATTTGTAGCTTTCGTAAAATAATAAATTTTAATTCCTCAAAATATTTTTTATAACTTAAGACTACAACAAAAACAAGCTTGATGGCTTATTTGTGAGTATTAATTTAATTTAATATAAAATTTTTTGCATTTAATATCTAAATAACAATTAAAATTTATGCACTTTTTTTCATCGCCAATTTTAATGCCACACATTTAATTGCAATTTTAACTGCTTGCAATTACAATTTTGAGGGCGATAAATAATGCAACAACAAAAAAATTGCATTAAATAAAAAAAAAAAACAAATCAAAATAATTCGAAAACCAAATGTTTAAAAATATTATAATTTGTTAACAATTCCCATGTTTCATATAATTTGTTGCCAACATGTGACAAATTTGTTAAAACAATAAATTTGCAAAACCACAAAACCTAAACTTTTCTGATTTACTAATAAAGTAGCGAGTAAACAGAAATATTAATCACTTGAGGACCAGGGAGGATACAAAATATAAAAAATATATACATTAACATAGACATAGACATAGACATAGACATAGACATAGACATAGACATAGACATAGACATAGACATAGACATAGACATAGACATAGACATAGACATAGACATAGACATAGACATAGACATAGACATAGACATAGACATAGACATAGACATAGACATAGACATAGACATAGACATAGACATAGACATAGACATAGACATAGACATAGACATAGACATAGACATAGACATAGACATAGACATAGACATAGACATAGACATAGACATAGACATAGACATAGACATAGACATAGACATAGACATAGACATAGACATAGACATAGACATAGACATAGACATAGACATAGACATAGACATAGACATAGACATAGACATAGACATAGACATAGACATAGACATAGACATAGACATAGACATAGACATAGACATAGACATAGCCATAGCCCTAGCCATAGCCATAGCCATAGCCATAGCCATAGCCATAGCCATAGCCATAGCCATAGCCATAGCCATAGCCATAGCCATAGCCATAGCCATAGCCATAGCCATAGCCATAGCCATAGATATAGCCATAGCCATAGCCATAGCCATAGCCATAGCCATAGCCATAGCCATAGCCATAGCCATAGCCATAGCCATAGCCATAGCCATAGCCATAGCCATAGCCATAGCCATAGCCATAGCCATAGCCATAGCCATAGCCATAGCCATAGCCATAGCCATAGCCATAGCCATAGCCATAGCCATATATACAGATATCATTCATATTTTCTGTTTCAATATTATTCTTTAACAGAATCTATTACTATTGATCATATTTTATAACCCCAAACAGGTTAAACAAAATTAAAAGTTTTAAATTATTGCTGCCAGTGCAACATATATTCGCTTAGTTTTGTTTGAATATACATTCTACACACTTTTATATGTTTGGTCTCATAACCATTTATGCATACAAATAAATGTGCAAGCAATTTAACAGACAAAAAGGAATTCCGGCATTACAGTGATTAAAGAAAATTATGGGAAGCCTGTATAAATTCTTTAATTAACAGCTGGTAAACAAAAAATGTTCAAGCGATAATTTGAATTTAAAAAAAGAACAAAATAAGAAACGTTTTGTTTTTTGTTTTTAATATAACGTGCCATAATCGCCAAAAAAAAATGTTTAGCGACATAATTTTCAAACTTAATTTTTTAACCAAAATTTATGATTTTCGATCATCATATTCAATTTTCGAGGTACAAAAATGTGTTGATTAAGCTTTTTTTAGCGGTTATAGCTCGATGTGTAATCAATGGAATATATTCTCTCGCCAAAGATGTATCAATATTTTGACTGACTGTAAAATTGCGAACATAAAAGCTTATACGCTGATACATTAAATCGTAGTAACAATACATTTTTTTAACACTCATACACTTTGATTTGTGTTCTCATATGTACAATATAAAAAGCGCGTATGAGTTTGTGATAAATTAGCATATTTTGTGGCGTCAACTGCTCATTCAATAAACGCTGTAGTGGCAGTGCTGGTGGTTGCAACAGTGGCAGTATGTGCGAACATTTATCACTACAAGTGGCGGCGCCTATTGAGTGTTTCTGTTTTGAAGTCTCTTTTTTCCGCCTTTGGTCCTGGCTTTTAATGATTTTGTTATAAATTTTTTATGTTGTGTTTTTTTTTGTGATTTATTTTACAATTCAATCATAATTAACATGTTTACAAGTAAACTTTGTTTTTTTTTTACTCCTGATACTGAATTTAAATGCTGGCTGGTAATTTATGGTGTTCGATGTGACAAAAACAAACAAAAAACAACTAAGAGAGCTATATTCGGCTGTGCCGAATCTTCTATACCCTTTATCAAAGTGTTTTATGTAGTATAGAGATACATACATAAGCACATACATAAAGTATAAACAAAAAGGAAAAAACAATTTGACCTAGTTACTTTTATGTACAAAAAAAATAAATTTACAAACCCTAGAATCATTATAATGGGTGTTTTTTATTGAGGTATAGAACTTTAGGTTGGCATCACTTTTTTAACTGGCGGCCATTTTGTCAGCTGTCAAGTGATTAATATTTAGTTTGGTTTGCCATTTTATCATGAACAGGTTGACAAAACAACAACGCTTGCAAATCGTGCAAATTTATTTCGAAAATAATGGTTCAGTTCGCGAAGTTTACCGCAAGCTCCGTCCATTTTATGGTCGACATAATCGTCCATCAGAGCAATTAATTCGGTTAACCATGGATCGTTTTCGCACTACGTTTACTCTATGTGATAATACGCATCCGCAGAGACGTCGAACAGTGCGCACCGAAGAAACAATTGCCGCTGTAGAGCAAAGTGTTGAAGAGGACCCGAATGAATCGATTCGCCACCGTGCACAGCAATTGGAGCTTTGTCCATCAACTTTATGGAAGATTTTGCGCAAAGATCTTGGTTTGCGACCTTACAAGATCCAGCTTGTGCAAGAATTAAAGCCGCGAGACCATGCAATGCGTCGTGATTTTGGTGTATGGGCCGAAAATGAGATTGATCTCGATGCTGATTTTCATCGCAAAATTTTGTTCAGTGATGAGGCTCATTTTTGGTTGAATGGCTACGTCAACAAGCAAAATTGCCGCATTTGGAGTGAAGAGAATCCACATGAGACCCTTGAGACGCCATTACATCCACAAAAACTGACTGTTTGGTGTGCTCTATGGGCTGGTGGAGTCATTGGGCCATACTTCTTCCGAAATAATGCTGGAGAGTCAGTTACCGTTAATGGAGACCGGTATAGAGCCATGATAACCGACTATTTTGTTCCCGAATTGGATGGCATGAATGTGGATGAGTTGTGGTTCCAACAAGACGGCGCTACATGCCACACAGCGCACGTCACAATCGATTTATTGAAGGAAACATTCGATGAGCGCATAATTTCGCGGAATGGACCTGTCAATTGGCCACCAAGATCGTGTGATTTGACACCATTGGATTATTTTCTTTGGGGATATGTGAAGTCGCTCGTCTACGCCAACAAACCAGAAATGATACGGGACTTGGAAGCCAACATTCGTGGCGTTATTGCCAACATACGGCCCCATATGCTCGAAAAAGTGGTTGAAAATTGGACCTGTAGAATTGGCTTTATTCGAGCCAGCCGCGGCGGCCACATGCCCGGAATCATATTTAAACATTAATGGCATAAAATTATCCTTCCAATAAAGCCAAATTGATGGACATTGAAACGATTTTCTTGTGTTTTATTTCAATTCGAAGTTCTATACCTCTAAAAAAACACCCTTTATTAGATTTTTCTGATTCCTTATATCAATCTAGAAGTTCTTAAAAAAAATATAGAAAGTGTGTTAAGTAAAAAAAGAAAAAAGGAAATTAAAAAAAATGTTTTATTTAGTTACTCTAATATCCAGAAAAAGGTCAAAGTTTCCAGCTCTGGAGCTGTGGTTTTTATTTTTATAATTTTTTACACCAAACTTTTCTTTCCAATACGTCAAATATGTATAATCTATAAAGGAAAAGATAAAAATTAATAAGTCTTAGTTACTTTTATATATCACAAAAAGTGTAAGTTTCCCAACCCTGAGATCATTCTTTTTGATTTTTCTGACTTCTTACACCAACCTCTTTCTTTTAAGATTTAAGACATGTTCAATTTATAGAAAAAGGGAAAAATTTGTTTTAGTTAAAGTTTTCCAACCAATCGTCTTTTTAATTTTTTTAATTGTTTTTTTTTTTATTTTAAATACCAATTTTTTCGTACTCAAGCATAAAATAAGTTTATTTAATAAAAAAAAATTAAATTAATTTTCGGTAGTTAATTTTTTATATCACAACGACTGTAAGTTTCCCAACCCTGGAATCCCCCTTTTTGATTTTTCTGTATTCTTAAAAACAATCTTTTTTTAAGAATGTAAGATATGTTTAATTTATATTAAAAAATGCAAAAATTTGTTTTACTAAGTTACTTTTGTATAAAAAATAAGGTTTTCCAACCCTTGAAACTTCGTTTAAATTTTTTTTAATTTGAAATACCAAATTCATTCGTACTGAAGTATAAAATAAGTTTATTTTATAAAAAAAATAAAAATAAGTTTTCGGTAGTTAATTTTATATATCACAAAAAGTATAAGTTTTCCTGGAACCTGGAACCGTTCTTTTTGATTTTTCTGATTTCGTACACCAATATGTTTCTTTTAAGAATATAAGCTATGTTTAATATATAGAGAAAAAGAATAAAGTTGTTTTAGTAAGTTACTTTTGTATAAGAAATAAGTTAAAGTTTTCCAACCCTGGAAATGTCTTTTTCATGTATTAAACTCTTTTTTTATTTTTAATATCAATTTAATGTGTACTGCAGTATAAAATAAGTTAATTTAATAAAAAAAATAAAAAAATAGTAAGACCTAGTTACCTTTATATATTACAAAAAGTGTAAGTCTCCCAACCCTGGAATCATCCTTTTCGATTTTTCTGATTTGTTACCTGGAAGCGTTCTTTTTGATTTTTCTGATTTCGTATACCAATATGTTTCTTTTAAGAATATAAGCTATGTTTAATATATAGAGAAAAAGAAAAAATTTGTTTTAGTCAGTTACTTTTGTACAAGAAAAAAGTTAAAGTTTTCCAACCCTGGAAATGTCTTTTTCATGTATTAAACTTTTTTTTTACTTTCAGTATCAATTTAATGTGTACTGCAGTATAAAATAAGTTAATTTAATACAAAAAAATAAAAAAAATAATATGATCTAATTACTTTTATATATTACAAAAAGTGTAAGTTTCCCAACCCTGGAATCATCCTTTCTGATTTTTCTGATTTTTTACACCAATTCCTTTCTTTTAAGAGACTAATATATGTTTAATTTATAGAGAAAAAGAAAAAAATTTGTTTTAGTAAGTTACTTTTGTATATGAAAAAAAATTAAAGTTTTCCAACCCTGGAAACGTCTTTTTAATTTTTTTAAACTTTCTTTTTTAATTTAAAATACCAATTTAATTTGTACTGAAGTATAAAATAAGTTAATTTAATAAAAAAAAATAGAAATTAGTTTACGGTAGTTAATTTTTTATATCACAAAAATTTTAAGTTTTCCAACCCTGGAATTATCCTTTTTGATTTTTCTGATTTTTTAACTCAATCTCTTTCTTCTAAGAATATAAGATATATTTAATTTATAGAAAAAAGGAAAAATTTCTTTTAGTAAATTAATTTTGTATAATTTTGTAAAAAAAAGTTAAAGTTTTCCAACCCTGGAAACGTCTATTTAATTTTTAAATTTTTTTTATATATTTTTTTTATTAAGAAATATTAATTTTATTCATACTGAAGTATAAAATAAGTTTATTTAATAAAAAAAAATAATAACTAGTTTTCGGTAGTTATTTTGTGTGGCAAAATGAAGTTTAAGTCTGCCAGCTCTGAAACTGTTTGCTCGGTTTTGCTGATTTTTAATACCAATCGTATTTCGACCATTTCTGGCACACCAGTCCAAGAACGAAGTCTCTAGCTTTTCTGGGAGCTTCGGAAAACCGATTTCACGTACAGACAGACGGACAGACGGAAATCGCTTATTCGTCTTCCCTATGCATAAGGATCCAGAATATATATACTTTATGGCTCGCTTATTAATATTCTAGAAATTACAAACGGAATGACAAACCTATATATACCCTTTTACCATTTTTTGGTAAAGGGTATAAAAAAATAAATATGGGCGAAAAACAACAATTCTCGAGAGTTGTTGGGATTTGTGGTAATTGTCATTAAAAATATTTTTTTAGAGATATAATTTTGTGTTTTCGTTTTAAATTGCTATATGCTGTATTAAATATATATATATGACTCAAATGATTTTGTTTAGTTAATCAACTAAAATTACTGTATGTGAATCCAGTCTCAAGAATATGAAATTCGGAGCCTCCTTTAGGTCGGCAAAAGGGTAAATGGACCGTAGAAAAACAACACTCACAATAGATTTTCTGAAGCCTCATATACTTCTGCACCATTTTTGTTGCAATTTTCTATATAATATTTCATTAAAAAAATTATAAAATATAGTTTTGCCACTTGCATTGAATTTGGGCATAACTCTAAATCAGTGTTGCCACCGCAGAGAAAAAATATTTGGTACAGTAGAGACCCCAACTGGTTGTCCAGAACGTTTGGCTTGTGCTGCCACAAGGAAATTCCACCAGAGTATATATCGAGTGAATGATGGTTTTTTCCGCACACGGAATAAACTCTTTTCCATTTTTTCTTCTCCAAATGGGGGGTAATCTGCTATCAAAAGAAACTCACAATAGCTTGATCAAATTTCGGCACCAGACATCTGACAGTTTATTGTCGACGAAAGTAGTACTGCCATATTAATTGAGAGGCGGGAAAAACAAAAAGACACTGAGTTAATGAACTACACTTGTAGTACAAAAGGTTTTCGACAAACTATTTTCTTATTTTTAACAAAATATACTATTTTCATTTAAAATTCATAAAAAGGATCATTATAATTATTTGTGCTTCAAAGCGTATTAATAAAGAAGCGCCCAAAGTCTATTTAAATAAACGGGCCTTTTAGTGATTGGCGTATTTCGACTTCAGATTAAGGGACAACAATATTGCGATGTTCTTTACTATATTACAAAAATGTCGTAGTTAAAGTCGAAAAATGCTTTCAAAGATAAGGGCTTACAAGTAAAGGAGTTTCTGTATTAATTACCGGAAAATAAATATTTTATATACATATGTACATTAGAGTGGCCGTTAGTTGTATGGAGAATTTTTTTTCTATTTCTGGTATTCTCTCCCCCCAAATCAGTTTAGTTTTATGCAAAAAAAAAAAAAAAATACAAAAAACTTTCATAGTAACCCTTTCCAAATTCAAGTTTTTTAAAACCATTTCAAAATTCCCCGAATCAAGTACAGTATTTCACAAATTAATTTCAGCATTTTTTAAGCCAACTTTAACATTTTATTCACCAAAATCTTCCTTTTTTAATTTTTTGTAAATCTTTTTTAGTAATTGGTAGTTATTAAAATAAGTAAAAATATTTTTGTACTTGTAAAATTTTAAATAGTGCAATTTTTGTACCACGTGTATAGTATAGGAAGCGGCAACGCTGCTTTAAATGAAACAAATTCCCACTATAAAATTCAACTATAAAATACTTCCCATAAAAGTTTGTTTTAAACATTCCAGACTACCGTAAACTATTTTATAGCAAATCATAAACATTAGCAAAGTCTTCATGTGCTTCATTTGAAGAGAGAAAAAAAGCATGCGCAATAAATAATTTAACTCTTAAGTATACCTAGAGTATTAGATTTTTATTAAAAAAATTAACAAAAGAGAATTTTAGATAAGTATTGTGCGGGAAGCAGAGAGATATTTTGTGCAGATTTCCGCTGTTTCGCAAAATAAGGAGACAAAACAAAAAAAAATAATTTAAAGAGCTGATAATTAACTTGACTTACAGATAATTTATTTTGTAGCATATTTTTAGGATTTTTGTTTCAATTTGTATGGCATTTTCTATTGCTTAAGTTTCGAAATTAAATTATAGAACTGGCATTAATTGAAAATAATTTTAAAGCTTAGATCTCAAGGTAAGGAAGGGAGATGATCTGCTGTTCGTTAAGCCAGCTTGAGATTTCATTCTTTCATTTATTAGTAGTTTCTGATACTAAAACGCACATTGAAAACGTCTCCTTGGCTGCGAAGTAAATGTGCAAATCTAAAACTATTTTTCCACTTGCTATGGGACTATTTCACGTATTTTGTGGTACAAATGAAGGCAACTACAGATCAAAATTTGAATATGTTAAAGGTTTTAATATTAAAAACTAGCCCTGGTCGCGAAATTGTCCAAACTACTGTCTAACTATTTAAAACTCAATTGTTCGTCGAAGTCGATTCAAAGAAACCATCAACTTCTTTTCAATTTCATCAAAGACAGGCTAATAATTTTCACTTGGGTGGAAAATAATATAATTAATGCGAAAAATATAAAAAAATCAAATTTATTTTGGAACACCCGGCAATTCCCAAAGAATTTCGGAAAAATTCCAAAACAGGGATTTTTCAGTATTTTGCTTATTTTTCGACAAGAGCAGATAACTACTTTTTTTAAGAAATATTTAAAAGCATATTAGAACTTAAAGCGACGTATTAAATATTTTGTTTGCTGCTTTGTAACTATAGAAAAGAAGCTTTAAATTTGATATTTAAAATCCAAATAGGTCATTCTTGCAACGCTCTGATTTATTTCATTTAATTAAACTAAATTAAATTAAATTAAATTAAATTAAACTAAATTAAATTAAATTAAATTAAATTAAATTAAATTAAATTAAATTAAGTTGAATTAAATTAAATTAAATTAAATTATATTAAATTTATTAAAATTAAATTAAATTAAATTAAATTAAATTAAATTAAATGAAATTAAATTAAATTAAATTAAATTAGATTAAGTTAAATTAAACTAAATTAAATTAAATTAAATTAAATTAAATTAAATTATATTAAATTAAATTAAATTAAATTAAATTAAATTAAATTAAATTAAATTAAATTAAATTAAATTAAATTAAATTAAATTAAATTAAATTAAATTAAATTAAATTAAATTAAATTAAATTAAATTAAATTAAATTAAATTAAATTAAATTAAATTAAATTAAATTAAACTAAATTAAATTAAATTATATTAAATGAAATTAAATTTAATTAAATTAAATTAAATTAAATTAAATTAAATTAAATTAAATTAAATTAAATTAAATTAAATTAAATTAAATTAAATTAAATTAAATTAAATTAAATTAAATTAAATTAAATTAAATTAAATTAAATTAAATTAAATTAAATTAAATTAAATTAAATTAAATTTAATTAAATTAAATTAAATTAAATTAAATTAAATTAAATTAAATTAAATTAAATTAAATTAAATTAAATTAAATTAAATTAAATTAAATTAAATTAAATTAAATTTAATTTAATTTAATTATATTAAATTCAATGCCCCTGTTGGTAATTAGGTGCATTAATTTAAGCTCTAAAGCTATTTAATTAAATATTTATCTTCAGCCACGATTCATTGCTACAAAAAACGATGCCAGAGGGTGCTGTGATATGCATTAGCATATTAGAAAACATTCTTGTATTCTTGTATTGATATGATTGGGTCTGGCCAAGACTGGCGAAGGCCTTCGCTTACTTTATAGTCAACACACTAACTACTCCGGTCATTAGTTCGAAATATTTTTTTAACTTATGTTACACTCCTGCAACACCAGGTAATTTATTCCTTTTTTCTAACAAAATACTACAAGACAAATAATTTCCTGTGCACTTGACCTACAAGGCTCTGAAATGCTATCAGTCTTCCTTTGACAAATTACAGGCATAGCAACAGACAAGGTTTAAAGCAACATGATACTTTCTGTTCCAGCAGACCTTGAGGCAGCCTGTAACGTTAAATCTTATGGCAATATAAACGAAGTTATTTCATGAAAATGTTTAAAAACAAATAAATTTGCCTGTTACAGCAATTTAATTAAATGTTAAGAATTTACATAAATTGTGTCGGGGAAAGACAAAAAAAAATAATAATGAAAAGAAAAGCCGAAAATATCTCGACCACAAATGGAAAAGTTTTCCTAAAAAAAAAAAAATTAAAAGCATCTTAATACATTTTGACATGTGACACCCGTGTGTCTTGGTAACTAATGTTTTGTTTAAATTAACTTTTGCTGAAATACAAACACATGAAATTAGAAGCTATAACCCGCCGCACAAGCCAAAAATCAAAACGTTTACAGGGAGGGTAATTTCACTAAAAGTCATCACCATCAATTTCAGCAGCATCAAGAGCAGCAGCAGCAGCAGGAGCAGCAACAGCATCCATTGTATCACATCAATGAATGTTTATTAAGTATTTTTAACAAGATAATTAGAAGTTTTATGTTTCTTTGCCACTTCTTTTTTCCATATCGTACGTTCATTGATTTGTTAACAGCTATTCTTTTCCTTTTTCTGCTTGTTACAGTTATTAGACTTTTTGCTTTGTTTTGTTAATATTAACCCCGACAGCAGTGGCAAGAACAACAATAGCAATAGAATTATTTTAATCTACTACAACTTCAAACCATTATAATGTTTTACCAATACCTTTAAATTAACATTAATATTTTCTCTCTAACAGTATGTGTGTGTATGTGTGGAAAGGGAATTTTTTGTTTGGCATAAATTTAGTTAGATATTGCACAGTGGGTTGTGAACTCTGTACTAAGACTTCTACACGTAAGTTATTAATTTTAATTAATGCTGATTTTTATTAGAAATATTACTCGGAATGACCGAATTTTAAATATTTTGAAGGATAACATTCCTCTTAATATAAAATTTTCTTATCCCACAAAAATATTTAAAATCTTAATGTTCTTTCAGTTGCTGCATTTGAAAAGAACTTCACCCAGGAGCTGAAATATTTACATATATTTCCTATCTTAGCCTCTTTCCATTTATTCTAGCCACAACTAAAGCGATAATTTAATTTTTTAAATAAAGGACATATGGGAGCAAGTTATGTCCTTGCATCCACTGTGCTCATATTTGGCACAGATTACAACTGTATTGGTACAAAAATAGTAACATCACTTTTGTGGCTGAAATTACATTTTTAAGATAAAGTATGTATGAGAAGAATACATATCCTTTCGCAATTAAAATTTTTTAATTTTTTAAAATCTCTAATCACATTATTTCCTAAGTATTTTTCAAGTTTTTTTAGTTTTCCATTTTAATTTGAGCTGATATTGAACTTTTTAAATTAAGGATATATGGGAAGCAGGCCTGCCCTTGCACTGGTTGCAGTAATATTTTTCATATGATCTTAAAGTAAATTCTTTCTTAAATATATATTCAAACTTTTGCTGCCTTTCCATAGAAATTATAGCCGTTACAAAATTGTTAAGACTAAGGATATCTGTATATTAGGTTGGCATTCTGGTTGATAACCTGGCTCTAATTGCAATGAAGTGTTCAAAAATTTTAACTTAAATTCTTTTCTAATAATTGCAATGCAATCACATTGTAACTGCAACTGACGTACCCATTTTTATATTAAGGACATGTTGGATGTCCCGTCACCGTTTGCAATGAATTATTATTCCTGAGATCTTAAATTTATTCGTGCTTAAATATATTTTAAGATTTTAACACATTCCTATCTTAGTTTAATTAGATATTGAAGTTTTAATATTAAGGATATATGGAAGCTTAACATATCCTGGCCTCAAATAGAATGAAATGTTTCAAAGAACTTTAAGTAATTGTCTTTTTTGCAGGAATGCAGATACTTACACACACTGCAATAAAATTTTTTAGGGAGCCTCAATCTACTGTTTTATATTTGTACATATATTACCTTGTTTTTTATTGTATTCTGATTTTAATAGCGGATTTTATTATATATTTTTTTTTTTTGTTAAAGATTCGTAGGATGTCCTGGCACCGATTTTAAACAAGTTTTGGGGGCTCTGTATATCCGCTTTAATTTTAAATATTTAAACAGTTGTTGCCAACTTTTCTTTCTACAGTTAATTTTTTTAAATAAAGGATATATGAGAGGTATTCATATCCTTGCAGCAATTGTAATAATACTTTAGGACAGTTTTATTATTTTTTGTATATGTTCGTTATGAAACTTTCGTTGTATGCTCATTATATTTGTAGTTAATATTTAACGTTTTAAATCAAGGATATGTGGGAGGTGGTCATATCCTGACACGGATTTCAGTGAAATTTTTTGGTACGCTTAGCCTACTTTCAATTAAAATAATTAAAAAATATTGCTGCTTTAGTGTTTTAATTAAAGGCAGAGTTCAACTATTAAAATAAAGGATATATGAAAAGTGTTCACATCCTTGCACGTATTATAATGATTTTTTTTATATAGCTTCAAATTACTATAACATTACCATATTCAAGACATCTGGCAGGACCAATAAAGGATAAAAATCTAATTTTGAAAACAAGGATATGTGGGAGGTATTCATATCCTTGATCAGATTGTAATGAAATTTTTCAAGCAGCTTAAGTTTAATGTGTAACAACTATATTTGGAAATTCGCCCTGTTTCGATCGCAATTTTAAAGAAAATTCCATTTTGAAAATCAGGGATATATGAGAGGTATTTACATCCTTGAACTGATTGTAGTGGAACTTTTCAGGGAGCTTTAATTTACTGTCTCACAGCTATATTTGAAAATTCACTAACTAGCGTTCACAATTGTGAAGGTCATTTGATTTTTGATACAAAGGATATATGAGAAGTATTCATATCCTTGCTCCGATTGTAATGAAATTTTTCAGGGAGCCTAAGTTTACTATCTTACAAGTATATTTGAAAATTCACTCACTTCCGATGGCAATTTTAAAGGAAGTTACATTTTGGAAATCCAGGATATATGAGAGATATTTATATCCTTGCACCGATAGCAATAAAATTTTTCAGGAAGCTTTAGTTTACTATCTTACAACTATATTGACAAATTCAATAGCTTGGGGTCACAATTGTAAAGGATATTCAAGTTTCGAAATCAAGGATACATGAAAAGTATTCATATCCTTGCTCCGAATGTAATGAAATTTTTCAGGGAGCTTTAGTTTACTACCTTTCAACTATAATGAGAAATTCACTAGCTTGCTGTCACAAATGTAAAGAAAATTTAATTTTGGAATTCAAGGATATATGAGAGGTAATTATATTATTATGCCGATTGTAACGATATTTCACTGAAAGCATTAGTTTAATAACTTATAAATATTTTTTACAGTTCACTAACTTGCTGTCACAAGTGCTTGTCCTATTCAATTTTTGACATCAAGGATATATGAGAGATCCTTGCCCCGATTGTAATGATATTTAGCAGGGATCTTAAATTTACCATCTTACAAATGTGGTTTTTGCAATTCACTAACTTTGGGTCACATTGTAAAGGACACCAAGGCTATTTGAGAGATATTAAATTTCGAAAATTAAGGACTAATGGGCGGTAGTCAGGTCCTTCTTTATATTGTTTTTGTAAGCTTTTTATTATTTTTTTCTTCCATTGATATTAAGCACCATCTATATGCATATTTTTTATCTATGTTAATCCGAATATCCGGTTGGACTTTTTAAAGTTTAAGAATTTTAAACCAATAATGTTTCAAATCTAAAAATAATATTAAATAAATATTCTGTTTCTTCATTATTTGAAGATTTATATCATCGGTTTTTGTGCGACAGAATCTTGAGATAAAACTTACGCCTGTTCCTCAGGTATAAATCTTACACATTTGCAATCATATAAATTATATTTTTAGGTATTTAATTTCCATTCAGCCCCACTGTGCTTTTTTATAAAATGTATTTGTGGTAGGGGAGTTGTGTGGTTTGCAAAAAGGACATACTTTACACACACTCATACACACGCACATACATACATACATGCTTATATATATATATTTACCTACAGTTTGAACCTGTTAAGAGTTTTTCTTACTCTTTACTTGCTTTAAGGTCAAAGAAATTCTATTTTTTTTAGCAAAATATAATACTTACACTTGTTTTCGTCATGGAAACAACAACATTTAAAGGACTAAACAAACTTTAGTATCAAACAATCACACAATAGTGAGGGTGACAAAAAAAAAAGGAGCAAAGAAAAATTTGCAGTAATTACAATTTCTTTTGTTACCACCCTCCTGCTGTTTTTAAAGAATATAGTTTGTATGAAAAAGCCAATTTTATAATCTTGTTCATTTATAAAATTCAACAAAAAAATATTGACTTGCTTAGATTTAAAATCTGCTTATTGAATACAAAAGAAGTTATAAAATTATTTTTGAAAAGGATATCAGGATTTAAATGACTTTTAATTAAAACAATGTTTAATTAAAACAAACGCTATGGTATTTTAAATAAATATAAAATTCATTTTATACTTTTAATTGAATTTAATGAAGAAAGCCCAAGAAAAGTACCAAAACTCTTAAGTCATTGAAACGAAATCCCTGAATTCTACACATTTGGCTTACACATATAAAAATTTTTGTTTAAATTTATCTAAATTATTTTTAATTTTTTTTTATTATTTATTTAGAAAGAAATTAATTAATTAATCTTAACAAACAAATTTCCATACAAAAATTGTTTTGTAAACCAAAATATTTTTTTCTGAATATGGCAGTAAAATTTTAGCAAAATAATAAAAAAAATATTTTTAAATCTTAATGTAATATTTTTTCAATTTGCAAGAAGCAACATGAACTGTCCTGTTTAACAGAGCTCTGTTAACAAAAAAAAAACAGACCTCTGTTATATAATAAAAATTAGTATTTTCTCACAAAATGGACTTGATATCAGATTTTAAGGCAACGTGAAGCAGAAAATTGAAGCCGAGGTTCTTCTCCATGTCTGCTTTATTTCTTTATTTATACTTATTTATATTATTCTATTAACACGAAAAGTCCATATCTTAACCCACAGTTATAATATGGGTTTCGATTTTTTTTTCAAAAAGCGTAGCAGATGGGGAGATCAAAATGAATATTGAAGGAGACTTCTGGACGTCTCTAGATTATTGTTTAACAGACGAAAGTCATGACACTTACGCTACATACGTCCAGGGGCCTAATTCTTGCACTCGTGATCGGAATTGCATTCGAATAGAAATTAATTTCGATGGCAAGAAATTTTCCGATGATGTCACTCGCTACCAAGCGAATCGAGTTTTTGTTTCAGTGTTGGAAAAAGGCAAATATATTTATATATAAATTCATTTCACAACACTGAATAATTTGTAAGCAAAAGCATATGTTTGTATATATATATATATATATATGTGTGCAAAAACATATGTATGTACGTACATACACACGTATATGCAGAAAAAAGAAACGAATATACATAAATGTTATTTTCATTTTAATTTAATTAATAACTTAAGAATAATAAATTAGTGTAAAGTTAGAGAATAGAGCATTAGCCACATTTTCGATTCTCGTATTGGTTGACTAGAAGCAGTTAATTTGTTATTTAGATGCTCCCAGAGTTGGTTGATTTTTTTATATTCCCCGACAACTCTTAGGGAAAATATTATTTGCCAAGTCAGTGTGTTTTGTTATATTTAAAGTCAACAAGAAATTTTTTTTAATTTGTATTTTTTTTTATAAGTACATTTGTGCATTCATTCATTTATAAATAAATATGTCTAATATTGAACATACATTTTCTTTTTCTGCGCTTTTTCTATGTTAAACATGATTTCGAATGCATTTTTGCTTGCGAGTAAAAACGCGAACGGTTGCATTCGAATGTATGCACGTTATCGAATGCTGTCATTAGAAATTTCGATATGTGTTACTCGAAACCGAATGCGAAAATCCCAAAAGTTAAAAAACTCGTACATTCGAGTAATAACTCGCTCGCAATCGAATGCGGGAATTAGGCCCCAGTACTATCTATTAAAATTGTTTTTTCTCCCATCTCCTACGGTTTTTGAAAAAATAAAATACCAAACTAATTTTCCGCATTTAAAAATTTTTTTTCCCCATTTGCTAAGAAATAAATTTTTATTATTTAACAGAGGTCTGTATTTTTTGTTAACAGAGCTCTGTTAAACACGACGGTTTGTTTCTAGGAAGGATATAAGTAACAAATAAATCTTAATTAAACTTCTGTGTTAAATATTAAATATTTTACTAGAAACTTTAGTCCGTTTTAAACTTTCATAGCTATGCTATTTATTGCGCGATGCAGCAGCTAGGACGTTAATTTTTGTAACAAAAATAATCGACACTATTATAGCTATAAATTTATTTTTATTTTGATTTATTTCTACCTAAAAGTAGAGTATGAAAATAAACGAAATAAAGTGTTTGATTTTGTTTTGTTTCGTTCTTTGAAGTGAGTGAAACAAAAACAAAACAAAAACAATAATAACGATTAGGTTAGGTTAGGTTAGCAGGCTTCTGGTGAAGAATTGAAAAAACTAAGGGTGCAGCTGACTTGGATCTAAGACGATGATCCCTTTTTGCTACCTATAAGTTGAAAGTAGTAGAATAAAGGGGGATAGGGGATAAAGGGAGGATATAGATGGAAAGTTCTTTTAGAACAAGGGAGAATAAAAGAGAAGAGAGGTGGGTCGGGAGAGGGCCCAGTACGTACACATGCCATAGAGGAGGGTTAACGGCCATACCAGTCACTGCTCCTAATGTATGTACTAAGGTTTATGAGTCCTATTTCCGGACAGGTTATTGAAGGATATTCTGCCAAGGAAGTGCAGATGGAGATCCTCCAAAACGGGGCAGGAGCGGAGAAGATGAGAAATGCTTTACTCCTCTTCTTCATAATTGCAACTGTAGCAGTAATCATTACACGTTTATCATGGGTTCCAAAAGTGCAGTGTCCTGAGAACGATTGCTAAATTTGCTTTAGTATTGTTTTTGCCATAAGCACAAACCAGAGAACACAGCCGATCGGCTAACAGCCGCCACCGGCCCCACACAATATATTAATTTAATCGTACCCCGCTAGAAAAGAAAATAATGGAAAATAAATGAAAACGTTTTGAAATATTTGCGGCCATCATCATATAATATGATTTTATTGCTTTGTTATTTAACACATTAAATTTGTTTTATATAGCTAAGCAGCATAGCTATAACCGGGTGTCCTAAGACATCTCTCTTCTTTTCTCTTAACTTTACATTTTTACTGCCTTATTCATAAAAAATATTTCAGGTTTATTAATCGCTTATTTGACATATTTCTATGGGAAATTTGTCAAATAAACATGCAGTAAACCTTAAATATTTTTTATGAATTAGACCGTTATTATTTTTTTATTAACTAAACTTATTTTATAATTCAGTATGAATAAAATTGTATTTCAAATAAAAAAAAAATTACAAATATTAAAATGACTTTTCCAGGGTTGGAAAACTTTAAATTTCTTATACAAAATTATACAAAATTAACTTGCTAAAACAAATTTTTAATTATTTATATATCTTATATATAAATATCTTATTTTTTAAAGAAACAGACTAGTGTAAGAAGTCTGAAAAATCAAAAAGGATGATTCCAGGATTAAAAAGATGTTTCCAGGGTTGGAAAACTTTAACTTTTTTTAAAAAAAGTAACTTACTAAAACAAATTTTTAATTATTTATATATCTTATTTTTTAAAGAAACAGACTAGTGTAAGAAGTCTGAAAAATCAAAAAGGATGATTCCAGGATTAAAAAGATGTTTCCAGGGTTGGAAAACTTTAACTTTTTTTAAAAAAAGTAACTTACTAAAACAAATTTTTCCTTTTTGTCTATAAATTAAACATATCTTATATTCTTAAAAGGAAGAGATTGGTGTAAGAAATCAGAAAAATCAAAAAGGATGATTCCACGATTGGGAAACTTGAAATTTTTGTGATATAAAAAATTAACTACCGTAAACTAATTTTTATTTTTTTTTAATTAAATTAACTTATTTTATGCTTCAGTACAATATTAAATTGATATTTCAAGTTTAAAAAAAAAGTTAAAAAAAATTATAAAGATGTTTCCAGGGTTGGAAAACTTTAACTTTTTTTATACAAAAGTAACAAACTAAAACAAATTTTTCCTTTTTGTCTATAAATTACACATATCTCAAATTTATAAAAGAAAGAGATTAGTGTAAAAAATCAGAAAAATCAAAAAGGATGATTCCAGGGTTGGGAAACTTACACTTTTTGTGGTATTTTATATACCATATAACTAGGTCTAATTAATTTTTTTTATTTTTCTTTTTGAAAGAAAAGTTTGGTGTAGAAAATTATAAAAATTAAAACCAAAGCTTCGGAACTGGAAACTTTGAACTTTTTTTCTGGATATTAAAGTTACTAAAAATGTTAATAAAAATATAATAAAAATGTAATAAAACTGTTTTATTTTCTTAATTTTATATTGTATGACGAGATGTCGTTTTTGACAACTGGAATTAAGGAGTGAATGTAAAATATTTCTTAAATACAGAGTGTAGAATAAAATATTCAACTTATTGCTAATATCAAAAAAAAAAAAAAAATATTTAATAAAAAAATACCAAGAGGTCACTTATTAAAAATTGCACTAGAGCAAAAAATCATAAATTTATTTCACAAAACATATGCATGTGTATACACTCAAAATAAAAATCAATCCATCCGTAATTAAATCAATCCAAAGCGGTGTCATAAGTACGGTAAGTACGGATTTACTTAAATCAAGTACAGAAGGCTTGATTCAAGTACGAATAATTCAAGTGTTAAATACTTAATTTTATCCATATCTAATCCTGAATCCGTACTTGAAATAAAACCAAAACAGTATTGATTTCAGAAAACCTGAAATTGAATCAAATTCAAAATGCGGTTGATTCAAGAATTTTCGCGAATCCGTACTTGAAATAATCCTAAAACGAGATTGATTAAGGAAAATCACAGATTGAATTAATCTAGAAATGGGGTTGATTTAGTGCCGAATCCGTACTTGAAATAATCCAAAAACGAGATTCATTTAAGAAAAAATTAGATTAAATTAATCTCTAAATGCACCTGTTTTAAGAAATCCTAACTTGATTTATTTAATAAAAAGATTTAATTTATTTTTTAATTAACGTTATAATAATTTATTCGACCTTTTAGTTTAATATATAAAAGTTTTATTTAAGCTTTAGGTCCTTTTTGTAAATAGTTGATAACAATATTTATTATTTTATCGATATTTCGCTGCAACGTTGTGTAGAAACTATCGATAAAATAATAAATATTGTTATCAACTATTTACAAAAAGGACCTAAAGCTTAAATAAAACTTGTATATTTTTTAAATAACTTTTTTTTTTAATTTGTTTTAATTAGTTTATTCCACTTGAAAAGGTTTTCACCAAACTCCATGCGAAGAACAAAAACGAGCATTGCTTCCTTTACGTCACTCTGTTACATGTTTCGGCAGAAAATTATTATGGAAGAATGCTAAATGAGACCAAAATTAAAGTTCTGCGGAAGGAAAAAATTATAGATTTTAGACTTATATACATAGGTTCTCTTATCAGTTAATTGAATGATCTCTTACTAAATAATAATAGGCACTTTACCTGCAAGATACTGCCTCTTTGTCAACAATAAATAAATATATATTTTGCTCTCAACTAAAGCCCACGTTTCTAAGTTGATTACATTTATAATCGTTATCGCTACAGAAGTGCAACCCCATCAGTGCTCTAAGGGAAACTATGTCATTAAGAAGCTAGGGGTTCTTGGTCACCTAGAGCGATAACATATTTCTGAGTCCGGTCTTACAGCGAGTTGAGCAAAAAAAAAAAAATAATTATCAATGAAAAATTATGAGGCATGCGTATGCAAAAAGTTTTCGTACCTATTACTATTTTTTTACTTTATATGTATGTATGTATATATATTTATAAAATATAAAAAAAACTACAGATTAAAATATATGTACTTCTATATATACATCTTTTAGGGACATTTTCATAATGTTAGCAAAGTGTGTATTTTGTTTCTTTTATTATTTGCAAAGACTGAAGCAGAAGCAGTTATATATTGGGTTCACAGACGACAATTTCAGTTGAGCAAATTTTGGGCTTATGGAAGATGAAAGAGAAGATAATGAAGATGGGAAGTATCATATTTTCCACTCTCGCAGATGAACTAAAAAGTTGCTCAACTAAAATTGCGGTGTGTGCAATGGCACTTGTTAAATACAACACGCACAATCGATAAAAAAAACTCATATTTTTATCTACACCTTAAATATTGAGAAACAGCTCCGCAATCTAAGCCCTCAGAACCTTTAGTAGTTTTCCTTTGCTTTCACTTATTATTTTTTTTATTTATTTATTTTACATAGAGTTTTATTTTTTTCACTTTTATATTATTAAAAACATATATTTATATTATTATTATATATTATTAAAAACCCTTTTAAATAAAATATTTTCTGCTAGAAATACAAATATTATATAATAATCTTTATTTTAATGTATTGATTTTCTCATTATATTGAATTTCAATCACAAGCACACTAATGAACTTGAAATTTTTTTGTTCAAAAGTATTTTTATTTTTCTTTGCATATGTGTATAAAGTAAGTACACAGCCGTACTTTAAATAAGTTTTTTTTATTCAATTTAAGAACTTTGTACTTGATTCATATTTTTTTACATAATTTAAGCACTTCATACCCAATTTAAGAAACTACAGGATTGGTTTTCCAAAGTAATCCCGTTTTTGCTTTGTTTTAAGTAAATGTAAGTGCTATTCGTACTCAAATTTTGAAGTACGATTTTTACTAAAAGTAAGTAGAAAAAACTTGAATTTAGTACGGTTTTTTTCTTTCTGTGTAGATGTGCTTATGTATGTATTTGTATACTTTTTATACGCATTGTGATGAAGGGTATATTAGATTCGGCACAGCCGAATATAACACTCCTACTTGTTATTTTTTTTTTATTTAAACAAAAGCACATATAGCTGGTTAAAAAAATTATATATCTACTCAAACAGAAGTGGGTATTCCTTACAATACTTCAACATAAACATGCGCGAATGTCTTTCTATCTGTCTATATATTATTAAAGACAATTTATGAATATTTTCAATACACTTTAATAATATTTATTTTTGCAACATGTTCTTCCTTTTTTTTTTGAAATTTTTCAACTTTGGTAAAATCTATTTTTCAATATTTTTACAACAGAGTTTCAATGTATGTTACAAAAGATAAAGCAAAACTTGCATTTGATGTGTGTGTGTGTGTATGTGTGTGTGTGCACTTTTCCATCAGTTCTCTTCATCGTCTGCATCATCATCATCATCGGCCAATTGAATGCATGAAAAACAAAACATTTGTTTACCAATTCCATTGACCACGTTTGGTGGCAATTAATTGGAAAAGGATCACAAAAACAAAATCTTTTCCCAAAACAAAAAAAAAAAAAAACAAATAGCGAAAACCAAGAAACAAAACAGCACCAAAAATAAATTTAAAAAAAACAGCCAAACTACATATATGGAACCCATGGCTCGTAAAATAAACACGAACGAAAAGGATGACACAAAATTAGTGAGTCTATTGTTCCAGGGGTTTTTTATTTTTTATTTTTACATTTCTCTTTTTCTATATTTTTTTTAAAGCCATGCAAGCACAAAAATAAAATAAAAATTGATATGAAAAAGTTTATAAAAATAGAAAAGAAAAATATTGTAAAGTTATTTATAAAATAGCCATGATTTTTTATTTAAAATTGTATGGAGAAAAAAGTGTTTTTATTTTTTTGAAATGTAAATATTGACCCCATAAGGCCAGCTGTGTTAAAGGCTAATATTTGTGCAATTGGTTTGATTTTATATTTTTTATATTTTTTTTTTTTTTTGACAAAAGTTAATATTTAATCAAATAAAATGTTTGTTATTTTCTTGTTATTATTATTATGACAAACTAATCAAAATTTGTCAGGAAATTAAAATATTAAATGCGA
Source organism: Tachina grossa (assembly GCA_949987645.1). NCBI lineage: Eukaryota > Metazoa > Arthropoda > Insecta > Diptera > Tachinidae > Tachina > Tachina grossa. Next base: position 117,481,399 of record OX465278.1, on the reverse strand, counting down.
CAACGAAAAGGGTTAAAAAAAGGAAATATTTGCACAACTGGTTATATAACATATGATAACATACTCTGAGGGCAGCAAAAATAAAAATAGTACTCTAAGGGCGCCATATATAAAGTGAGAGAGAGAGAGATAGTCGTTTTTTTAACTTTTTATTGAGAATAATGCTCTTTCAAAGCAAAAATTTACACTCGTAAGATCACGTCTATACCTGATATATTTTTATCATGACAAAGGTCAAAATTTATATTGATAAATAATTTTTTTTATGTTAGCTGTTTTTTTATGGAATTTGACATTTATTATGATAAAAATATGTATATCAAGGGATGATACAATAATTTCTAATAAATTCTCTTTTTAAATAAAACCATTTTATGGCGAATTTTCATTGAAAAGTCTAATAAATGTAACATTTTCTTGCTAGAAAAGAAAAGGCCATTAGATGGATATTGCCTGCTCGCTCTCTCTCTCCCTGTCTTACTCTTTCACATTTTTCAGTTTCAGCTGTTTAGATTCTATATAACCATCAAGTATCTTAAGCTTTATGATTGCTACTGATTTTGAGGGCATTATAAACACCATAAAAATATTTTGTTACCTTAATATAGAAAGGCCTTAACTCATTATTTTTTTGAAATCGAGTTTATTGTATATTTCGAAATAAGAACATTTAATCTATCGAAAAATGTAAAAATCTCGCTTGCAAAAATATAATGAGTTAGGGCCTTTTTATATTAAAGTAACGATTTATGGTATTCTAAGTGATCTTTTATGATGTATCGTGTTTGGTGGTTTTATAACAAGTGAAGTTTTATTATCTATCTATAATTCATTTCAAATTTACATTTGCTTAAATACTACTTTGACAGATTGTTGATAATACCTAAAGAAAAGAGTGTAAAGATACAACTACATCTAGATGGCGCAATATCACAACTTTATTTCTAAATAAATAAAATTTCCAACTCCAAAGAGATTGGTCGACTACTTATTGTCCTATGAACTTGAAGACTAAAGACCTTCTTCAACAAAAAAAAAATAAATAATTTGCTTTTTAAACAGTTTCTAATACAGATTTCCATACAAAATTATGTCTCCTCAATTTTTAATAACACATTATTATATTGTATAAATAAAGCTTTAAGGAAGTAATTTTATAACGACAAACTTAAACTAAACAAACTTCTGTAAAGTCCCAAATGAGACAATGAACCACATTCTTTAAGACTTTAAGGCTGTTGTGTCCCATACAATTTAGTTTCTCCTAAAGACTCAAATATTCATTTAATTACCGTCCTTTAGACCTTCCTATAAGTTAATCTTTTTCTGCCAAAAAACAGTATGGCCCTTCAAACCCTACCAAAAATACAAGTAATTACTTGTACAAATTATGGTCCTTCGAACCCGAATATAAAAGCCAGTTTTCGCTAGGCTGCAGCCTAACACCCATTTCTTTTCTAATCGCAGTTATTTATTCCGTTCAGTATTCAGTGCAAATTTGTCTCCTTCTTCTTACGGTGCCTCTCCGGTAAGAAAGTCGGATAACATTAGGGCAACTTTTTTATTTTCGATGAAAGGTGTCTAAATATATCTGTTATTTAACAACCAAAGCACTCTCTTAGATTTCTTAAGCATCAGATTTTTGTTTTTCTAATCGATCTTCTTCCTGCTATTTTTCCTTGAATAATTAATTGTAGCAATCCATATCCAAGATACTCAAACGTTCTCTTCCTTACAATAATGATTATCTATAGTTCTTTTATAATATAATATAATACCCCAGTATAGGTAACTCGTTCAGTCCATGAAACTTTAAGAATCCCTTGGTGTGACCATTTTGCAAATAACTTTTAGTATCCACGCCTCTGACCCATACAAGAAAATATCTAATATGTAGCAACATAAGATTCGTATTCTTAATTCTAGGTTAAGATTTCTGCAAGTTTGTATCAGCTACGCTGTTGATAAATAATACAAATTAAATTAAATTTTAACAATATTTAGAAATGGAATGAAACCCAGCTAAATAAAATTCAATCTTAAGCTAAAATCCAAACAAGAAATCCAAAAAAAAGATCTTTCTGATCTACACTATATATTATTTTAAGCACCGAAACAGCAAATTCAGCCAGCTGAATGTTACTTTTGTTGATATAAATTAATAATCATACTTTCAGGAAATAAAGTTAATATATTCTTTAATGCTTACGACATATAGAACGCAATTTAGCTACGCAATTAACACAACAAATTAAATTAAATGTTAGCAAACTTCAGCAAAGAACTGAATCACAGCTGAATAAAATTTTATCTTCAGCTGCATATACAAATCCAAAGCACTATCTTATTAATTCCACTCCTTAAGGAACGGAATAGCAAATTCAGCTAGCTGAATGTTATTTTTTATTAATAACAATTAATAATCATGCTTTCAAAAAATAAATTCAATATATTCTACAATGCTTACAACATATGGAATACAATTCAGCTAAGCAGTTAATATTACAAATTGAGTTAGATTTTAGCAATTGTTAGCAATGAACTAAACTACAACTGAATGAAATTTAGTCTGCAGCTTAATATTTTCTTTATTCCTACGACTTTAATTTTATTAACACGGTTTATTACTCTATGCAGCGAAATAGCAAATTCAGCTAGCTGAATTTTTTTTTTTTATTAATATCAATTAAAAAACATAATTTGCAGCTAAAGCGATATACGTTTAGAGCGACTATATTCAGCCAGTTGAGTACACAATCACACAAAAAGTTTAATTCAGCCAGCTAAAAAGCTTTTAAGTTCCACTATTAAGGCTTTTAATATAATAAATATATAATAGAGTTAACAAATAGTATGTAAACAACAAAATAAAATTTTAACGTTAGCTGAATGATAATGAATTTAATAAAACAGAAGTTGGAAAAACCTAATTCATCTAGCAATTTCACAATTGTGACAAATCTCCTAACCAATACATAATTTAGATAAAACAAGTAAGAGTGCTATATTCGCCTGTGCTGAATCTTATATACCCTTTACCAAAGTGCGTTTATGTAGTATAGAGATACATACATAAGCACATAGTTACTTTTATGTACAAAGAACAAAATAATAATTTTCAAACCCTAGAATCATAATTTTATATTTTTCTGTTACTTATACCAATCTAGTAGTTCTTAAAAAAAATATAAAACGTGTGTTAAGTGAAAAAAAGGAAATTAAAAAAAAAATGTTTTATTTAGTTACTTTAATGTCCAGAAAAAAATCATAGTTTCCAGCTCTGGAGCTGTGGTTTTTATTTTAATAATTTTCTATACCAAAATTTTCTTTCCAAAACGTAAAATATATATAATTTATAAAGGAAAAGATAAAAATTAATTAGACTTGGTTACTTTTATATATCAAAAAAGTGCAAGTGTCCCAACCGTGAACTCACCAATCTATTTCTTTTAAAAATATAAGATATCTGTAATTTATAGAGAAAAAGGAAAAATTTCCTTTAGTAAGTTTCTTTTGAATAAAAAAAGTTAAAGTTTTCCAACCCTGGAAACATCGTTTTAATTTTTTGAAGGTTAATTTTTAATTTGAAGTAACAATTTTACTCAAGTATAAATAAGTTCATTTAATAAAATAAATAAAAATTAATTTTCGGTAGTAAATTTTTTATATCACAAAAAGTTTCAGTTTCCCAACCCTGGAATCATCCTTTTTGGTTTTTCTGATTTCTTACGCAAATCTTTTTCTTTTAAGAACATTACATATGTTTAGTTTATAGAAAAAAAAGAAAAAATTTGTTTTAGTAAGTTACTTTTGTATAAGAAAAAAAGTTAAAGTTTTCCAACCCTGGAAACGTCTTTTTAAATTTTTTAATTTTTTTTATTTGAAATACCAATTTTATTCGTGGTGAAGTATAAAATAAGTTTACTTAATAAAAATAAATCAAAAATTAGTTTACGGTAAACTTCACAAAAATCGTAGGTTTTCCAACCCTGGAATCAGCCTTTTTATTTTTCTGGTTTCTTACATCAATCTCCTTCTTTTAAGAACATTACATATATTTAGTTTATAGAAAAAAAAGGAAACATTTGTTTTAGTCAGTTACTTTTGCATAACAAAAAAAGTTAAGGTTTTCCAACCCTGGAAACGTCTTTTTAATTTTTTTAATTTCTTTTTAATTTTTTTTTAGTTAGAAATACCAATTTTATTCAAACTGAAGTATAAATAAGTTTATTTAAAAAAAAATATTACAAACTAGTTTTCAGTAGTTATTTTGTATGGCAAAATGAAATTTAAATCTCCCAGCTCTGAAAACGTCTGCTCCATTTTGCTGATTTTCAATACTAATCTTATTTCGACCATTTTTGACCCACCAGTCCAAGAACGAAGTCTCTAGCTTTTCTGGGAGCTTCGAAAAACCGATTTCACCTACAAACAGACGGAAAGACGTACAGGCGGACATACGGACAGACGGACATCGCTTATTTGTCTTCCCTATGGATAAGGATCCAGAATATATATACTTTATGGCTCGCTTATTAATATTCTGGAAATTACAAATGGAATGACAAACCTATATATACCCTTTTACAATTTTTTGGTAAAGGGTATAAAAAGGTATGTTCATGGAAAATCATTTCATTCAGCTAGCTGAATTAACTTTCGTAAATTGTTAGTGGCATAATTTTTAATTTTTACTATATTAAATTTTTGGGTTTTTTTTTGTATTTCTATTACAACAACATATGGAAGGCAATTCAGTTACACTGTTATGCTAAAATTTAAAATTTTTAAAAATTCTTAAAAGACCAAAAACCACTTGAATGAAATTAAATCTTCAGCTGAGTACTCAATATCCACGACTTTAATGTGATCAACATTATTTATTATTATAAGTAGCGAAATAGAAAATTCAGCCAGCTGAATATAATTTTTATTAATAAATAATAATAAACATAAAGTGCAGCTGATACAGAATGCGCTTAAAATTACCATTTATATAGAAAGTTAAATTCAGTCCTATTAAAAGCTAACTAAGGCTGTCAGATATAATAAATATATATTCGAGCCGAAAAATAATATGTAAAAGCCCGAACAAATATTTAAAGCCAGCTGAATTCGTAATAATATATCCTATACCAAAATAGCAGTTAGAAAAAATAAATTCAGCTAGCTGAAAATGCCAAAAAATTAGTCAAGTAATACAAAGCACCTAACAAATATATAATTCAGCTAGCCGAATTATCTAAAAACATACCTTAAAATAAAATTATATAATAAATAAATAATTTATTTCCTTTTTAAAATTTGTACTCACTATTTTTTACTAATAGCTAAAAAAGAAAAAAGAATTAAACAAAAATGTTGTAGTTAATTTAACGATTTCTTTTTGCTTCTATAGTTTCTTAAAATAAATAGAACTACAAGTAAAACTACTCATGTTCACGTTGTACAACTAAATTTAATATGATGACACTCTCTTAGCGCAATGCAGTAGATTTTTATTGTATTTGTTTGTATACAAACAACGTGATGGGATTTTTAAAAATTTTGTACTAAATAAACAGAAACTTAAATAAATAAAAACAAAAGTAAATATAAAAACATGTTTCAAAACAGAAATAGGTATTAGTGTCCTGCACAAGAGTATTTATAAGACTTTTCAAGACATGAGAGATTTTTTCAAATGCTTTACTACAGCGAAATATTATAAAAGAATCGCTAAACAACACTGTTGTCAAGACAAACCACCGAAAAAAATTACTTGCCAACAATGTTGCTTAGCGATTCTTTTAGAATATTTCGCTGTAGTAAAGCATTTGAAAAAATCTCTCATGTCTTGAAAGGTCTTATAAATAGTCTTGTGCACGACACTAATAGGTATATAAAGAATCGAAAAAATACCGGCCATCAAGTAAAATGTTTTTACCCTACAACAAGTGAAAAATAAAATCATTCATCAAAGTTTAATTTAACTAAATTCATGGAACAGGTTGGCAAGTCTTCGCTCTATATTTTCAAAATATAATAGACAGTCGAGCACTGAAAATAAAACTTTGTAAGAAGCTAAGGTTAAACATATTTTGCTATGTTTCGCTCTTAGAATAAATGGTTAGCAACTGCCCTAGAAAATCTTTTGTGCCACTAATAGCTCATAATAAAAGGAAAGGTTTGTTTCATCCTTATAACTACGCTAAGGATACCTTTTATATCAAATACAAACTAAGAGGATAAAATAAAAATTCATATGAGCAAGAAAAACTTTACTTTTAACTAAAAAACAAAAAAAAAAACGGAATGACAAAGAAAACGAACAGAAATAGACAAACATTGTATTTAACAACTAAGCACAAATAGACTTTAAATAAACAAACACAACACGCGCATATACTAAGGCATATGAGCTCATTTTTGCAATAAGTTTATTTGAACACGCACACACACAAAAAACATATAAACACACATACTGTGCACATAAATAGAAACGTGTAATGTTTAAAGCAATTAAATTCTATTGAACAAGTTACGCACACATGAGCTCAAGTTAAATTACTAAAACAATCGCTTACTTACTTAACATACATATCTTCAATGTGTATGTGTGTGTGTGCGTGTGTGTGTGTGTGTGTGTGTGTGGGCACAAACGAAACCACGAAAATTGTACTGACTACAAACATTTTCATATAAATATCTATGTACATGCACACACGCGTTAAAAGTTTTTATGTAGCACACTTTTAGGGGAAACTTTAAACTTTATATTCATAATAAGACTTATTTATGAAACAGTTAAGAAGACCTGCAAAGAAGAAACTTTGCAATAAAAAAAAAAGAAAACAAAAACATAATTTCGATATGAAACACACAAAGCAAGAACAACGTATATATGGAAAGAAGAAAAGTCAGAAAAAGTCTATAAAGGAACTAAATAGGCTTAATTGAAATTTTTCAAAAAATCTCCATTTTAAAAGAAATACTTTTTAAAGGCTGTTAAAAAAATTGAGTTTCCCTTATAAGGAACTTAAAAAAAATATTTACATTTTCAACAAGGTAATTTTTATTTTATAAAAAAAGTGTTTCTTTCCAGATGAAATTTTTTATGAACGTATTTCTTTCAGGTACTTTTTAAACAAGCAATTTTCCAAAAAAAAAAAAAATAAGTAATTTGTATTAAGGTACCTATTAAAAAAGCTTCCTAAGTTTAGTACTGTCGACTCCTGGAAATAAGCAATACCCAATTTTTTTTAGTTATCCGATTTTTTCTCTAAAACGTAGTTCGGATTACTGAAATTTGTTACAGTTAAGCGTACTGCTTAAAATCAGTAAATGTCCAGCCACTTGCATTGACAATATAATAGAAAAATACAATAAAGTACGTAAGAGCGAAAAGGACAAATACATTTTGCCATTTAAATTTTTTACGGACAAAACATGCACATTTTTTTCAGCCTTAAGTTATGCAATCGATTTCTAATAAATAAATTTGTCATTGTTTATTTGTTCACTAAAGCGAAGTAAGTTTCATACAAAACGTAGTTATGGGCTTGCTTTTGGTTTTCAGTAATACGATATTTTCAGTAAAGCGATGTTTCACTAAAGCGAAGTGAATAAGACTAGCTGCGTTTAAAATCAGTGCGGGGATTTGTATCGCTTTCAGTAATCCGATTTTTTTCAGTAAAGCGTGTTGCGCTAAAGCGGATTCGACTGTAGTTGATTGAAATGTAGGGTTGCCATCCGTCCTCTTTTCCTCGGTTACCGTCTTCTTTTTTAAGCCGTCCGGGCTGTAACTAATTCTTTTTTTTTTGTTATTTTCCGGAGTTGTCCTACCTTTTACACTAATGTTTTTAAAGCTGCTTAATTACTTTCAAGTCTTTTTTTTTGCTTAATAACAACTGAGAGGAGTTTTATATAACAATGAGTTGCAGTGCAAGGTTATCTTCCTCGCATAAAATGCAAAATAGAACTTAAAACTGAAGACTACAAAGTTAATTCACAAAACTACTCGAAAGGGAGCATAGATCGGAATAGCAAAACTTACAGATTTGTTTGGTATTGGTTCTTAATGAAAGATATGATGGTTTGATATTGAAACATTGCGTTTATCCTCAATCCTTGATCTTCGATAAATAAAGAAAGAATACTTCAAATGCAGTCTACTACTTCTATATAAAAAATTGGTCTTATTTAGTTATTTAGTTATTTGCTAACATGATCAGCCTTACACCTCATAGAAGTTCTGTTAAGTTCACAAAAAATAGGCTTTGAGTGCTTGTCCAAACTCAATTCTAGTACATCTACAGAAACACATCCGCTTATTTTCTGGCGCTATAGCATCATATACATAAACTACTGCAGCATTTTTGTTCAAACAGATTTATGAAATCTTTTTCCTCCGAAAAATTTGAGAATGGTTTGTTTTTGAAACAAAATTTATATTGATATTGGCGCAAAATTATAGTCAAAACAAAGTAAACTTTAGGAGTTCGTAGCCAATATTTTGTATGATAATACTGGCCTTAAATTTTTAAAGTAAACTTTGTTTAGGTCTAAATTAAATTCTGATAACTTCTATCTGTAATGTATAATAACAAAAAATAAGTCAGCTTCTGGTTTGTTTACTTTACGTTTAATTTAAATTCAGTAAGCATATTGGTATCGTCGATACTTTTTCTGATTACCGCGATACTGCACAAAATTTTTTCATGATTTTTTTTTAATTCTCTATTAAAGTTCCTTCATTTATAACTCAAATTTCTATTTTTTTCCAATATTATTTTGTACAAAGATTTTATAATAATTTCGAGAAGTTTAAGTCATGAAATGTTCTCAAGCTCTCTTGATTATCTACTAGTGTTTTCACACTGACATGCTTTTAATAAAAGTTGATTTTAACGTTGAAACCAACTGTTAAAACCTGGTTTTACCATACAAATTGTTTTTGTTAAAACCAAATTAAAACCATTTTTGAATTGCTTTTAAGTTGGTTTTATGAAATGCAACCTTGTTTTCGCTGTGATAAATTCAGTGCTGCCAAGTTGAAATGACCGACAGCAGCTGATAATGTTATACCAGTGAATAACAAAAGATGGCGCTAGAAAAATTTTCAACTTAAAAATGGATGCAGCAGCAACAATAATCAAAAAATTATGGAAAACAAGAGTTTTTTGGAAGGAAAACAACGAAAATATTTTAAATTTAACTGTGGAAAGTGAAAATAGACAATATGACTGACATTCACATGCCTATAAAAAAGGTTTATCTTATAATGTATTTGTGAATTTTTATATTATTAACAATATTTCCAAGCACTTCTTCATTCTGTATAAGAAGTTCCATAATTAAAAAAAAAAATTATTTACAAAATATAAAATAATTTCCATTTTAGAGCGCATTGTGAAATATCTCAGTTTTTCATACTAACAAAAACAGTTGAACAGTATGTCCAACAAGTGTTATTAAAAAGCAGAAAAAATGCCACAACAAATACACGCATTTTGGCAGGAGATTTATTTTATTTTGAGCAGTTATTAGACAGCCTGTGAGTTCAAAACTGAATTTAACAAACTTGCAGTGTGAAAGCAAAATCAGCTGTTTATGGTTTTAACGTTAAAACCAGGTTTTAACTTTCAGTGTGAAAGCACTATACACCTCTTAGCAACAGAACAAAAATTAGTGCAACTAATTTCATGACACAGCATTAATTACAAGAAAATTATCCCCTTTTATGAGCCAAATGTCCTCGTTTTTTCGTAGTTGTCATCCTCTTTTTCTCAAAATGGAAATGACAGCCACATTTAAAGGAAGTTTTTTAAATTGTGCTTAACTTAAAAGGTACTTTTTTAAACGGTTCCTTTTTTCAAATATTCCGTTTTCGAAAGATGTTTTCTTAAAAGTACTTTTTATAAAGATATTTTTTTTAAGAGCTGCCTATTTGCAAAGCAACATTTTTTTTAATGGTACTTTTTTCAAAGGTAGTTTTCTTAAGATGTACTTTTTGAAATGTACTTTTTTAAAAGGTTCTCTTTTTAAAATGTAGTTTTTTTAAAAGGCCACATTTTTAAAACGTACTTGTTTTGAAAGTTCCTTTTTTAGGGTTCCGTACAACAAAGGTGAAAAAGAAACTATTCTTTTCGCTACGCTGTCCGTCTGTCCGCCACAGGCTATTTTCTCAGGAAAAGTAAGAGCTACGGACCTGAAATTTGGACAGAGTATGTAGAACTTGGGCCGCTAAATAAAAAAATAAGAAAAAATGTTAAAATCCCATGCAATATACATATGTATATACAATTGTATTTTATAAAATTAGTGTATTTTTATCAGACTACAACAATTAATACTAAAATTAAAAAAAAAAAATTAAATTAAAGGGTGGTCCATCTCCAGTTAATGCAATTTGGACTATGTAATTTTGACAACTTGCTTTATCTTGGATACTGTAAGACGCAAACTTTTGCAATTTTCAAAAACTGTAAAACTAAAGAAATCCGAAAATTAAAAAATCGCCAAACCAAAAAAAAAAACGCCAAATCCAAAAAAAATCGCCAAAGCGAAAAAAGCACCAAATTAAAAAAAAAATTCTAAGTCCCAGTTTACATTGTGCGATTTTTGTCGCTGCAATTCTTAGTTTGTAGGTAAATAGGAGGTGTATACTGAATAGGGGAAGAGAGCAACTAAAAATAGTACACATATGTTTGTACTCTTGCAATCCGTTTTTTCTTCAATTCTTAATTTTAAATTTGAAGTTAGCTGCAGATATATTTGTTATTGATTGTTTGCATAGGAATATTACTTAAAAAAGAAAATGTCAAAAATTATATTCACATGTATACATAAATAAAAATATCTGCGACAAAAATCGTACAATGTAAACGCAAATGCAACTCTGAAGAAAGAAAGACAAAAATTGCAGCGACAAAAATCGCACAATGTAAACTGGGACTAACAATAAAATAAATCGGCAAAACCGAAGAAATCGCCAAAATGAAAATATGTATTGCCAAAATGAAAAAAATCGCCAAAATGAAAAACACAAAAAAACCGAAATAATCGACAAAACGAGAAAAAAGCTCCAAGTCTAAAAAAGCGCCACAACTTAAAATAAAGCGCAAAAATACGTCAAAACAAACAAACACTCAAAACCGAATTTATTTAAATTCCTTATTTTTCAATGTACTTTTTTTTAACACGTACCTTTTTTAAAAAATACTTTTAAAAATTGTAAAGTACTGTTGAAAACGTATTTTTTAATAAGTAATTTTTTAAAAAGGTATTTTTTAAGAAGTACTTTTTTAAAGTTACTTTATTTAAAATGTAATTTTTTAAAGGCTATTTTTTTAATGTACTTTTGTAAAAGATAGTTTTTTAAAAGGTTCTGTTTTTAAAAGCTACTTTTTTCCAAAAGGTAATATTTCAAAAGGTACTTTCTTAAAAGATACTTTTAGAGGAAAGTTTTTTAAAGATATTTCTTTTAAGAGATAGATATTTTAAAAACTATTTTGTAAGGTACTTATTTGAAAGTTACTTTTTTCTTAAAGGTACTATTTAGATATTTTAGATAGTTTTTTAAAAGGTACTTTTTAGAGATTTTTTAAGGTTTTAAATGTGCCTTTCTAAGGAGCACCTCCTTTTTCGTTAAGGACTTTCCAAATAAAGGACTTTTTCAGCAAGGTATTCTTTAAGGTACTATTACAAAAAGGTAACCTATCAAACAGTTATTTTTTAGTAGTAAACTGCATATTTCCTAAAGCGTACTCTTGTAAACAGAATTTCATTATACAAGATACTTTTGTAAACTATTAATCTCTTTTTAAACATACTTGACTAAAATTAATTTTTTTTTATTAATTTTACTTGTGCAAAAAGGAGCTTCTTTCGTTGGGGAACTTTTTGAAAAGTTTCTTCATTATGGAACTGGTTTGAGTCATATGCTTTTTGCTTTCAAATATTAAGTAAATCTGAAAAAAAAATTTATTGAATATTTGATCAATATTAAATAAATGTATATTGATTGACACTAGTAGTAAAATTTAGTTGTTTTTAGGAGGGCAATTAAAAACTATTTTTAAATTTATTTATTTTAAACATTTTTTTAAAAACATTTTTTCATATATTTTTTTAAAAGAAGCTGTTTTGTAAATTATATATGAACGCCGAGCTCGGCACGCACGAGTTTCTCGGAACTCTTCTACCTAAAAACAAATTAATGTTTGATTCAGATTTTGTGTACAGATATATTCAGCCTTATTCTTACGCTAATTTGTTCAAATTTGCAAAGACCATACATTCACTACTTTTAAAATATTATTTTAAGAACCGAAACACTGTTTTTTTAACTCATTCAAATTTTGCCACATTTTCAAGACAATCTGTAAAAACGGTTTCAAAGTGAATGCATAAGTAGTCTGTCTGTCTGTCGGTTCTTATAAGAAAAATTTTGCCCATACATGTGTAGGGGTGTCACTTGCTTCACCACTACCACCAGCATCATCGTGCAGATGTTAAGAAGGAAAAACTTTCTTCGATTTCATCTTTAAAAAAATAGAAGAAACATTGTGAGTGTGGGTGGGTCTGTTCCTGCTTATAAAATTGCATGATTGTGCGTTATTTTAAATGTATTTTAAGTTCATTTAAGTTGTGGTTACAAATTATTAACTAATTGCGGTTTAAGACTCCTTCTCTCTGTCTTTCTCTCCCTCTCTCTCTGTCTTTTGTTGCTAACTATACATGCATATGGTTTGTAAATATTTATTGGCTGGTTAATAGTTTGCTCTGTTCTTATGTTATCGCTAAAGTTAAAAGTTTGCATAATATTTCAGTTAACTAAGAGAAATAAATTTTATGCTCAGCGATTCTTTAAAATTTATTGGCTTGCTACGGGGTGATAGTAAAAGATGAGTACGTTATATATTAAAAAAAAAGAAATGTTTAAACATAGTAATACACCTGTTAATAAAAATAACAAATATTAAAAATTTTAAAAACCCCCGACTTTTTTCAGAAAAGATGTTATAACTTCTAAACGGCTGGACCGATTTTCTGCAAACATAGCTAAGAACCCTCTCGATCGAGTCATCTTTCAAACAAAAAACAAAAAACTAAATGAAAACCGGTCCACCCGTTTGGCCTGTACGTGGACATGGACAGACACACAGATACACAGAGACACACACTGCAAACTTATAAGACCCCTTTTTTTAGTCGGGGGTTAAAAATACTGTTATATATTTATTTTGAAAGGACTTATAAAAAATTTTAATATACTAACTATTACACTGTTAATTTTAGAGTTAAAAATAAATAAACTTAAATATTTTATTTGCAATACAATTGCATTCAACAAAGCATAACCCTTGGCTGCATTAATACCTTAAAAGAGCTGCATACTTTAAGGCTAAATTACCAAATTGCACTAAAACTGTTGGTTGCAGCAAAATTTTCCTTAAACCAAAGCGAAATATGAATTTTAACACAAAAAAAAAATCTCATTAAATATTATAATGTTTTGTATTCCAAGCAATGTTTGGCTGCTTTTTCTACAGTTTCTTATGCAGTTTCTTTGTTTTTTAAATAACGAAGATAAATGTTGGAAACGTGTAAAAATTTTGCCACTTTATTGCCACCCGGCTGCAATGAATTTGAGTAGTGTATGTATGTTTGTTTATATATTGAAGCGTCTCAAATATATATATTTGAATGTTGCCTTATGGGTTGCTTAAGAGTTATTTTTTTTTTACAAAATGCCAAGAAAATTCGTTGGATTTTTTTTATTTTTAATTTTTTTTTTTTTTTGCTTAATGCTTTGCAAACATTTGATGCTTGTAATGGCTGCCATTAAATGTCCATCGACAGCTATGGCAGTTGATAGAAAATGCCAATATGTACGTTATCTTGTTATTTCTTTTTTCAGCTGCCACTGCAGTTAACCCCTCAACATCATTAGAACAAGGGCACAGAGCAGAGAAGAAAAAAACTAAAGACAAACGTGACCCAAGACATCAATGGTTATTTTAGAAGAGAAAAAAAAACTAAGTTTTTCTTGCTGTTTACTTTTCTTTGTGCTTTTATGTGATTTATTTAGTTGAAAAAACATCATTTTATTGCAATTGTTCTTTTACATTTTTTTTAAATATTATTAGCTTTGATTGCTCACATGCAAATCGTTGAGACAAGAGATTTAAACCTTTAAGTAGAGGTCATTAAAAAAGTTATTGGACTTTGCTTATTATGGTAAATATAGATTATAACGTTAGCTTGATCAGTTGTCTTTCCAAGGGATAAAAAGATCCTCAATAAGGTTGTATTTTCTACTTCATAACTCCATTATTTGGTAAACGTTTTTGAAAATATTTTTTTTTGTCTGAGAGGAAAAGCTGCCTTTTGGCCTTGTTTTCATAAAGTGGGCAGGGAAACGCCCAGTTAATTTAAAATTTTATATTTATTTTCTTTTACCCAACCGGTTCCAATGAAACTTTGCACATGTGTTTAACTTTTTTAACCGCATAATCTGTTGTTTTTTAAAGGTCGGGGAGAGTCGTGCTCTTTATAGTTTTTCATAGTACATAAGACAAGTTTTTTTATCGCATTTTAAGAGCTACTACTCAATTGGTTTCTAAGACTAAGGCCTATTTTTATTTAGGCCTTTAGTGTTTGAAAATTTGGGCAGGCCATGCCCCTTAAAAGTTGACACAAAATTTTTTAAATGTTTACTTAAACGGCTTCTAGAAAATTTACTCACTTTTTGGCTTCTTAAAATATAACGGTAACGTATTTAAAAAGTGGGCGGGGCCACGCCTGTTAAAATTTAATAACATAATTCAGTTATTTCTACTCAAGCGTCTCCTGCAAATATTTTCTTACACTTTTTAAGCTTTAAAAATGGCACAATCTTACGTTTCTGAAAGTGGGTGGAACCATGCCCATTAAAATATAGTATCATAGCTCTGAAGCGACTCTGGCCAAAATTTACTTACAGTTTTTAAACTCTTGCAATTAAACAATCTCTAGCAATGGCACAATCTTACTTTTATAAAAGTGGGCGGGACTACGCCCATTAAAATGTAGTATCATAGCTCAAAAATTTCTACTCAATTGATTTTTTTTTTATTTGCACATATTTTTAAAACTTGCAATATTGCACAATCTCACATTTAAAAAAATGGGCGAGGCCACGCCCAATAAAAATTTATTTAATGCTTCTTGAACTTCTATGCAATATATTTCTTTGAATTTGTATACTCACTTTGAATTCTTGTAATGTCACAATTTCGTGTTTTGATAAAGGGGCAGAAACACGCCCACAAAATTTTAACATTATATCTTAATGCAATCTATCCAAAAGACTTCTGCGTTACTTTAAACGCATATTAGGCTCTTGTGATGTTACAAACTTAGGACAGACAACATTAAATTACCTTGAAATTATCCTTAGTGTTGCCAGCTTTTGACATTTTCACAATTTTAGCAGGTTTAGATGGATTTTGAGTTTTCTAAAAATAAAAAATTAATGAACTAGATTAAAATTAAGCAAAAAGGAGTTTAAAACAAAACGTATCTATAACAATTAAACTTATCCTAATAAAAATTCAAATACTCGTTAATTTTTTGCATCATTTTATTTGTTTATGTGATATTTCAGAAACAAGTTACACTTAAGGCAATTGTAGTTAAACTAACATGCTGCGGTTCAGTCAGCAGGACACTAAACTTCAATTTTGAACCTTATAATGTTGGGTTAGCAGAATGAAAAAGCATGATATTCTTGTTCTACTGTTTAACTCATTTGGACCCAAACGAACAATGTCATCAAATTTTTAAGAAACATTACACATAAGTGAACCAGAAAGTTAAAAGGGACGGACCTACGCTTAGAAAATAAGTTTTGGAGAAGAACGACTTTAAAGTTAGCAAGTTGATTTTGATGCTTCTGAGCTCTTCTATGGTTTGAATCTCATTACTTGGGATTTCCGGGGGTGCTGATTACGAATCCGGTACTAGATTTAAACAAGAATCCTCCTTTTTGGTGTTTTTTTGATTTCTTACACCATCTTTTTTTTAAGAATATAAGATATGTTTAATTTATAGAGAAAAAGGAAAATTTTGATTTGGTAAGTTACTTTTGTATAAAAAATAAGATTTTCCAACCCTGGAAACGTCGTTTTAATTTTTTTAATTTTTTTTATTTTGAAATACTGAAGTATAAAATAAGTTTATTTTAAAAAAAAAAAATTAGTTTTCGGTAGCTAATTTTTTATATCACAAAAAGTGTGGATTTTCCAACCCTGAAATCAAACTTTTTAATTTTTCTGATTTCTTATACTAGTCTATTTCTTTTAAGAATATAGATATCTTTAATTTATGGAGAAAAAGGAAAATTTTGCTTTAGTAAGTTACTTTTGTATAAAAAAGTTAAAGTTTTCCAACCCTGGAAACATCTTTTTAATTCTAGAAGGTTAATCTTTAATTTGAAATACCAATTTTATTCGTACTAAAGTATAAAATAAGTTCATTTAATAAAAAAAATTAAAATTAATTTAGTTAATTTTTTATATCACAAAAAGTTTCAGTTTCCCAACCCTGGAATCATCCTTTTTGATTTTTCTGATTTCTAACATCAATTTCTTTCTTTTAAAAACATTAGATATGTTTAATTCATAGAAAAAAAAAGGAAAAATTTGTTTTAGTACGTTACTTTTGGATAAGAAAAAAAGTTAAAGTTTTCCAACCCTGGAAACATCTTATTACTTTTTTGAAGTTTAATTTTTTATTTGAAATACCAATTTTATTCGTGGTGAAGTATAAAATAAGTTTATTTAATAAAAATAATTAAAAAATTAGTTTACGGTAGTTAATTGTATATATCACAAAAATCATAGGTTTTCCAACCCTGGAATCATCCTTTTTGTTTTCCTGATTATATACATCAATCTCTTCCTTTTAAGAACATTAGATATGTTTAAGTTATAGAAAAAAAGGAAAAATTTGTTTTAGTAATTTACTTTTGTAAAAGAAAAAAAGTTAAAGTTTTCCAACCCTGGAAACATCTTATTAATTTTTTGAAGTTTAATTTTTTATTTGAAATACCAATTTTTTTCATGGTGAAGTATAAAATAAGTTTATTTAATAAAAATATTTAAAAAATTAATTTACGGTAGTTAATAGTATATATAACAAAAATCGTAGGTTTTCCAACCCTGGAATCATCATTTTAGTTTTTCTGACTTCTTACATCAATCTCCTTCTTTTGGGAGCATTACATATGTTTAGTTTATAGAAAAAAAGGAAAAATTTGTTTTAGTAAGTTACTTTTGCATAACAAAAAAAGTTAAGCTTTTCCAACCCTGGAAACATATTTTTAATTTTTTTAATTTTTTTTTAATTTTTTTTCAGTTAGAAATACCAATTTTATTCATACTGAAGTATAAAATAAGTTTATTTAATAAAAAAATTATTAAAAACTAGTTTTCGGTAGTTATTTTGTATGGCAAAATGAAGTTTAAGTCTCCCAGCTCTGAAACCGTCTGCTCGATTTGCTGATTTTCAATACCAATCTTATTTCGACCATTTCTGACTCAGCAGTTAAAGAACGAAGTCTCTAGCTTTTCTGGGAGCTTCGGCAAACCGATTTCACGTACAGACAGATGGACAGACGGACATCGCTTATTCGTATTCCCTATACATAAGGATCCAAAATATATATACTTTATAGCTCGCTTATTAATATTCTAGAAATTACAAACGGAATGACAAACCTATAACCCTTTTACCATTTTTTGGTAAAGGGTATAAAAATCTAAAAAAGGGGTTCCAATATCAATTGTAGAAAAGCTTATTTTTTTTATAAAAATCACCAAAAGAGATAAAATCGAATTTTTTTTTTGTCCCAGAGGTCCCTTTTAACTTTCCTTGTCGCGTATGATAATATTTTGAAAGAAAATAAATATTCTAATGAAAATAACTAAAAACTTTAATATAATTTTTAAGGAATAAAATTAACACGTTTAAACGGAAAGGTAGTTTTTAAAACATAATTTTTCGATGCACCTGTTATTGTTCCATTATTAATATTACCGATAATATTTCATGTGAAATAAAGGAGTTGGAATGAAATGTTTTGAAGTGGAAATGGAAAAAAGTATTCACCAATTAATGTTTTCAATTAAGGAATTATTTGGTTCAATTAAATTTTTAATTGTAATAATTAATTTCAGTGAAAAAAATTAATTTATATTATCAAATTGTTTATAGGTGAAAATTTAAGTACTTTTTAAATTTACATTACAAATATTTTAATTGATATTTTAAAATTATTGATAATACTTTTTTGTGTAGACTCATACCTGGCACCACGAATAAGGCTTTGTGGCTTTTTTTTATCGGATCAGCCTTTAACTCAGATTCCCAAAGAAAATCGGGAGATTATTCTATATCTTTAGTGTCTTGAAACTTTGTGAGGATGTAAAAGTAATGCACCACCATAATATCCTAAATAACAGAACTGCAAGTGATTGCTTAACTTGACCAGCTCCGCGTATCTCTCTTTTATACTTTTTTTTTTAAAACAAAGGTAATGGTAATGATATTTTCTTCATACTAGGTTTGCTTTAATATCGAACGAATTTCCGTTATCCGTACATTCGCCATCTTCAGTCTTCCGTTGAATATTAAATATTTTTTCTCTCTAGCTTCTATCTTTTCAGATGATAATCAATCAATTCTTCTGGATTTATGTAAGGATTCGTCATAGCTCCTATCCAGCTCTTAGGATACTTCAAAAAATGCCTTGCATGTCTAGGAATTCTGGAGTAGGTAGAAATTACCACAAAGACATAACTAGTTAAGATTGCTTAAACATTTTGCAACAATAAACTACAATCCAGAAAAGAGAAAGTGCAGCATTGTTTAAACTTTTATTAAGCAAAATGCAATTTAAAACACGTTTAAAGCATAAATTTACGTTTGTAAGGAATGATACAATAATTTCAAATCAACTATCTACATCAAATGAAACTTTGTTTTCAGAAAAGAAAACAACCATAAGTTACAAACACAATTATACAACCTATGTGCCTAATGTACACATTGTTACCTAAAATCCAAAAAGCTTTTTACTTTTTTTTACAGGAAAAGCAAAAACCTTATAAATTTAAGACTATTGATTTGTTTTTTCGCAGACAAGCTAATCGCTTTGCGAATTGTGTTTGTGTTAAAAAAAAAAAAAAAAAAAAGTGCAAATTTTATAATGAATAAAATCAGTATTTTTGAACACATGTGAGTAAAATTTTAAGGAAAGATGAATTTTGGTTAATCACATCATAATCAATCAAAAAGTCTATTTTGAATTTTTTTAATTGTTACGGCCTTTTGTATTTTACGTGACGATATGTGCAGATATATTCGAGTTTAACTAGCAGAAATAGAAACCAGAGGCCTAATCGTCGCTTTCGATAACGAGCTGATTCTATCACGTGTTTTCAGTTTGAGATTATGGCTTTCGCTATCGAACAATATAATAATATGATTCGATATCTAATGCCATAATCTCAAAATAAAAAAAATAAAAAATTATCGAATCAGCTCTTTATCGAAAGCGGCGATTAGACCACATTATTTCTAACATGACATGTTTTGTACATAACAGAACACTGTTAGTTATTTAACAGTATGTAGTAGTTGCTAAATGAATTAGGATTCTAAATCATTGGGACTGTCACAAGATCGATATTTTTTTGACAATTGCTCTAAGATTTATTTAATGCAATTATAATAGTGTGATGTTGGAAATATATCTTGTAGTACACTCAGGGGAAATATGTGCTAAAATCAAGATTTTACGCTCGAAATTAAAACATTTCAATTTTAATGGTATTTTATTTCTTTATCTTTTTATCTTTATCTTTATTTTTTTTTAAGAGTATGATTTTAAGATTGTAATCTCGAATAAAATCTAATTTTAAGATCAAATTCA
Organism: Tachina grossa; assembly: GCA_949987645.1. Taxonomy (NCBI): domain Eukaryota; kingdom Metazoa; phylum Arthropoda; class Insecta; order Diptera; family Tachinidae; genus Tachina; species Tachina grossa. Next base: position 117,461,439 of record OX465278.1, on the reverse strand, counting down.
AGATTTTGTTCTTAATAAAAATTTTATATAAAGATCATATTTTTAAAAATTTAAGAATACAATCTTCAGATTAGGATTACGTTCTTGATTTATTAGAATTCATTCTATAAATTAAGAATTTATGCTTAAATTTGAGAACGTCAATCTTAATGAACAAATTTCAGGATTGAAATTTGAAGATTTCAACAATCTAAATTCAAGGTTTTCATTCTTAGATTTAGATCATTATTTTTCTATAAGTGTACCAATAAATTATATATTTATATATTTGCAATCTTAAGGGTTCTTAATATGACCCGATTCTTCACTTTTCTGAAAGATTTTTTGAAATTGATATCACTGATATTGAAGGTGTAGTTGGCTGAAGTAGTAACAGCATGATGACTACAAAATCGAAGGTACTACGTTACATTCCAGTCACCTAAAAGGTCATTAAATAACAAAAGCACGCATTTCTTTTATAAGCCTTTGTATATAGGATAGTCACTAGTCCTTGAACAGTAACGGATTCAGTGGGTAGTAATCCTTATGTAAGATCAGAGAGCACTACTTCGTTGATATCGTGTAGCAAGACCATGGGTTGTGAAATAATTAATATAGATGCTACTAAATATAATTTGAAATATTTGGTACGCCTTATTGACGCCAGAGGCGCTGCAAAACTGCCCCTAAAAACAAAAACTTACGAAAAGCAGATCTTTAAGAAGAGTGAAGCTTTCCTTTATCTTTCCTTTTGCCACCTATCTTCGCTATGACTATCCTTTTCCTAAAAAAGGTAATAGCCCCTTCACGCCTACTTGTTAATTTTTTTTTTCAAGAAAAAAATTTTTTAAAAACCTACGAGTTTGTTTTAGGTACACTAACAATTTTTATATAAAAAAACTCAAATTTTTAGTGACAAGAATTTGTATAAAAAGGATATAATATATCAAACTGATCTCAAATGAATACGCCAGGCGCAAAGGGGTTAATGGAACTTTTATATAAAAATATTCAATGCAAATGGAATACGTGAATTGTTTTAATTTATCGTATCAAAATTTTTGGAGAGATTTTTTGTAATAAAAACTGAAATTTACCAACATTAATTGTACAACAATTTCGCCATTGTTATACCCTTTACCAAAAATGGTAAAAGGGTATATATAGGTTTGTCATTCCGTTTGTAATTTCTAGAATATTAATAAGAGAGCCATAAAGTATATATATTCTGGATCCTTATGCATAGGGAAGACGAATAAGTGATGTCCGTCTGTCCGTCTGTCAGTCTGTCCGTCAGTCTGTACGTGAAATCGGTTTTCCGAAGCTCCCAGAAAAGCTAGAGACTTCGTTCTTAGACTGGTGTGTCAGAAATGCTCGAAATAAGATTGGTATTGGAAATCAGCAAAACCGAGCAGACTGTTTCAGCGCTGGGAAGCTTAAACTTCATTTTGCCATACAAAATAACTACCGGAAACTAGTTATTATTTTATTTTTTTTTAATTAAATAAACTTATTTTATACTTCAGTATGAATAATATTAATATTTCTTAATACAAATAAATAAAAAAAAATTAAAAAAATTAAATAGACGTTTCCAGGGTTGGAAAACTTTAACTTTTTTATACAAAATTAATTTACTAAAAGAAATTTTTCCTTTTTCTATAAATTAAATATATCTTATATTCTAAGAAGAAAGAGATTGGGGTAAAAAATCAGAAAAATCAAAAAGGATAATTCCAGGGTTGGAAAGCTTAAAATTTTTGTTATATAAAAAATTAACTACCGTAAACTAATTTTTATATTTTTTTTATTAAATTAACTTATTTTATACTTCAGTACAAATTAAATTGGTATTTCAAATCAAAAAAGAAAGCTAAAGGAATTAAAAAGACGTTTCCAGGGTTGGAAAACTTTAATTTTTTTTCATATACAAAAGTAACTTACTAAAACAAATTTTTTTCTTTTTCTCTATAAATTAAACATAGACTCATAAAAGAAAGAGATTGGTGTAACAAATCAGAAAAATCGAAAAGGATGATTCCAGGGTTGGGAAACTTACACTTTTTGAAATATATAAAAGTAACTAGGTCCTACTATTTTTTTATTTTTTTATTAAATTAACTTATTTTATACTGCAGTACACATTAAATTGATATCAAAAATAAAAAAAAAGTTTAATACATGAAAAAGACATTTTCAGGGTTGGAAAACTTTAACTTTTTTCTTATACAAAAGTAAATTACTAAAACAAATTTTTTTTATTTTCTATATATATTAAACATAGCTTATATTCTTAAAAGGGACATATTGGTGTACGAAATCTAAAAAATCAAAAATAACGGTTCCAGGGCTGGAAAACTTACACTTTTTGTGATATATAAATTAACTACCGAAAACTAATTTTTTTTTAATAAAATAAACTTATATTTTACTTAAGTAAGAATGAATTCTGTATTTCAGATTAAAAAAAATTAAAACGAAGTTTCCAGGGTTGGAAAACCTTATTTTTTATACAAAAGTAACTTACTAAAACAAATTTTTCCTTTTTTTACTATAAATTAAACATATCTTACATTCTTAAAAAATTGTGTTTAAGAATACAGAAAAATCAAAAAGGGGGATTCCAGGCCTGGGAAACTTACACTCTTTGTGATATAAAAAATTAACTACCGAAAATTAATTTAAATTTTTTTTTTGTATTAAATAAACTTATTTTATGCTTGATAACTAAGGAAGTTGGTATTTCAAAATAAAAAAAATTAAAACGAAGTTTCCAGGGTTGGAAAACCTTATTTTTTATACAAAAGTAACTTACTAAAACAAATTTTTCCTTTTTTACTATAAATTAAACACATCTTACATTCTTAAAAAAAATATTGGTATAAGAAATCAGAAAAATGAAAAAGGATGATTCCAGGGTTGGGAAACTTACACTCTTTGTGATATAAAAAATTAACTACCGAAAACTATTTTTTATTGTTTTTTATTAAATAAAACTATTTTATGATTGAGTACGAATAAAATTAGTATTTTAAATAAAAAAAGCAATTAAAAAATTAAAAACACGATTCCGGGGTTGGAAAACTTTAATTTGTTTTTGGACAAAAGTAACTTACTGAAACCAATTTTTCCCTTTCTTTATAAATTAAACATATCTTATATTCTTAAAACAAAAATATTGGTACGCGAAATCAGAAAAATCAAAAAGGATGATTTCAGGGTTGGAAAAGTTACACTTTTTTGATATATAAAAGTAACTAAGTCTAATTAATTTTTATCTTTTCCTTTATAAAATATATATATTTTACGTTTTGGAAAGAAAATGTTGGTATAGAAAATTATAAAAATAGAAACCACAGCACCAGAGCTGGAAACTATGATTTTTCTCTGGACATTAAAGTAACTAAATAAAACATTTTTTTAATATCCTTTTTTTCACTTAACACACTTTCTATATTATTTAAGAACTACTAGATTGATATAAGCAATCAGAAAAATCTAATTTTATGATTCTAGGGTTTGTAAATTTATTTTTTTGTACATAAAAGTAACTAGGTCAAATTTTTTTTCTTTTTGTTTATACTTTATGTATGTGCTTATGTATGTATCTATATACCACATAAAAACACTTTGGTAAAGGGTATATAAATTTCGGCACAGCCGAATATAGCACTCTTACTTGTTGTTTGTTTCTAATTAATCCTCTACATGCCTGCTCATTTGCATAATTTTGTTTTTTCTTAGACTAAAAAAAGACAAATATTTTTTTTACTTCATTCTGTTTGCAGATAATTTCAGATGATACTAGCAAAGTTGAATTTTTTAGATACATAAAATTTCGATTAATACAAGTACAAATAATATGTCTATGCTTAAAAGTGAAAACATCATAAGTCAAGTTAAGACAAAATGTAGTTAAAACGAAGCTTTATATTTAAGTGAAATACCCATGTCTGGTTAATAGTTTTGATTTCTTTACACTATATTTTTCGACTTACTCTGTTATCGTTTGTGACCACAGACACATTAGTTTTCTGAAAGCTTGCTTTTTTCAACGTTGATTTTATTTATTATATTTCTTGCAAACTTCTTCCCTGCTTTAAAAGTAACAATATACACAGAAAAAATTATTCCCAAAATATTTTCAAACAAACGTGTGCTTTGAAATATAATTTAGTTTCAGTAAATATTTTTTGCTGTTCCAGTAAATTATTTGCTCCAATTTTATTTTATGTAAAAAAAACTGTATAGAATAAAAATTATCTATATAAAGTAAAATTTTTAAAAAAAAATTTTAGATTTATTTTTGTTACATTTAAATTTTTTATTTTCAGTTAAATTTATTTTTATATTCTGTAAAAAAAAATTTGTTTGATTTTTTTTTAATTTTTTCAGTTAAATTTATTTTTATATACTGTAAAAAAATTTGTCTGCTTTTTTTTAATTTTTTCAGTTAAATTTATTTTTATATAAAATAAAAATATATGTCTGATTTTTTATAATTTTTTGTACAAACTATTTTATAGTTATAAAAAAAAATTATTTTTTTTTTATTATTATGTTTTTATATTGTGATTCTCAATATAGTATTAAGAGTCTTACCATAAACATACGGAGTTTGTTAGCTAAATAAAAAAAATTTTTGGGTTGAAGTCTACTGACGAGATCCAAAAGCCGGAACGAAATGCTTAACCATAAAAACAAGCCAATTTTTGAAAGTAAAAAAAAAATAGTTGAACCTTTCATTTGATTCAGTTATTTTTTTTTCAAATAACGGTTTTACTAATTTTAAAAATAAATTTTTAAGAATTGTTATTGATTCAGTTAATTTATTTTCTGATAATACGAAAAATTTTAGTGAATGTGCTTGCAAATTATTAAAAAAAAATTTGCTGAATAATACAAAAAAAATCTGCACAAATGTTTTTCTGTTCCTATTAATAAATTTGCCTGAAAATATTTTGAGTTTCAGTTACCTTTTTTCTCTAATGCCATAATAAGTTATCTAAAAATTAAAAAATTTTTTCAGTTAAATTTTTACAAAATTGTTATCAGAATCTACAAATTTCTTTGTAGGTCCGCATTCATACAAAATAGTTACTAATTCAATGAATTTGGTTACTGAAAACGAAATTTAGTTTTTTCAGTGTACAACAAGCCGTATTCTAATAAAAAAATTTTTCATTTAATAAACTCCTCTGTTTGGCAAAATAAAATGGCCAAATATTTTGCTATAATTGTCTCGTTAGCTTTTTTAAGAAGTTTGTTATTTGTTTTATGAATTTTATTACGAATTTTCCACTTTCGCCCCTTATTACGAAGAATAGCAATTAAATAACTTCCCTTGTCCAAAATTACACAAAATTTATGAACAACAAAAAACTTTTGCAATTTTACACTTCATTACAAACAATTAAAATTGTTATACACATCAATGAATGTGTAGAAACGAGAAAAAAAAGATCAGTTGTATCAGCAAAAAAAATAATAATAATAATAATAAATAAATGCTAAATAAAATATTAAAAGTTTTAACTTTTTTCGCCGGAGAAATTGATAAATAAAAATAAAATTGATGGAGTGTTCAGCAGGAGTTTTTTTTTGCAAATAAAACTGATTGATTTTTATATACATTAAACAAAGAGTTAACGCTATGAACGGTGTTGATAATTAAAGTATTGCATACTTTTAGGATAGATTAATAAATTGCAAATGATTAATTTTATTACCCCCATACATTTTACATTAATCATACGCCTGCATTTTGTGCTGACAAAGGAAAAGTTGCATATTTTTAGGGGCAATTAATGGCACCTAACCTATATTTATTGAAATACGTTAAGTATACGTTTGCTATAAATTGAAAATTTTATGTTAAATAACTCGATTCCTCTCCATAAATAGGCAGCAAAAAACTAATTTAAAGCAAAATATAAGAAATATCCTGCTACTGTTACACCGAATGTTAAAATATATATGGCTTTCCAAGGGAAATTACTTCGAAAGTTATTAATTTGTACGAACTTTGTGTAATCCATTAAATGCATATTTTACATTTAAACTTAAACTAATATCCTTATGTTTTTATAACCAAGACCCTGGTGACATCACAACGTCATCACTATCATAAAACGTTTAGGACTATTTTTTATATATTCATATGTATAATAATTTTTATTTTATTTCATTGTTTTTTTTTCTTTTCGCCAAATTGCTTTGCCAATAAATGTTGCCATTTTTTGCCATTCTATTTCTTACTCTTGTTGAAATATTAAATCTAAGGATATAAAACTGGAATATTTTTTTTTTTTTTTTTTTTAATGGAAAAAAGTTTCGATTTTTATGATTTCTGCAGTGATTTGCATAAATAAATGCTTCGAAATTTTAACAACATCAATAACATTTACAATGTAAGCATGAAAATTTATATATTCTTGTGACTTCATTCATAAGCTTTTATACTCGTATGTATATGAATTGAGTTACTTTTGGTAGCAGTTATTACATTAATTTTTTTTTTATTTTACTTTTCTTTTATATTTAAGATGCCACCAATTGTGATGCTGCTACTGTTTCAATTGCTGGTGGTACATTGTCAAATGTTGGCAGCAAGATATGCCTTGGATTTTGTTGCTCATTTAGAAAACTGTAATTTGGCTCAAAATAAGTTGCGTTGAAATGCATTTTATTTTATGATATAACACAGTGTTACAAGAGTTGTAGAAAAAATTTGCATATAAAATAAAATGCAAATAAGCATTTCTATAATGTTGAACGTGACCGCAACGTAATCGTTTAAGTGAAAAAATCCTAAATAAAACGAAATTTTGTTTTGAAAGCAAGCGTAAGTTGTCACTTTAAATTAGCTCTTCAATTCTTTATCGAAAGCGGCGATTAGACCACATTATTTCTAACATGACATGTTTTGTACATAACAGAACACTGTTAGTTATTTAACAGTATGTAGTAGTTGCTAAATGAATTAGGATTCTAAATCATTGGGACTGTCACAAGATCGATATTTTTTTGACAATTGCTCTAAGATTTATTTAATGCAATTATAATAGTGTGATGTTGGAAATATATCTTGTAGTACACTCAGGGGAAGTATGTGCTAAAATCAAGATTTTACGCTCGAAATTAAAACATTTCAATTTTAATGGTATTTTATTTCTTTATCTTTTTATCTTTATCTTTATTTTTTTTTTAAGAGTATGATTTTAAGATTGTAATCTCGAATAAAATCTAATTTTAAGATCAAATTCAAGATTTTGTTCTTAATAAAAATTTTATATAAAGATCATATTTTTAAAAATTTAAGAATACAATCTTCAGATTAGGATTACGTTCTTGATTTATTAGAATTCATTCTATAAATTAAGAATTTATGCTTAAATTTGAGAACGTCAATCTTAATGAACAAATTTCAGGATTGAAATTTGAAGATTTCAACAATCTAAATTCAAGGTTTTCATTCTTAGATTTAGATCATTATTTTTCTATAAGTGTACCAATAAATTATATATTTATATATTTGCAATCTTAAGGGTTCTTAATATGACCCGATTCTTCACTTTTCTGAAAGATTTTTTGAAATTGATATCACTGATATTGAAGGTGTAGTTGGCTGAAGTAGTAACAGCATGATGACTACAAAATCGAAGGTACTACGTTACATTCCAGTCACCTAAAAGGTCATTAAATAACAAAAGCACGCATTTCTTTTATAAGCCTTTGTATATAGGATAGTCACTAGTCCTTGAACAGTAACGGATTCAGTGGGTAGTAATCCTTATGTAAGATCAGAGAGCACTACTTCGTTGATATCGTGTAGCAAGACCATGGGTTGTGAAATAATTAATATAGATGCTACTAAATATAATTTGAAATATTTGGTACGCCTTATTGACGCCAGAGGCGCTGCAAAACTGCCCCTAAAAACAAAAACTTACGAAAAGCAGATCTTTAAGAAGAGTGAAGCTTTCCTTTATCTTTCCTTTTGCCACCTATCTTCGCTATGACTATCCTTTTCCTAAAAAAGGTAATAGCCCCTTCACGCCTACTTGTTAATTTTTTTTTTCAAGAAAAAAATTTTTTAAAAACCTACGAGTTTGTTTTAGGTACACTAACAATTTTTATATAAAAAAACTCAAATTTTTAGTGACAAGAATTTGTATAAAAAGGATATAATATATCAAACTGATCTCAAATGAATACGCCAGGCGCAAAGGGGTTAATGGAACTTTTATATAAAAATATTCAATGCAAATGGAATACGTGAATTGTTTTAATTTATCGTATCAAAATTTTTGGAGAGATTTTTTGTAATAAAAACTGAAATTTACCAACATTAATTGTACAACAATTTCGCCATTGTTATACCCTTTACCAAAAATGGTAAAAGGGTATATATAGGTTTGTCATTCCGTTTGTAATTTCTAGAATATTAATAAGAGAGCCATAAAGTATATATATTCTGGATCCTTATGCATAGGGAAGACGAATAAGTGATGTCCGTCTGTCCGTCTGTCAGTCTGTCCGTCAGTCTGTACGTGAAATCGGTTTTCCGAAGCTCCCAGAAAAGCTAGAGACTTCGTTCTTAGACTGGTGTGTCAGAAATGCTCGAAATAAGATTGGTATTGGAAATCAGCAAAACCGAGCAGACTGTTTCAGCGCTGGGAAGCTTAAACTTCATTTTGCCATACAAAATAACTACCGGAAACTAGTTATTATTTTATTTTTTTTTAATTAAATAAACTTATTTTATACTTCAGTATGAATAATATTAATATTTCTTAATACAAATAAATAAAAAAAAATTAAAAAAATTAAATAGACGTTTCCAGGGTTGGAAAACTTTAACTTTTTTATACAAAATTAATTTACTAAAAGAAATTTTTCCTTTTTCTATAAATTAAATATATCTTATATTCTAAGAAGAAAGAGATTGGGGTAAAAAATCAGAAAAATCAAAAAGGATAATTCCAGGGTTGGAAAGCTTAAAATTTTTGTTATATAAAAAATTAACTACCGTAAACTAATTTTTATATTTTTTTTATTAAATTAACTTATTTTATACTTCAGTACAAATTAAATTGGTATTTCAAATCAAAAAAGAAAGCTAAAGGAATTAAAAAGACGTTTCCAGGGTTGGAAAACTTTAATTTTTTTTCATATACAAAAGTAACTTACTAAAACAAATTTTTTTCTTTTTCTCTATAAATTAAACATAGACTCATAAAAGAAAGAGATTGGTGTAACAAATCAGAAAAATCGAAAAGGATGATTCCAGGGTTGGGAAACTTACACTTTTTGAAATATATAAAAGTAACTAGGTCCTACTATTTTTTTATTTTTTTATTAAATTAACTTATTTTATACTGCAGTACACATTAAATTGATATCAAAAATAAAAAAAAAGTTTAATACATGAAAAAGACATTTTCAGGGTTGGAAAACTTTAACTTTTTTCTTATACAAAAGTAAATTACTAAAACAAATTTTTTTTATTTTCTATATATATTAAACATAGCTTATATTCTTAAAAGGGACATATTGGTGTACGAAATCTAAAAAATCAAAAATAACGGTTCCAGGGCTGGAAAACTTACACTTTTTGTGATATATAAATTAACTACCGAAAACTAATTTTTTTTTAATAAAATAAACTTATATTTTACTTAAGTAAGAATGAATTCTGTATTTCAGATTAAAAAAAATTAAAACGAAGTTTCCAGGGTTGGAAAACCTTATTTTTTATACAAAAGTAACTTACTAAAACAAATTTTTCCTTTTTTTACTATAAATTAAACATATCTTACATTCTTAAAAAATTGTGTTTAAGAATACAGAAAAATCAAAAAGGGGGATTCCAGGCCTGGGAAACTTACACTCTTTGTGATATAAAAAATTAACTACCGAAAATTAATTTAAATTTTTTTTTTGTATTAAATAAACTTATTTTATGCTTGATAACTAAGGAAGTTGGTATTTCAAAATAAAAAAAATTAAAACGAAGTTTCCAGGGTTGGAAAACCTTATTTTTTATACAAAAGTAACTTACTAAAACAAATTTTTCCTTTTTTACTATAAATTAAACACATCTTACATTCTTAAAAAAAATATTGGTATAAGAAATCAGAAAAATGAAAAAGGATGATTCCAGGGTTGGGAAACTTACACTCTTTGTGATATAAAAAATTAACTACCGAAAACTATTTTTTATTGTTTTTTATTAAATAAAACTATTTTATGATTGAGTACGAATAAAATTAGTATTTTAAATAAAAAAAGCAATTAAAAAATTAAAAACACGATTCCGGGGTTGGAAAACTTTAATTTGTTTTTGGACAAAAGTAACTTACTGAAACCAATTTTTCCCTTTCTTTATAAATTAAACATATCTTATATTCTTAAAACAAAAATATTGGTACGCGAAATCAGAAAAATCAAAAAGGATGATTTCAGGGTTGGAAAAGTTACACTTTTTTGATATATAAAAGTAACTAAGTCTAATTAATTTTTATCTTTTCCTTTATAAAATATATATATTTTACGTTTTGGAAAGAAAATGTTGGTATAGAAAATTATAAAAATAGAAACCACAGCACCAGAGCTGGAAACTATGATTTTTCTCTGGACATTAAAGTAACTAAATAAAACATTTTTTTAATATCCTTTTTTTCACTTAACACACTTTCTATATTATTTAAGAACTACTAGATTGATATAAGCAATCAGAAAAATCTAATTTTATGATTCTAGGGTTTGTAAATTTATTTTTTTGTACATAAAAGTAACTAGGTCAAATTTTTTTTCTTTTTGTTTATACTTTATGTATGTGCTTATGTATGTATCTATATACCACATAAAAACACTTTGGTAAAGGGTATATAAATTTCGGCACAGCCGAATATAGCACTCTTACTTGTTGTTTGTTTCTAATTAATCCTCTACATGCCTGCTCATTTGCATAATTTTGTTTTTTCTTAGACTAAAAAAAGACAAATATTTTTTTTACTTCATTCTGTTTGCAGATAATTTCAGATGATACTAGCAAAGTTGAATTTTTTAGATACATAAAATTTCGATTAATACAAGTACAAATAATATGTCTATGCTTAAAAGTGAAAACATCATAAGTCAAGTTAAGACAAAATGTAGTTAAAACGAAGCTTTATATTTAAGTGAAATACCCATGTCTGGTTAATAGTTTTGATTTCTTTACACTATATTTTTCGACTTACTCTGTTATCGTTTGTGACCACAGACACATTAGTTTTCTGAAAGCTTGCTTTTTTCAACGTTGATTTTATTTATTATATTTCTTGCAAACTTCTTCCCTGCTTTAAAAGTAACAATATACACAGAAAAAATTATTCCCAAAATATTTTCAAACAAACGTGTGCTTTGAAATATAATTTAGTTTCAGTAAATATTTTTTGCTGTTCCAGTAAATTATTTGCTCCAATTTTATTTTATGTAAAAAAAACTGTATAGAATAAAAATTATCTATATAAAGTAAAATTTTTAAAAAAAAATTTTAGATTTATTTTTGTTACATTTAAATTTTTTATTTTCAGTTAAATTTATTTTTATATTCTGTAAAAAAAAATTTGTTTGATTTTTTTTTAATTTTTTCAGTTAAATTTATTTTTATATACTGAAAAAAAATTTGTCTGCTTTTTTTTAATTTTTTCAGTTAAATTTATTTTTATATAAAATAAAAATATATGTCTGATTTTTTATAATTTTTTGTACAAACTATTTTATAGTTATAAAAAAAAATTATTTTTTTTTTATTATTATGTTTTTATATTGTGATTCTCAATATAGTATTAAGAGTCTTACCATAAACATACGGAGTTTGTTAGCTAAATAAAAAAAATTTTTGGGTTGAAGTCTACTGACGAGATCCAAAAGCCGGAACGAAATGCTTAACCATAAAAACAAGCCAATTTTTGAAAGTAAAAAAAAAATAGTTGAACCTTTCATTTGATTCAGTTATTTTTTTTTCAAATAACGGTTTTACTAATTTTAAAAATAAATTTTTAAGAATTGTTATTGATTCAGTTAATTTATTTTCTGATAATACGAAAAATTTTAGTGAATGTGCTTGCAAATTATTAAAAAAAAATTTGCTGAATAATACAAAAAAAATCTGCACAAATGTTTTTCTGTTCCTATTAATAAATTTGCCTGAAAATATTTTGAGTTTCAGTTACCTTTTTTCTCTAATGCCATAATAAGTTATCTAAAAATTAAAAAATTTTTTCAGTTAAATTTTTACAAAATTGTTATCAGAATCTACAAATTTCTTTGTAGGTCCGCATTCATACAAAATAGTTACTAATTCAATGAATTTGGTTACTGAAAACGAAATTTAGTTTTTTCAGTGTACAACAAGCCGTATTCTAATAAAAAAATTTTTCATTTAATAAACTCCTCTGTTTGGCAAAATAAAATGGCCAAATATTTTGCTATAATTGTCTCGTTAGCTTTTTTAAGAAGTTTGTTATTTGTTTTATGAATTTTATTACGAATTTTCCACTTTCGCCCCTTATTACGAAGAATAGCAATTAAATAACTTCCCTTGTCCAAAATTACACAAAATTTATGAACAACAAAAAACTTTTGCAATTTTACACTTCATTACAAACAATTAAAATTGTTATACACATCAATGAATGTGTAGAAACGAGAAAAAAAAGATCAGTTGTATCAGCAAAAAAAATAATAATAATAATAATAAATAAATGCTAAATAAAATATTAAAAGTTTTAACTTTTTTCGCCGGAGAAATTGATAAATAAAAATAAAATTGATGGAGTGTTCAGCAGGAGTTTTTTTTTGCAAATAAAACTGATTGATTTTTATATACATTAAACAAAGAGTTAACGCTATGAACGGTGTTGATAATTAAAGTATTGCATACTTTTAGGATAGATTAATAAATTGCAAATGATTAATTTTATTACCCCCATACATTTTACATTAATCATACGCCTGCATTTTGTGCTGACAAAGGAAAAGTTGCATATTTTTAGGGGCAATTAATGGCACCTAACCTATATTTATTGAAATACGTTAAGTATACGTTTGCTATAAATTGAAAATTTTATGTTAAATAACTCGATTCCTCTCCATAAATAGGCAGCAAAAAACTAATTTAAAGCAAAATATAAGAAATATCCTGCTACTGTTACACCGAATGTTAAAATATATATGGCTTTCCAAGGGAAATTACTTCGAAAGTTATTAATTTGTACGAACTTTGTGTAATCCATTAAATGCATATTTTACATTTAAACTTAAACTAATATCCTTATGTTTTTATAACCAAGACCCTGGTGACATCACAACGTCATCACTATCATAAAACGTTTAGGACTATTTTTTATATATTCATATGTATAATAATTTTTATTTTATTTCATTGTTTTTTTTTCTTTTCGCCAAATTGCTTTGCCAATAAATGTTGCCATTTTTTGCCATTCTATTTCTTACTCTTGTTGAAATATTAAATCTAAGGATATAAAACTGGAATATTTTTTTTTTTTTTTTTTTTAATGGAAAAAAGTTTCGATTTTTATGATTTCTGCAGTGATTTGCATAAATAAATGCTTCGAAATTTTAACAACATCAATAACATTTACAATGTAAGCATGAAAATTTATATATTCTTGTGACTTCATTCATAAGCTTTTATACTCGTATGTATATGAATTGAGTTACTTTTGGTAGCAGTTATTACATTAATTTTTTTTTTATTTTACTTTTCTTTTATATTTAAGATGCCACCAATTGTGATGCTGCTACTGTTTCAATTGCTGGTGGTACATTGTCAAATGTTGGCAGCAAGATATGCCTTGGATTTTGTTGCTCATTTAGAAAACTGTAATTTGGCTCAAAATAAATTGCGTTGAAATGCATTTTATTTTATGATATAACACAGTGTTACAAGAGTTGTAGAAAAAATTTGCATATAAAATAAAATGCAAATAAGCATTTCTATAATGTTGAACGTGACCGCAACGTAATCGTTTAAGTGAAAAAATCCTAAATAAAACGAAATTTTGTTTTGCAAGCAAGCGTAAGTTGTCACTTTAAATTAGCTCTTCAATTGTTGCTAAGTTTGATTTGGAGCAATTTTTTAGGCATTTGCATGTGACAAAAAATGAAGTTGAGGACTAAAGTCCTGATTTCAGTGAAACCTGAAGCAATATTTTTGTGTAAAAACTTATAGAATATTTTGCACTGATGTCTCTTTAAAAGTGTTTGATCCTATCCAAATATGATATAAATTATTTTAATTTTAGTCGCAATTACACTTGACATGTCGACATGACATTTTACTTCTTTATGATATCTATACACAAATATTCTTTCTACTACTAAACTATAAATAAATCAGCTTAGTAAAATATTGTAAAAATGTGTGGTATGCGTAACAAACTAAAAGAAATTAAATGAAAATATTATGAGGAATGCCAAACAGAATTTTTTTAGAAAAGGCAGTTCTGGCTGCTTTAACTTCTTGACAACTGCAGCAAAAGAAATGCAACTGCGATTTGCCTGGAATGATTTTTATTTCTTTCCATTTTTCATCTTAATTTTATAATCTCATCAGATGGCATAAAATAAAGTTTAATCTCATTCATTTTATGTTGTGCGCATTCATAAAATAATAAGACATTGGTTATAATTACGTTGCTAGATTTTACTATTTTCCAAACTTTTCGTTTCACAACCTGTCTAACTCCATCAATTGCCGACTTTATCCCTTAATTATGCGGTCATTCCACCTTCTCTCTTCAATCATTTAAAGCTTTTCACTTAGTCCAAGGATTGCGCTTTCTCTCTCGGTTTTAATCTATAGTGTTGTTATAATATTTCATCTTCCTTAAATTTTTCTCTTCATCGTTTTCAACTCTATTTCAGCCTTATTCTGATTAACATGTCATCGGGAGCTGATTCCTTATTCATAGTTCCCTCATTTTAAAATAATTATTTGCAATTTGTCAATTAAAATAAAACATATGAACCCAAAATAGCTGACTTCGAAAATTCGAAGTTATCCTTCAAATTTAAATTTTTAACTCAATCTAAAAAAAAAAATTAATTACGTGGGAGTTGTTATTCATGGAATATGTAGAATTACACTGTTTAACTTTTTTGTAAACTATGTTAAAATCTATGTCATTTGCTTAATTTATACTTATGATGTCGCACGTGACCATTTTTATATATGTAGATACTATGATCAAAAATCTTTATATATTTCATGAATTTTTTTTTTTAATTTTAATTGCACTAAAGTGTTTAATATGATGAGGTTTCTGCATTTAATTTGTACGTACAAATAACAAATGTTGTTATTCAATGTAGCACGTTACATCCATATATCTAATATAGCAAAACAAAAACTTACAGTTATTTTCAATCGCACGTTTACCTGTGCATTATGTATTTGACTCTTTCTATCCTCAGAAGAATTTTTAATAGCAAAAGTCAATGGATAAAGCCTCTCTTTAAAAATATATTATATTAAATATATATATTATAAGTAAAAAATATCCCAATAGAAAAATTTGCAATATTTCGACTTTGCATCTGAATATCTCGAAATGCTTTATGTATAAATGTAATATATTTTACATTAAGTTAACTTGATTATTTCTCTATGAAAAATATTAAAACAAAGTCCTTTCAAGAACATTGTGCTAGATACTGCAAAGATGAAAAATAAATGCATTTATGTTTAAGGAGCTTTTAGTAATTATAAGGCGAAAGAAGCTTAAAAAACAACTTTTTCGATCTCAGAATGAAACAGATTTTTTACTTATTTAAACGCAAAAACGTAAAAAAGTTTTAAAGCTTTCAAAAACTGAGACATTTTTCGATAAATAGCTGATCTTAATAACAATCTCTACCCAAGTAGATAGACTAGGGTGCTGATGAAGTGCGTGGCTGCACGGAAAAATATTGATATATTTCCAAGCTAATAAAAAGTCTAGTTTAATTTTTCTTCTCTTCTTTAGAAACTCACATTAATTAATGAAAATATTTCATTCAATAAGAATTGAAATTACTGAACTTTATACCTAATAATAGATTATTTCTGCTCTCAAAAACTTTAATAATTTTTAAAAATTTTCTTGCAACTCTTTTTTATAAATAGCTTTTAAAATTTCCAAAAACTTTTCTAAGTTTTCCATATTTTCTTGCGGCTTTTCTTTATACATACATAAATTGTGTCTCAAAAAAAGTTAAGCTTTCAAAAAGCTTTTGAAAAATAATTAAGTACTTACGAAAACTGAACGTAAGTACTTTTAAGGTAAATAATTCGGCTAAAATCCCTAAAAACGCTTATCAAAGTTTACTTAGCAAAAAAGCTATTAATTAAAAGTTAATCATCCACAAAAAAGTAAAATGTATATACACCCAGAGAATAAAAATCATATTGAAATTAATAAGAAACATTAACGAAAGTCTAGACATGTTGAAATTTCTTATTTCAATATGGGAAAATATTAATTTAGAGTATTAATTTATTCATTTTATTTATTTTTAAGTATGTTTCTTAATATACATTTTCTATTATATGGAAAATTATAGAATTAATGTGACGCGTTCTTATTTTTAAGTTGCAGCTTTTCCCTGAGTGTACATATATTTTTCTACAGCCGTATTTATAAAATTTATTAAGATTTAATTAACAGTTTGAAAATAATTTTTCCTACAACATTTTTCTTAAAAAGCCTTTATAAAATCTTCACAATTTTTATAAAAAAAAGCTGCTAATTTTTGATCTTCTGCAAAAATGCTTTAGCCCCACTGTTCTGTTTTCATAATATACTTTATTTGTTTGTGCGTTGGTGGCATATTGCAACGGAATTAATATTTGTTTAGAATGTTCCTTGTCTTTGCTTTAATTTCTTTTTTCCCCTTTCCCTCTTTTCTATGAATGTATATTAGAGAGAGAGATATGAATGTTTGTATTCGTATGTTAATATTTATTCTATTGCTATTGAATATAAATTTTAGTATCTCTTTGCTATAAAATACAATGGCGTACTGAGACATAATTTGTGTTTTTCACAATTGAAAATATCCTTACTATTGTAAGCAATATTAAGCATTTGAAAGATGTAAAAATGTGTATTTAAAAATATTTCTTTATTACAGAATAAAATTAAGAAAAGCTTTCTGCAGGCTTTTGTATATCCTTCAAAATAATTTGAGAATTTTTTTTTTCTTAATAAGCACAAAATTTCATCTGAACGCAAAGTTACCATTGATAGATAGTTCCAGCTTAATACCAAAATAATATTATGGCATTAATGGCAAGTTATCATTTTTAAGACCTGCTAAAACACTCCTTCTCTCAAGCCACGTCCTTATTCATTTATTTGAAAATTTCATTTAAGAAAATACAATTTATGCATTTATTGTTTTTACATGTACTTTTTTTTATTTAGCTGCTTTAGCAATTCAATCGTAAAAACATAATTCTTTGTTTTTCTGAGGTTTGTGCTTCATACACTCATCGTCATATGCACCATATACGATTTAAACTCAACATACAGAAAATTTTTGAATTTTCGCTCATTCTTTGTGATGGTTTTTTTTTGCCAAAAAAACAAAAAACAGAAAAATAGAACGAAAATGAAACAAAAGACTTACATGGAAAAATTTTCTTGCAACAAAATTAAAAAGGTATATGGGGGAAAACAGTAGCATGGTTTCAATTCAAAGTATGAAGGACATTTAAAAACGAAAAGCTTTTTTTAAATAAAATTTTCTTAAATCCAAATTGTTTCAGAACTTCGGTGACTAAATGTCAACCGCAGCAAAATAAAAAAAATTTCATGATACACTCAAAAAATCTAAGAATCGAACAACAAATTTTATAAAAAAAATTTCAATTATTCTTTTTGTGAATGGGACGAATCGCAAGATCTATTTATTGCTATACATTCATAACAATAATGTTTTCCTCCTATACAAAGCTTTAAAAAATCTGTTTTTCCAGAAAAAAAAAAATTATTTTTTATAAAACCTTTCAGTCCCAAAAAGACAGCTACAAAAAAATTTATAAAAAATATGTGCTTGTTCCAAAAGATTTTAGAAAATTTACTTGTGTCTTAAAAATTTTTATTATTACTTCCTTTCTTTTCCATATATCAGAGTAAGAACTTTTTCTTAAATAGCCTTTCAAAATAGCTTTAGCATAAAGGCTTTGAAAATTTCCTTTTCTAACGATCTTAGCTAAATTAAAAAGTTTTACACGGCAAAATTCTTCTCTGACATTGCGAAATTACTATTTATTATTATTAACTGTCTACAGAATTGAATTTTTTACAGACAATTACTGATACTAAATAACATTTCCTAACATCAAATAAATCACAAGGAATATAAAATACAAACAACAATTTGTTATGAGCTTAAACAATTTAAAATCACATTATTTCCTACATTAGCATTTAATGAAAAGTCTATAAATCTATACAACTGGTTAAATTCTTAAATGAAAAATATTAAAAGAATTAAAAACATATTTCTAAGAGCTTTTTCTAAAGTACTATTAAAAAAATTTCCATAAAAGGCAGTAACCCTTACAACCAATAAGTGCATTCAAATCCTGCTTTTGTGTTCTACGGTAAAGCTCTCAAAAGCTCTTGAAGAACAAAATTTATGATATTCATTAGCTTATCTAGTTATCTTTCTTTCCTAAAAAAAGCTTTTACAAAAGCTTTTGAAATATAAAGTTTTCAACTATTTTATTTTTTTTTAAACTTTTGTTTTAAGGTTATTTTTTTCATTTTGGAAAATCGTAGTGAAATGGATTTTCAAAAGAAAATGCATTTTCCGCAAGCTTTTGGCAATGAATTTTTTTATTTATTTTGCATTCAATATCATTTCATAAATTTAAATTTTTTAAAATCTTAAATCATGAATTTTTAAAAAAGCTTTTAGAAAAGCTCGTTTTCAAATCTTGCAAAAAGCTTTTATGTTAAAGAAATATATTATTTACTCAGAGAAAAAATGTTCAATGCTAATTTAACCTTTACTTCTTATTGTTCTAAGCAAATATATTTTGCCTGGAAACAAACTTTTCAGTAGGAACTTTGTAATAAACTTTAAGTTTAAAAAGCTGTTCAACCAAAAGATTTTCATAATAAAGAAAATCTTTCTATCTTTAAGAACTATATAAAAGCTTTAAGCTAAAAAAAATCGTAATTTTTTTTTTAATAAAATACAAAACGTTGGAAACTTTTTTAAATTAATATATTGATCTCTTGAAACCTTATCAGACCAAATTAATTTCAAAAACTATGTAAAAAGACTTTGCTAAATAACAATTTTGTGGCAAAAAGGAAAAAATTGGTTAAGTCATATTCAAAATTTCCCCTGGCCAAGCTTAAAAAAGCTATTAAAACACAATTACTCACTTATTGAGCCTGTTTTATTTTTAAGCGTAACATGCTTAAAAACGGTATTAAAATACAATTAATTGAAGCTAGTTTATATTTTCTGGAAACGTGAGCAAACTATTTTATGAGAATATACTTTTTTAATGAAAACAATAAAAAGCTTTTAAGCATAAAATATTTTTTTTTAATTTTTTCAGAGAAATTCTTTCGAAAAGAGTTACTATAATGTTAATAACAATTCTATAATCTTTAAGAATTTGGTTAAAAAAAATTAACCTAAAGAAAATTTTTACAAAGCTTTTAATTAAAATTAAGACACTTAAAAAGTCTATCAAAATACAATTAGTTAAAGATTTTTTATATTAAAACATCTTCTGAAAGCATAAGCAAACGATTTTTGAAAATATTTTTTTTATAAATAAAAAATAAATAAAAAGCTTTTTATGATAAAAGCCTTTTTTCTTCAGAGAGCTTCTACAAAATTAACTGTTATAAAGTATATAAACATTTTATGGTTTTTAAGAAGTTGGTATAAAAGTTAACCTAAATAAAGCTCTTTACAAAGCTTTTTATAAAAAAAAATTAAAAAGCTTAATAATACAAATAAATAAATACAAATAATTTAATCAGTATGTGTTTTTTTTTCATTAAAGAGAAATTAATTCAAAGCTGAAAACAATTTATGATTACATACATATCGTTGAAAGGCCCTAACTCACTGTTTTTTTTTTTTTTTTTTTTTTAATTGAGATTTTCTAATTTTTGATGTTCTGCTACCTATAAAAAAATCGATTTCCCTAAAATAATGAGTTAGGGCCTTTCTATATTAAGGTAATGTATATTAGTTGGGAAAGCTTGGGAAATAGAAATATTGCTGTTACTCTTTTTTTTTAACTATGAAACGCAATAGCTGCTAACTTTTTGAAAACGAAAACTTTTTGACCTCTCCTAATGTTAAACTGAGCATGCAACTGTGTAACCAGTTCACAAACTTTATGTTCACTCATTTGTATACATACAAAAATATGTAATGAAGTGTGTGGCTGAAAGTTTTATAAGTATTTATGCCAGTTCGCAGGATGATACGAAATGAAACCTTTTAATAATAATGCGCTTTTACGCTTGAAAATGTTGATTTTGTTTTTAATTTTTTCAGTTGCGGTGGATTTCATCAAAACGCCAACAACAACAACAGTAAACAATAAAAATTACATAAATTTTAATATACGAAAAATATGTAGATGAAAAAAAAAATAATAAACGATTTTTCCAGTCATTAAATGGTTGTTGTTGCTGTTGATTTCTTATTTCCATTCAATAAGAAATATTTCTGGACTGAAGCTTATGTGCCTTGCAAATCACTTACACACACATACACACAAATGCATTTATACACAATGCGCGTGCAGTGCATCCATGTGGTTTTTGTAATTATTCACAAAAAGGTGAGACAGCGAAAACAGAAATTATTTTCTTTGCGGGCGTTTTTTTTTGTGCAATATAGTATGAAGACATTATTTAAACTGCTTATTGCAATTAAAAGCTTTGAAGCTTATTTCATATATTCACAATAACAACGCTTACAAAATATTTACTCATTCCAAGAGATTTATTTTATCGCTTAGAGAAGTATTTCCTCTATAATATATTTTACCTTATACGGTCCTACTGACTGAACTTCTTGCTTTATTAAACCTGGCCTGGCTACTTTACTCTAAAGAATAATGTGTATGTAACCACAATTTTTTATTTTTTATTATTTTTTTAATTTTTAAATTTTACCAAATAACGTTTAAATGGCCCACTGTGCTATGCTCCAATTGTAACTCATACCATTTTTCATTGATAATTTAAAATGGCGCACTTACTTTCCTCAACCAAATAAATATCCTAAGCACATTTAATTTTATTGCGCGTTTGGTAATTACCGCAGGCTTAATGTTAACAAAAGTCTTTGTTAAAAAAAAGAGAGAAAAATAAATTGAAACTTTCGCTGTCTTAAAAACACCCTGTTAGCAATTTTATGCTAAGCTTTGACATTTGACAGCTGTCACGTATAATTACAGATGTCATTATGTCTGCTACCAATAAGTTCGAATAATCAAGCAAACTTAAATTGCATGACAGACATTTATTTTTGCTTTTCATAGAATTTTATCATGGTTACAGCAACAAATGCATATTAGAGCGAATTTTGGAGTATTTCTAATTAAATACACTGGGAGAAAATTAAAGTGCAAAATATAATTTTAGTTTAAACTTTCCTCCTTTTTGTACATTAATTTATTGAAATGGCGTCTAAAGTCATGCATGTGTTATATCTTACCGGTAAAAATTTTTCAGAAGTTTTTAGCCTTCTAGCCTTTTTGATTCTTTCAGAAATTTAATTTTGCAAGGCCCCTCAAGATCTTTGTTGAGAGAAGGCAAGGTAGCTTCCATTCCCTTTTACTTTGCAAAGTCTTGAGTCTGTTGGAGAGAAGGAAAGAGAACTTTTATTCACTTTTTCCGTCTGTCTTACAAGCTCAAGACCTTGCATAGTAAGCCTTGCGTGTGTTAAAGCCGTTTAACCTTTAAAGGGGAATATTATAATTTAGAATACTTAACAAAAACATTTAACACAAAATTCTATTACAAGTCTCTGAATACACCAAAACTGAAATTTCAACTGATGCAATAAAAATAAATCAAAACCTAATACACGTTTGAGGGTTAATTTTTTCCGTTTCATACTTGTATATTGCATCTGGCAAATATTCAGCAGCTTTATGGAAAATCTAATAGAAGTTAATTTTATATAATAATTTAAATCTGCAGAATATTGATCTCCTTTTACCCTTTTCGAAAAAAGGGGCAAGTAAATGCCCTCCAACGGGATTGTTACAAAAATATTTGCCCCAAGGATCTAGTGCAAGCCTCTCAATATATCAACGTCTTAAATTCATCCTAGACATTGGTTATAAGTGAAAATTTGAAACTCGTTTAAAGGTTAATTTGTCAATCAATACTGATTTAAAGATAAGTTCAGCAGTTTTATGTCACATTCTGTGGAAAAGTAATTTGAACTCTTCAAGCGGGTTAAAATATTCCTGCACAAATATTTGTCATAAAATAAAATTTTTACTTTCTGAATACAGCAAAACTTTATATTTAACTGAACCATTATAAATTAAAAAACACTTTAAATTAACGCCTTTTAGACGTGTTAATTGGGTAAATATTCATACTTGCATATTAGGCATGGAATGCTTCAGTATTTTTATGAAAAATCATACGAGAAAAATTTTTGTTAAGCATTTTTAGCCTATAACTCCTGTTCGGGGGAGTCTCTTTTATCCGTCTCCAAAAAAAAGAGCAAATATTTACCTTAAAACGTGAATATAAGGCGAAAAAATATTGTGCAAATACATTGCACAAATATATTGCGCAAATATATTGGCCTAATATATTGCGTAAGTATATTGCTCAAATATATTGCGCAGATGCATTGAGCAAAAAATATGTTGCTTAAATTTATTGTTCAAACATATTGCGCAAATACATTGTGCAAGTTTATTCCATAAAAGTATTCGAAAATAAAATTATGAAGTAAAGCAGTATGTACATACATTACAATATTGGCAGATTTGGCAATGTGCTGACAATGTACTGACAATCAACTATTGCCAGCGCAAGGTAGATTGTCGGGGAAAAAAATATATTAAAAATTTTTGCCAGGCAATTGTATGCCAATAAATTTATGTGACAATATTGGCAGTCCAAAAATTGTCAGTTCGCACTTTTGTCATGAGCAAAAATTGTTGTTACGTGTAGTGTCTTGCACAAGACTATTTATAAGACCTTTCAAGACATGAGAGATTTTTTCAAATGCTTTGCTACAGCGAAATATTCTAAAACAATCGCTAAGCAACACTGTTGGCAAGAGATTTTTTTCGGCTGTTTGTTTAGCTTTTAGAATATTTCGCTGTAGTAAAGCATTTGAAGAAATCTCTCATGTCTTGAAAGATCTTATAAAAAGCCTTGTGCAGGACACTAGTTTCCAGACTCAAAGCATTTGACAGAAACTATCAATAATTTTTTTTTTATACAAAAAGTGAAAATATAAATTATTATAGACAATAAAGAAATAATTGCAAATAATTTGCCGGCATATATCTTATCACATTTAAGCACTTGCGTTTTTCTTTTAAGATTAAATAATTATCTGACAATAATATCATTGTCACATGCATTAAATTCATAATGACAGTAATGGAAATGTCTGAAAAATAGTTGGCAATAATTTGACAATGACAACGAAATGTTTACTGACGATTGTCTTATGTCTGACAATTATCAGCTGATAGTTTTGCAATGAACTGGCAATAATTTTTCTGACAACGTTGTCACACAAAAATTGTCAGGTCACACAGTTGTAAGAAATTTTTAACACATCTTACTAACCAGAAAACTGTAATTTTTTACAATCATTTCTGCACAGTTAAGGTGAGTTTCTGAACATAGCAAAGCTATAAACTTAGATGAGCTTTAGAATTTCGTAAAAGTTCGAAATTAATTTAAGATGTCGTATGTAAACTTTCTGTCAGGATTCATTTAATATAATAAAAGCTATTAATAAATTAACTTTTATGCATCTATGATGAAGGTTCACCAACTCAATATTAAGTAAATAGCAATCTAAAGAAGTTTAGCTAAAACTCAAGCGTGATAAAAAAAACTTTTTAAGTTCTTAAAATATTTCTCCATGTATTCCAGCTTCACAACAAAATTTAGTTGACAAGTTACATACATATATAATAAAAAAATACATTAATGAGCCCAATTTTCTTATTTCATTTTATTTATCTATTTTTTCATTTAATTTCTTTTGCGTTAAACAAAATTGTCAACTATCATTTGTTGCTAATTGTAGCTATTAGCCTTTTAGAATGTGTTTGCGTTCAACTATTAAAGCAACTTCATTGGCAAATACCCACCTAGCATTTGGATGATCGTTTTGGCAAAAATCATCTACGCGAGTCTTCCTCGAGTCCGCCGGATGACAAGAAGGGGATTAATCAGCTGCGTGCGTGAAACGCGACTCGAGAGGGATTCATGTCTATGCTTCAAAAGTGATTTCAGCAAAATTACAATAACAAAATATATGATAATAAGAAAAATAGCAAATAACGGGTAAACTTGCTCTGTGCACATCTGGCATTCAATTTGTAGTTGCTAATTTCGGGGAATTTTTTGACAAAACAAAGAAGAAATCAAGAGGGAAAAAAAGAAGAATTGGTTTGGTTTCTTATTTTCAGTCAAAGCGTGAACACAAGTGGATCAGAAGCTTATTAAAGTGAATTTGACAAAAGTATAAAACATATTATTAAAAGTGATAGATTTAAAAATACAAGAAAATAAATACCTTCAAATAAATACCTTTTGTTTATTTGAATTAAATATTTTAATTTTATATTCCTTTTTGTTTTTGATCTCGTGAATTAATGCTAAAATACTTTAAATAAACCTCTGTAAATATATTAATAATTTTCTTGAAATAAATATTTGAATTTTATATCTAGGCGCACGGCAATGCGCCAGGCCAAGTTCTGGCCAATGCACGCGACCGTAAAATTATGAAATCTAAACCATAATTAGGATAAATTCATATAACCTTATGTGCGAAGTTTGAAAGTTTTACAATGAAACGTTCCGGAGATATGGAGGTGCAAAAGTGCATATTTTAAGACATACTCACTTACTCACTGACTCACTCATCAATAGTATGAAGCACTTCCGCTATAGCTAGAGAGCTAAGATTTTGTACACGAGTAGATATAGGTGAGCAATGAACCAGAAAAATCTGAAAACCCGAAAATTTTAACCAGGAGGGCGGGGCTACGCCCATAAAAATTAAACTTTGTGCTATTGAGCTGAAATTCGATACAGAGCTAGGTCTAGATGAGAAATAAAATAAAAAAATCCGAAAACCTGCAAATTTAAGCCAGGAGGGCGGGGCCACGCCCATAAAAGTCAGAAATAAAAAAGCTAATATAAGGCGCTTAATGGAAGCGTTTTTTATTGAAATTCGGCATATATACTGCGATAATGCAAGGCTATAAATTTTTTATTAAAAAAGTGGGCGTTGACACGCCCATACAATTTAAACCTCATTTTAACGCCCTGCGGCTCATCATATTTAGATATACTATTTATCTAGCTATTATTATCCGTTTGTAACGAAGCTAGACACGAATAACAAGCACTGACCCAAAAAAAAATTTGACTTTGAAAAAGTGGGCGGGTTACGCCCATAAAAATTAAAAATTAAAAGTTGCGCTAAGGAGCTAAAATTTGATACACAAGTAGGTCTAAGTGAGAAACAAACTAGAAAAATTTTAAAACCCAAAATATTTTACCAGAATGTGCGCGGCCACGCTAATATTATTTTGAACTAAAAATTTAATACACAGCTTTTAATTCAAGCCAATTTAGTGAAATCTTGCATACGCGTTGCACGTGCACAATACTTTAAACTATCACCGTAATAATTTGGCGTGATCACTCCCATAAAATGTTAGCCTTGTGTTTAATCTACATCGGTCTAGCATATTTTAGAAGAAAATGAGCATGAATTATAAGCGCTGCTCACAACAAAATTTTGAGTTAGGAATAGTGAGAGAGGTAATGCTGATAAAATCTAAAGATATAATTCACGCTAGAGAGCTGACATCTTATACACTACTAAGTGTAGCTGCGTAGGCCAATGAGAAAATCTTAAAACCAAAAAATTTTACCCGGAATGCGGGGCCACGACGTTAAATTTCCAATTCGCACCAGCGACCTTAAATTTGATACAGAAATAAATCTAGATAAGAGATCACTAAGAAAAATCTGAAAACCCAGAAGTTGCTATCAGAGCGCGGAAACAAGCACTTCAAAATCTAAATTAACATGCATTTCATTAAAACTTTTCATACACATTGCACTTCTCCAAAATAAAAATTCCCTGTTATGAAAAGTAGCCATGACTTCACCCATAAATCTTAGCTTTTTCGTTCAGGTACTTCGGCTCAGCAGTTTTTAATTTAGTACTCAAGTATTTCTTATTAACTTTTTAATACCAAACTTTGCATGAACCATAAGCACTAGCAGATATAAAAGTCCGCGGGGCCAAGCCCATAAATATTTTATATAATATTATACTATAGAGAGCTGACATTTTGTACACAAATAGTAACTGATTTACTCAATCGGAAAATCGAAAAATTAAAAGCACCAGCTACCCTATTGAAACACATTGCACATTGGGCATATCCTTTTATATTTATGTACTTCGGCTAAGCAGACTTTAATGTGTAAATATATTGAGAAAATAGGCGGAATCATGCCCAGTAAAATTTACGCTGTATTTTACACATTTCTTCCAGTCCACTCTTACCAAATTTCACACACACTGGCGACCCGTTGTAATGGCACAATAGTGCATTTTTAAGGTCAACAATTCAACACCCATCACACTCTTACCCATTATTTTATGTACCTCTGCCATTTTCAACTGGCACAGTGATCATGAATAGAAAGAAAATACACTAGAGATTTTAAGTTTAAAAAGTGTTATTATAGAAATCTTTTCAAAAAGTAATCAGATCCTCACAAAAACATAAATGTGAAAAACGGCCAAGTTTCTGTCCAAAATTTCGGCCATTAAAAGTTGTGAGATATAAATTTTGACCAAGTTCTTCTTTGCCACAATACCTAACACAAAAATATATTATGTATGATATAAATTTTTTAATCGTAAGGGTGTCATATAACTTCTGGATAATCTGTTTACTTGGCAATATTTTTACCTTTCCAAAAAAGGAGAAAATAATGTATAAATGTTCATTTCTTTATATTGATAAAAATGTTGTCAAGTTGGCAGATTATCTGGAAATTATATGACACCCTTACGATTACAAATTTATATCATACATAATATATTTCTGTGTTAGGTACTGAGGCAAAGAAGAACTTGGCCAAAATTTATATCTCACAACTTTTAATGGCCGAAATTTTGGATAGGAACTTGGCCGTTTTTCACATTTATGTTTTTGTGAGGATTCCTTTTACTTTAAATAATATGTGTGTAATAGATGAGTAATTTACTTTAAATAAATATATAATATTTTAAAATGAGCGCCTGTATGATCATTTTAATCGCACAGGGGATTCGTAGAAGACGCATATACGACCAGAAAATTACTCGAAAATAACTCGAAGACAATTTGAAATTGACTCATAAAAGACTCTTCCAGATTACTCGCATCTAGGGTACCATTTTCTCCCGATAAGGGAGTCATTTATGATCACAAAATGAGCGCATATTCCATCATTTTAATCGCGGAAGGGAGTCGTAAGCGACTCATCTATGATCAGAAATCTCGCAAAATGCTAGCTGGGTAGCAATATATAATCAAGCTAATACACACACACACAAACTCATCACACACACACAAACTCATCATACACATACACGCAAGCTAAAAACACATTTAGCTAATAATAAACAAAGTCGCAACAAAATATTTCCAAATAATATTCACAAAATATTTCATGAAACAGCAACATTGCAAAACTTTTCCAAATCCTGTTAAATGCTGCTGTATTGACTTTCCAAAACATGACATATCAAAAAAAAAGAAAAGCAAATTAATGAAAGAAAAAAACTTTCAAATATTAAACCAATATTATTTGTGGTAACTTGGTTTTTGCCGACATTGTGACCAGAACAAAAAAAAAAAAAAGACAAGCGAAAAAAATTGGAAGAAAAAAAATTAGACAAACTTTTGCAATTAAGTTGGGAAAAGAGCAATAACGACAGTTGGTGTTGTAGTAGTCAAGTGATACTTGTGACACTCCTTTTGCCCATTTGTTGTAGGAATATTTATTTTTCTTTCTTCTTGCGCCGGCTCAACTGTAACATTTTCTTTTAAAGCAACACATTAATGCTTATCATTAGTTTTAATACTCCTTTAATACTTTTAATGACCAACTGTTCGCGGGTTTTGATATTTTAAGATACTTTTCAGGCACAAACACATACTGAAGCAAATGAAAAAGGACAACGAATTTTTTTAGAAATGCTAAAAAAAAGTAACGATAAATTTCACACACAAATATTTAAGTTTTTCCTCTAGTTACTTTTGACAATATCTGCTGTGTAATTACACTAATTTGATTTGTTAAGCTGTCCTTAAAAATTTTTGGAAATATCAAAAGTTTTGCCATAAATAGATTTTAATAAATCGCGCCATAACCATCAAAAAAAGCTTAAGTAACACATTTTACTAACTTCATTTTTTGCACAAAATTAATTCTTAATGATCGTAAGTAATCGATAAAAATAATCCTTTATGGCAAAATTTTTGTTAAAGCTCGGAAGTTTTTCTCGCCATAACATTTGCTCACCACCCGAGTCAAACAAATTAAATTTATCTGTTTATGATCCTTTAGGCTAAAGTTCGTATCACCAAATTACATTTCATCATTTTGAAGGAACAAATTAATCTAAAGACAATTATTAAACATTATAACAAACACTAGCAGAACGGAACAATATGCTGTTTTCTAAGGCCGCCATACCATCATCATCAGCAGTGTTCTTGCGTTTGGCCCACTGTGTGTGGTGTCAATTACTGTAAAATGCAATTCTTGAGACATATTTTCAATGCAAATGGAATATGTGAATTATTTTGATTCATCGTACTAGAATTTATGGAAAGCTTTTTATCTAATGAAAGCCCAAATTTTATCATCACTCATTTACAACAGCAAACTCCAAAGGCTCTTTGCAGTTTTGTTTGCAAGTAAATGGCGCACTTCGAGCCACGCGGCCATCATAGAACTATTTTCTGGGGAATATTTTTCATTTTTCCGCGATTCACGTACTTCTTATAATTTCATTTATATTTTTTTATTTCCCGAACAATGAATGCCTCATTTTTTCAATGAAAACGACTTTATTGTTGATTTCCTTTGTCTTATTTCAGACTCTTCTCTAGAAGAGCATTGAATAATATGCTACACAGTTCATCAACTAAGTTATTGGTCGAGATCGATTTGTTTACATATTCAGCAGATTTTCTTATAACGTACTTTTTTCGACCACTTTTTTTTACAAAACGTAGTTTTTTTAAATCAACTTTTTAAGGGGTTCTTTTTGAAAGGTACATATCTATTAAAAGTGTACTTTTTTAGAAGGTACTATTTTAAAAGGTACTTTTCTAAAAGGTACTTTAAAAAACGATACTTTTTTAAAAGTTACTTTTTGTTTAGGTACTTTTTAAAAGGTACTTTTTAAAAGGTACTTTTTTAAAATTTACTTTTTTAAAAATTTATTTTTAAGGGTACTTTTTAAAAGGTACTTTTTTAAAAGGTATTTTTTGAAAGGTACTTTTATAAAAAGTACTTTTTATTAAAGTACATTTTCAAAAGGTATTTTTTCTAAAGGTACTTTTTTAAAATGTCCTTTTTTAAAAGGTCCTTTTTTAAAAGGTCCTTTTTTAAAAGGTCCTTTTTAAAAGGTCCTTTTTTAAAAGGTAAATAATTAAAAAGGAACTTTTTTAAAAGGTATTTATTTAAAGCTACCTTTACAAAAAGTCCTTTTTGAAAAATACTTTTTTTTAAAGTACATTTTTAAAAGGTATATCTTCCAAAAGTACTTTTTTAAAAGGTACTTTTAAAAAAGGTCTTTTTTGAAAGCACTTTCTTAAAAGGTACTTAAAAAACATTTTAAAAGGTACTCTTTTAAGAAATACTTTTTAAAAGGTACTTTTTTAAATGGTATTTTTTCTAAAAATAGAAACTACTTTTTTATAAGGTACCTTTTAGGAAAGAACTTTTTGAAAAGGTACTATTATAAAAGGTACTTTTCTAAAAGTTACTTTTAAAAAAAATTATTTTCAAAATAGGTCTTTTTAAAATAGGTACTTTTTAAAAAGGTACTTTCTTAAAAGGTAGTTTTTTTGAACAGTCTATTCTAAAATATGATCTTTAAAAAAGCACATTTTGAAAGGTACTTTTTTAAAAGTACTTTTTTAAAGGGTACTTTTTTAAAGGGTATTTTTTAACAAGTAATTTTTTAGAAGGCACATTTTTAAAATGTACTTTTTTAAATGGTACTTTTTTAAAGGGTAAATTGTATAAAGTTACATTTTTAAAAGTATTTTATTGTAAAAGTACTTCTCTTAAAAGGTGCTTTTTTTAAAAGGTGCTTTTCCAAAAACTACTTTTTAAAAGGTACGTTTTTTAAGAAGCACTTTTTGTAAATACAAAACGAGAAAGTTAGGTACTTACTCTCTTTGGATGTACCTTTTCTAAAAGTACTTTTCTCAAATGTACTTCTTTTGTAAAGTACTTTTTGAATAGATACTTTTTTGATAGATACTTCTTTTGGATATTTTCTGTATTCCACTTGAAATTAAAATGTTATTCTAATTAGAATTGATGTTGGAATTATTTATTTATAACAAAAATGCCTTGGCAATTCCGAGCGATTTAATTTCACTTGGAATAAAAACATACTTTTTTAAATGAACTTTTTGTAAAACAAAAAATCTAAAAGATACTTTTTTGAAATAAACAAAATTACTTCCTGCAAAAGTTGAGTTGTACCAACCAAATTTCATTTAAAAAAAATTATTCGATATAACCCACTGTGCAGGGTCTTTCTCTCCTTTTTTCCCCCCTCAAAGCGTGTTGCTTTGAAAACCATCAAAACAATGATTTTTGACAGCATTATTAATTTAAATACGAGTATCACCAAAATCCAATCGATTATTAATTCATATCGATGACCTACAAAAGTTAATTCTATGCAACGATCTATTGTCTTCGCTAACAATAGAAAACAAAGATAATATAATTTTTTTTGTTCAATAAATATATACGTATAGTAATAAACGAAATAAAATGATCTCAGTTTGATTACTACAACAAAAATTATTTCAAAGTCAAGGTTAAATAAATTTTTAGATTGAATTGAATTGAATTTGGAAATAAATCTTTAAGACAAATGAAAAAAGCTGCTTGATATAATAGTTCGTTTCGAACTAAATGTGTGACTTATAGTCCATAGAGATAGGCACAACGCAGTTGAGGGAATTGTATTTTGCCACGCTTGATCAAACCTTATTTATATGTAAGTTGTTGTGTTTAAAGAGGATTTTTCTATGGTAGGAAACTTGAGAAGTTGTTAAATAAAATTTCTTTTATTTAGAGAAAGAAAATAAGACAAAAATTTGAATAATATATTTTGAAAAAATTTTATTTATTTTATTTTTTTTTTTAAATAGGGAAATAATCTCGTAAGCTTGAGTTAATTTTTCAAGGTCATAATTTCTTGCTTATTACTTACACTTGGCCTGACAAAATAATATCTTACATGAAGGGCTTATGTTACTATAGCTTGTGAGAGTTTAAACTCTCACAATGCCATCTCAAGCAAAGATAATTGAAAATGCGTTATAAAAACAAAAAGTTTAGTGAACTTTTTTTCAGCATCTAAATCATAGGTGACAAGTAAAGTTATCAAACAATCATCACTTCGAGTTCAACAAAAGCTTTATCTTGTACATATAATGATTTATACCAACAAATTTTACGTTATTCGTTTTTTTTTTTTTTTGTACAAATTTAGTCACTTCTCAAAACCAATAGCAATAGTTTAGAGCTGATGATGTCAAACATGACCATCGTATAAAACATAATTGACATTTAGCGTAACTTTTAGCTCTAAATTAACCCTATAAATGGTGTGAAGTTTGATTTTAGAAAAATTTTCGTTAAAAGATAATTGAAAAAAAAAGTAAGGACAGAAACAGAAATTGTTTACCATATTTGTGATTTGATTAGGCTAAAGTTCGCATCGCTTCGTAAGCCAAATTACATGTCATAATTATTAATGAACAAATAACACCAAAGTTAATTGTAAATATTCTGACAAACAATTAGTAGAACGGAACAACTAGCTATTTTCTGATGGCCACTACACCTTCATCATCAGCGTTCTTTGTGTTTGTTGATGGTGTCAGTTGATGTAGATTTTTGCTCTATATACTCAGCTATTATTGCAAATGGAATATGTGCATTGTTTTGATTCATCTTATTTCAATTTGCTGAAAGTTTTTTCTGTAATGAAAGCTCAATTTTACCATCTCTAAATTTACAACAGTCTTACCATTGTCGTTTATTCATGTTAGTTAATGATGCTTATTTTTGTTCTACTTAGGACAAACTTTTTTGGTTCGTTACTATATATTAAGTACATATATTTATTTAATTTTTATCACAAAAAATTGTTTTTGTGGCCAATAATAAAACCGCTGATTTTAGCCAAATCTGAAGCATTATTTAAATGTGAATAGTTCTAGGGTGTTGTGGACTGATGTCTCTATTTACAATGCTTTTGCTTTTATTTAAATAAATTCAGTACAGTGCGACTCTGACTCGCGCACGAAGGGTTCCGTACGAACACTAGGTATATAATTTAATACAAACTTCATCCTATATAATATATAGTTTTGGCATTTTTTTCGTTTTTGGGGTATTTTTTTTTTTTTTTTTTTTTTTGTTTTGGCGGTTTTTGCGTTTTTTCGGTTTTGGCGATTTTTTTAATTTTTGGCTAATTTTTAGCTTTGACACGTTATTTTCTTGTTTTGGCGATTTTTTCGGTTTTTGGCGTTTTTTTTCATTTTGGCGATTTCTTTTTATTTTTGGCGATTTTTTTCATTTATGCGATTTTTTTTTCATTTAAAATTTTTGTTTAGTTTTGGCGACATTTTCGCGTTTTGGCGATTTTTTTCGATTTTTTGCGTTTTTTTTTGAATTTTGGCGTTTATTTTTTTTACCGTTTTTGAAAATTTCTAGTGTTTGCCTCTTACGGTTTCCAAGATATAGCAAATTGTCAATATTACAAAGTCAAAATTGCATTAACTGATTGACCACCCTTTAATTTTAATTTTTTTAAATTTTAGTGCTAATTGTTGTAGTCTGTATAAAAATACACTAATTTTACAAATTTCAAGTTTCAATATACATATGTTCATACAATTGTATGTATATTACATGGGATTTTAACATTTTTCGTTGCTCGTTTTGGAACACCCTTTAATTTTTATTTCTCATGTATTTGTTGTTGTAGCGGCCAAGGTTCTACATACTGTGTCCAAATTTCAGGTCCGTGGGTCTTACTGGTCCTGAGAAAATACCGTCTGACGGACAGACGGACAGACGGACAGCGTAGCGAAAACAATAGGGGTTCCTTTTCACCTTTCGTGTACGGAACCCTAAAAAGTAATAATTTATATCTTCTAATTAAATTTTAATTTACAAGTGACATTTTTTCCATCATAATAATTATTGTTGTTTCTGTTGCTCATTTTACGAATTTATGTGTAAATAAATAAGAAGTATGCATTTACTTTTAAGTTTATCTTCCTGTCCCTAGGCAACGCTTTCTCCACTTTATTACAGTTTTTGCAAGCATTTTCTTGTATTTGTAAATCTAGTTTTGTGCTTATTCGGCATTAAGTATTTCTTTGGGATTCAGTCGTTTCATTTTTTTTTTATCTTTTAATTTTTTCTACGCATTTTTTTTTTAATTTGTGTGTTTGTAATAATATTTCATCTTCTTTGGATTTTCTTCTTTACATTTTCAAACTCTGTTTACATTTTTCGCCATTTTTGCATGTCTTTTTTTTACAGTTGCTATGTTGCACGTGACCAATTTTATATAGCTACTACGATCACAAAATTTTATATTTTGCAGCAAGGTTTTAGTGTTTAATTGCATTAAATATCTTTGTTTTTACTGAATATTTGATGAGATTTCTGCATGTACTTTCAAGCCACTAATAACAAATGTTGTTTTTTAATGTCGCACGGGTCATCAAAATTTACGATTTTGCAAAGCAATAATTTACAATTATTTGCAATCGCCTAGTTTCTTATGCACTATTTTTGGACTATTTGTATCCAATGTCCAATGACTTTTAGAGAGCAAAATTCATTGGAAAGAATGTCTTTTGTGATTTTACATTTGAATATTTCGAAATGGTTTGATTTTTTACATTAGTTAAATTTCATTGTTTCCATGAAAATGTGATCAAATTAATTTTATTTAAGAAGTTATAATTCTTTGGAGGCCTTTAAATACTTTTATTGTTGACCAATAAGGCAACTAATTTTAAAAAGGTTAAAGAAAATGAAAATTTAGAACTTATTATGTTTGTAGATTGTGATTCTCGATAACATATTAAAAGTTTTAATAAAACTTTGGGGTTGTAGTCTACTGATGAGTTCCATTAGCAGGAACGAAATGCATTAAGACGTCGCTTAACTAAAGAAAACAATCGAAAATTCCTAATTTCTTACATCAAATTTAAATTTGCCTAACTAGTTAAACAAAATGAGTATCGATTTCAATTTCTGACATTTCAAATACAATAAAATAACGATACAACAACTTACTCTGTTTGCAAGCGTATAAGCAAATATAGTTTTTTTTTACAATAAAAACATACTACTGAGGGTCAATTTCAAATATCGGTTTTCATTAATTTTTGTATGGAAAAATTACTTTTAAATATAAATTAATATTTAAATAAATTGCTGAAATTGACGTTGAGTTTTTGAATTGAACAAATGTCCTTGCCAAGTGCTTACTTATCAAATAAATTATCCTTTAGAAGACTTACACTAGGCTTTCGGACAAAATGATGTGAATAGTTTTTAACTAGTTTCCATTTGTTTGCAAATTATAATTTATTTTTATAAAACACAAATTTATCTTCTCAATAAATAAAATTAAATTAAAAAGATTTTTAAAATTCATTAATCTTAACAATAACACACAAGTCTGTTTGAGAAAAAAAATATCGCGAAATGCTCACTCATTAAAACATCATACACCATTCAGCTAAATCTAAATGTGAATATGCATGCAAATTGTTTTATTTTTTATAGTAGACAAAACCAGCAGACAAAAAACTAATGACATAACATACTGAAGACAATGGAGCCGTATTTTAGTCTTCCGATGATGATTATCCATCTGAAGAAATTAGTTTGAGTGATTGACTATAAATAACTTTAGACAAAATTGTAAAGCATGCAGTCATATCATTGCCTTCAAGCATTTGAAATGGTAAATGTCTTTTTAAGGAAAAGTTAAAAAATATATATATATACATAAAAAAATCACTTAAGCTACGAGTATGAAAATAACCATGATATTTAATTTTTTTTAGAAAATTTTCATTATTTTTTTATGCTTGTTTGCCTACTCTAACGCTGATGTTTCCGAGCTCGGCTATAAGTATCAAGAGCAGACCGTTGCTGAGCCAGCGCCCGTAGAGCCTGAAAGAATTTATCTTCCTGCTGATGCTGCTGTGAAAGAGTTAGGACTTGTTGACTCTTATGGGCGTCCACCTCACACAGCTGCTGAGCCTGACAAGAGTTATGTGCCACCACTAGCACCTGTACAGCCTGAAGTAAATTACATTTCTGCTAAAGCTCCTGTACAGCAGGCTACAATTCATGTAGCTCCTGCTGCAGAGAATAGCTATGTGCCACCAGAAGCTATTGTCTCTCATGTAAATGAACCTGTCAACACTTACATATCACCTGCCGGAGAAGTTTCCCACGAACCTGGCTTTGCTGCAATTGAGGAAGTAGAACAAACCCCTGAAGACGGTTATCATTACAAGGCTGTTCGACGTGTGGTCCACAGACATAGAGCATAAGTAATTTTGTTATTAAATTATGTTTTATTTCTAGGTTAATTTGTTATAAAATAAGATTTATAAAAAAATTGCAAAAGTGTGTTATTTAATATACCAACTTCACACAGAATAGAGATAGAAAAATTTGTTAATACAGACAAACAAATTTTTAATAATTATTGTACGACGATGTTGAGAGAAATCATTCGATTGAATCCAACAATGAAATAAGTAAAACAAGGTAACCCTGTAACGTTTTAAAATACAAACTATATAAGAAGAAGTAAGAGTGCTATATTCGGCTGTGCCGAATCTTATATACCCTTCACCAAAGTGCGTATATAAAGTATAGAGATACATTCATAAGCACATCCATACATACACATATGTTTTGTGAAAAAATTTATAATTTTTTTTGCTCTAGTGCAATTTTTAGTAAGTGATTTCGATTAAATATTTTTTTCGACATTAGCAATAAATTGAATATTTTATTCTACACTCTGTATTTAAGAAATATTTTACATTCACTCCTTAATTCCAGTTGTCAAAAACGACATCACGTCATACAATATCAAAAAATCAAGTTAAAAAAATAGTTTTATTTAGTAACTTTAATATTCAGAAAAAAAAAGTTCAACGTTTCCAGCTCTGCAGATGTGGTTTTAATTTTTATAATTTTCTGCACTAAACTCTTCTTTCCAAAACGTAAAATATATATAATTTATAAAAAAAAAGAAAAAAATTAATTAGACCTAGTTATATGGTCTATAAAATACCACAAAAAGTGTAAGTTTCCCAACCCTGGAATCATCCTTTTTGATTTTTCTGATTTCTTACACCAATCTCTTTCTTTTAAGTATATAAGATATGTTTAAATTATAGAAAAAAAGGAAAAATTTGTTTTAGTAAGTTATTTTTGTATAAAAAAAGTTAAAGTTTTCCAACACTGGAAAATAGTATTTAGTTTTTATACCCTTTACCAAAAAATGGTAAAAGGATATATATAGGTTTGTCATTCCGTTTGTAATTTCTAGAATATTAATAAGCTAGCCATAAAGTATATATATTCTGGATCCTTATGCATACACAGAGAAAACAGATTCCTTGTGACAACCGAATTTGTTGCCAATTGAATTTTGGCGGTTGCAGCAACTATCATAGAATTCTGCTATAGCGACTGAAATTTTCTTGTGGTACCACTATATTTTAATTATAACCCTAAACCCAATAGTTGCAGCAACAGAAAAAATTGGTTGACAGTATGGAATTTGAAATAAATGTTATTCTTGCTATAGAAAATTTGGTAATTGGTACCTGTAAAAAAAAATTGGCCTTCCTTGCTGAAATAGAGATAAACAATAAACGCAAATAAAAATACACAATTTAAGAAATTTATTATTTGACATATTGTCATAAGTTTATTTTAATTGAAATTTATTTCCTAATGGTGAAGAAAATGTCTATATACATTTCTTCAACCACACATTTTGAAAAGCCACAAACCTGTTATCTTATGCACAGACTTTCAAAAACCATTTGAGAATTCAAAAATCATAATATCTTTGAATGTCACAAAAGTTAATTTTTTTAATTTGCTGCTATAAACTATGGTAGTAAACCCAACCTCTAGTTAGTTGCAGTAACTGATTGAAAGTTTTTATTTTAATTTAAATATAGAACGACAATTTTTTAGTTGCTAATATTAAAAGTTGGTAGTAAAATTCAATTCGTAATATTTTATTCGGTTGGGTTAACCAATCAGTCATGACAAAAGCATACGCTCGGTTGATGCAATCAATTTAAGTATTGTCACAATCATATCTTTGTTACAATTAGGCCCTTATGGCAGTGAACATGGAATGTTTTTTGCATTAAAAGAAAATTGATAGCGTGAACTGAAATAAAGTTAATGCAAATGATATTTTATTGGACTAACCGTTTGCCAACCAATCTTTTTTCTGGGTGTAGGGAAGACGAATAAGCGATGTCCGCCTGTCCGTCTGTCTGTACGTGAAATCAGTTTTACGAAGCTCCCAGAAAAGCTAGAGACTTCGTTCTTGAACAGGTGTGTCAGAAATGGTCGAAATAAGATTGGTGTTTAAAATCACCAAAATCGAGCAGACGGTTTCAGAGCTGGGAAGCTTAAACTTCATTTTGCCATACAAAATAACTACTGAAAACTAGTTAGTATTTTTTTTTTATTAAATAAACTTATTTTATACTTCAGTATGAATAAAGTTAATATTTCTTAATAAAAAAAATATATAAAAAAAATTTTAAAAATTAAATAGACGTTTCCAGGGTTGGAAAACTTTAACTTTTTTTACAAAATTATACAAAATTAATTTACTAAAAGAAATTTTTCCTTTTTTTCTATAAATTAAATATATCTTATATTCTAAGAAGAAAGAGATTGGGTTAAAAAATCCGAAAAATCAAAAAGGATAATTCCAGGGTTGGAAAACTTAAAGTTTTTGTGATATAAAAAATTAACTACCGTAAACTAATTTTTATATTTTTTTTATTAAATTAACTTATTTTATACTTCAGTACAAATTAAATTGGTGTTTCAAATTAAAAAAGAAAGTTAAAAGAATTAAAAAGACATTTCCAGGGTTGGAAAACTTTAATTTTTTTTCATATACAAAAGTAGCTTACTAAAACAAATTTTTTCTTTTTGTCTTTAAATTAAACATATCTTGGACTCTTAAAAGAAAGAAATTGGTTTAACAAATCAGAAAAATCAAAAAGGATGATTCCAGGGTTGGGAAACTTGCACTTTTTGTAATATATAAAAGTAGCTTGGTCTTACTATTTTATATTTTTTTTATTAAATTAACTTATATTATACTGCAGTACACATTAAATTGATATTAAAAATAAAATAAA
Source organism: Tachina grossa (assembly GCA_949987645.1). Lineage (NCBI taxonomy): Eukaryota > Metazoa > Arthropoda > Insecta > Diptera > Tachinidae > Tachina > Tachina grossa. The sequence goes on along the minus strand of OX465278.1, from coordinate 117,422,387 downwards.
AAAAGTTTAATACATGAAAAAGACATTTCCAGGGTTGGAAAACTTTAAATTTTTTCTTATACAAAAGTAAAGAATTTTTTTCTTTTTCTCTATATATTAAACATAGCTTATATTCTTAAAAGAAACATATTGGTATACGAAATCTGAAAAATCAAAAAGAACAGTTCCAGGGCTGGAAAATTTACACTTTTTGTGATATATAAAATTAACTACCGAAAACTTATTTTTATTTTTTTTATAAAATAAACTCATTTTATACTTCACTACGAATGAATTTGGTATTTCAAATTAAAAAAAAAAATTAAAACGAAGTTTCCAGGGTTGGAAAACCTTATTTTTCATACAAAAGTAACTTAGTAAAACAAATTTTTCCATTTTTTAATATAGATTAAACATATCTTACATTGTTAAAAAAATATTGTTTTTTAACGAATACAGAAAAATCAAAAAGGGGGATTCCAGGATTGGGAAACTTACACTCTTTGTGATACAAAAAATTAACTACCGAAAATTAATTTTTATTTTTTTTTATTAAATAACCTTATTTTATGCTTGAGTACGAAAAAAAATTGGTATTTAAAATAAAAAAAAGAATTACAAAAATTAAAAAGACGATTCCAGGGTTGGAAAACTTTAACTTTTTTTGTACAAAAGTAACTTACTAAAACAAATTTTTCCTTTTTTCTATAAAATAAACATATCTTAAATTCTTAAAAAAAAGAGATTGGTGTAAGAAATCAGAAAAATCAAAAAGAATGATCTCAGGGGTGGAAAACTTACACTTTTTATGATATATAAAAGTAACTAAGTCTAATTAATTTTTATCTTTTCCTTTATAGATTATACATATTTTACGTTTTGGAAAGAAAAATTTGGTGTAAAAAATTATAAAAATAAAAACCACAGCTCCAGAGCTGTAAACTTTGACCTTTTTTTTCTGGATATTAAAGTAACTAAATAAAACATTGTTTTTTGTTATTTCCTTTTTTCTTTTTTTACTTAACACACTCTCTATATTTTTTTAAGAACTACTAGATTGATATAAGGAATCAGAAAAATCTAATATAATGATTCTAGGGTTTGTAAATTTATTTTTTTGTACTTAAAAGTAACTAGGTCAAATTATTTTTTTCTTTTTGTTTATACTTTATGTATGTGCTTATGTATGTATCTCTATACTACATAAAAACACTTTGGTAAAGGGTATATAAGATTCGGCACAGCCGAATATAGCACTCTTACTTGTTTTAATTGTTTTTTTCATTTGAAGTACCAATTTTATTCGTACTGAAGCATAAAATAAGTTTACTTAATAAAATATATAAAATTAATTTTCGGTAGTTAATTTTTTTATATCACAAAAAGTGTAAGTTTCCCAACCCTGGAATCCTCGTTTTTGATTTTTTTCATTTCTTATACCAATCTTTTTCGTTTAAGAAAAATTTGTTGTAGTAAGTTAATATTTTATAGTTTTTTATAAAAAAATTTAAAGTTTGCCAACCCTGCAAACGTTTTTTTTAATAGAAATTCCAATTTTATTCATATTGAAATATAAAATAAGTTTATTAAATAAAAAAAATATAATAAAAATTAGTTTTCGATTGTTACTTTAGTATGGTAAAATAAAGTTTGAATTTTTCAGCTCTGAACTCGTCTGCTCGATTTTGTCGGTTTTCAATACCAATATTTTTTGGACCATTTCTGACACACCAGTCCAAGAACGCAGTCTAGCTTTTCTGGGAGCTTCGGAAAACCGATTTCACGTACAGACAGACGGACAGACGGACATCGCTTATTCGTCTTCCCTATGCATAAGGATCCAGAATATATATACTCTATGGCTCCCTTATTAATATTCTGGAAATTACAAACGGAATGACAAACAAAAAAGGGTATATATCCTTTTACAATTTTTTGGTAAAAAAAAAATTTATTCTTACATTTCACGTGGTTCTACTTAACCGGCTCTTACGACTTTTTTAGACTTTCAGTGTTGCAGCAATTTTCCAGGGAAGTGCCCAAGAATTTTTGCTTTATTTTTTGGGAATCTCCAATATGGTTTGTGCCTTTGCTAAAAAGTGATAGCTGAAGGTATCTCTGTTAAAATAAAAGAGCAACTTATGTGTGCTAGTACATATGTGCATGATGTTTGTATATAGGCACCCATGCGTAGGCAAAAGCAAACATCACAAATTCTTTCGTCGCGAAGTATTTGCTTCTTTACTTCAATACCCACAATAACTGAAACAAATGTCTTGCAAACAGTGTTGTTCAGTGTTTGTTTTTGAAGACTTCGCTACAGTGAAGCATTTGGAAAATTCCTCATGTCTTGAAAGTTCTTTTAAATGGTCTTATGCAGGGCTCTAATATATATCGAGCCACTACCATGGCCCTAGAATCCTCGCTTCTAAAAAAAAAGCTATAACCGATCATCTCTAAATGAAATATTAAAGCAGCTTAGCATTAGGATCAACTACCTTCTAGCTTTCGAAAACATAACATAACATAACATAAGCCCCAGGGCATAAGGACTTTTCAGGAAACTCTAGGAATGTTGAACTTTCAAAAACTGGGAGGAAAAAAATGAAATATATGCCTTAATATATGAGTTTGCAGTTTCTTTGATTTCAAGAGAGAGGTTTCGGTTAAGGGCTAAATGCAATGTCCTTTGCCGCAGTTGTCAAAACATTGATGAAAAATAAAACGCAGATCATCTTGTGTATCATTACCCTGGATGGGCAAGAGAAAGGCTCTTGAAATCAGAGAACTTTCTGTCATTGCAGGGTTAAACTGTGTTACTAGCTTTATATTCAGCAATGTTTGGTTCGTTTTGTGGGACTCCACTTAAGGAGAGTGAGTCTCCGTGGTATTACAATCGATCAGAAGGGTGTAAGTGGGCCCGGGATTCTGAGTTCCATCCTAACCTTTCCTAATAACTCGAAAACTTTTTATCAGGTAGAATTTTGTTTTTTTTTTTTGCGTCGAATACTGTAATCTAATCTGAGAACCACTCAAATTTAGAGAGATATTGTTGTCACATTTTTTATTTCAGCAGAAACACCCAGAATCTCCGACAGGACTCGAACCCACAACCCTTCTACTACTAGATTAGCAAAAAGGGCAGATGTGCAATAGATTTCCGTGAGCACCTGCCATTACGGCCTTATCTCGCGGGTGCCAAAGCACCGGGTGCAGGTAGACGCCAGACCATCGCCCCATGCACCCTTTTAGAATGAACCTAAGGCCCACTCCTCAAGGCACATAGGTTGCAATCTTTGATATAGTTATCCCTGTACTATATTCAATTACCTTGCTGAGGTATTTTTAGCTATCTAAACTCTGCTGCTATGTCCGTGCCCATAGCAGCTTCTGTTGAATGGCAACAGCACCTATAATAGTGTCTGGCTGAGCGCGTCAGACCAACCACTAGCATTGATTTCACACTGGGAAGCCAAGACTATCTCCCAGCGATTTTGGTAGCAACCACAGCCACCATGATAATTCTCCGGCTTCCACGCTAAGGTGTTGTGTATACACCCACAGCGAGGTCCCCAAGAGAACTCCTCAACCATTGCCGGCACAGCTCAACCACTCATCAGAGATAAACCCATGCCTGTGTCGCCAAAAATCCAGTGCCTACTCCACACATACCAAAATCATCCCTTAAGCCCCGTCGGGTAGGATGAACTCGGCATTTTAGCAAAGGATCCTGACGACCGCTACATGCACTCAAAGCTTCAAAGCAGCTCGGCTGCCGGGCAACCGGCACCCGTGGCACCAGAAGTAGCCTCTGGTCAGACATCGAAGTTCCACCACAAGGGCTTCACCTCTATCGTCTTTTGAACTCAGGGGCAGTTCTAGGTGACGCTGCGCCTAACTGACATCAACAGGACCTGTCTTCCTTTTATAAATATGTGCACATCCTTTGCTCTGTTGCCAGAGATCGGGTAGTAACACATAAGTTCTATGAGTAATGTACCAAAGGTACGTCAATGGAAAAAGCCACATCACCCCAGCTGGGGCCCCGGGGTTACCACACCCGTTGTCAAAAATAGACCTCCCTGTGGGAAGCCAAAAGGGCATTTGTAAAATTGTTTTTCTCTAACTTGTCAAATTGATTTTCAGGGAATTCGGTTACTTTTTTCGAATACGAACATTTCGTCGAGGGCCGCAAATTTTTTTTATGTCGAAAATGTTTGGAAACAAAAATTTGATGCCCAGCTTTTAAAAATCATGGCTATGGCGCATACTCATAGTCAAAATAAAGTATACTTTAAGAATTTAAAACCAGTATTTTGTATGGTAATACTGGTTTTAAATACATAAAAGTATACTTTGTTTTGACTATGAGTATGCGCCCATATTTTTAAAAGAAAATTTATTGAGTTTCGTAGACTTGGGTCGAACTCATTCAGTCGGTCGTTTTTGACACAAACCAACGATCAAACCTAAGTAATTTAAATGAATTTGATCATTGAACGACCGACTGAATGAGTTGGACCCAAGTGTATAGTTTTGACTTCTTTCAGTTTGATTTTGGCTGCCAATTTCTGAATTTTCTTTACTCTATTTCAAGGATAAACCTATGGGACCTGCTTATTGGCGTTATTATTGGAAAATTTATTATTGCATTAACACAAATATAAGTTGGTTTTATTTCAGTTGTCATATCTATATTCTTGTACTCGTATATGTTGCAAATCACTATACTAAAAGCCAATTAAGTAATTAACAAAACATTTGCAACACAAAAGGTGTAGAGCAAAATATTCAAGCCAAAAACAAAATAAAACTCAATGACAAAAAATAGTGAAAGGTTGAAATGAAGCTGAAACCCACTCTTTCAGTTACCAACTGGACAAAACGCAGCATTAAGTATTTGGTATATTTAAACATTTAGCGACAAACTTTTACGTACCATAAATTGATGCATAACGGTAACAACAAAAGCAATAACTATTAAATGGCGTCATATCCTTTGGCGTCGAAATTACGGTTAAATTTGCTCAGACAATAAATACAGAAACGTACAATAGCAGGGCTGAAACATTTCATTTGACAAAAAAAAATTTTTTTTTTTTTTTTGTAGTCTTAAACAGAAATATGGCTTGAATGTAATTAAAAAGTTTTTAAGGCAAAAATAAATATTAAAAAAAAACTCTAAAAAATGTATGATATATTTCTTTAAGTGCAAATACTTTTATAATTCTGGCGTCTATTACGCAAATCAAAAAAAAAAAAAAATTAATGGCAAAAGTTTTGAATATACAACAATAATTGGAAAAATGTCTTTATGATGCAAAAGTTATTTCTTAAACAGCAAAATTTAATCTCACTATTACATTCAGTTTCATTAAACCATTTTTATACATTAAATTAACAACTATCCAACGCTTCATAATTAACAAGTAAATAAATAGCAACCGAATAAAATCAAATTATATTTACTCCTTATTAACACACCTCTTCTCGATCACATTATTTGATATTGTTCAATTTAATTCTTTTTTTTTCATATTTTTTTTATAACATTTATGGCATATTGACTACAAATTGACAATATCGTGATAATTATATCTTTATACCTTTAAAGCGAAATCTGCACACAGCACACACACATGGACAGTATAAAATAATGATGCATATGAAAAAGTTCATATGGATGAAAGAGATTCAAGTGCACAGAGTTATGCAACTATATAATATAATGCTACAAAATTCACACTTAAAAAATTGCAATTATTACGTATACATGTATAATAATTTATAGAGTGCATGTGTGTATATATTAGAGACCTGCGTAAACAGTCTTGAAATGTAAATACGTCATGTTTTTTCAATATATTCACGTCGCATGTATTATACTAAACCAATAATAAATGCTGTCGTACTATAAGCGAAGCACGATGGATGTATTGGTGTACGTGTATATCAGTGTTCACAAGCGATGTCGCCAAGACTGCTTGTTTTTTACAAACACTCAAAAGAAGTACTGTTGATTAGTGTATGCTTGTTATTTTTCAAATTGTACGTTTGAGTGTGTGTGTAATATGTAGATGGTAAGCTATTGTGTTTAAGTGCGTACAACTAATGTCAATGCATGTGTGTGCGTTTGTATTTATGCAGAAAAATAGAAGATCATGCACACATACATGCATGACGTTTGTACAAGTAAAAGCAAGTATCACAAATTCTTCCGTCGCGAAGTATTTTCTTCTTTACTACTATACCTATAATACTGAAACAAATTTCTTGCAAACAGTGTTGTTAACGTTTATTTTATAAGATTTCGCTGTAGTAAAGCATTTGAAAAATCCATCATGTCTTGAAAGTTCTTATAAGATATCTTGTGCAGGACACTAGTATGTATGTATATATATCTGAACCCTGCAGGTCCTGCAAAATGTTGGAAGGACGCAAAGATTTTTTGAAACGTAATTTTGAAAAGGCATTATTATAATAGAGTACCTTTCAAAAAAAAGGTACTTTGTTCAAAAAGTACTTTCTTTAAAAATTACTTTTATTAAAACGTACTTTTATAAAAAGTAACCTTTTTTACAAAAAGTACTTTGTTGGAAAAATGCTTTTTTGAAAAGGTGATTTTTAAAGATGTACTTTTTTAAAAAGGTACTTTTTGTTAAGGTACTTTTTTGAAAAGTTGCTTTGTAAAAAATGTACTTTTGGAAAATTTACTTCTTTGAAAAGGTACTTCTTACAAAATGTACTTTTTAACAGTTGCTTTTTTGAAAAGATACTTTTTTGTAAAGATCCTGTTTTGAAGATGTATTTTTTTGGAACTGTACTTTTTTGATAATATATTTTTTTGGAATGGTAACTTTTTGAAAAGTTACTTTTTGGAAATGTAATATTTTGAAAAGGTACCTTTTTTGAAAAATTACTTTTTTTAAAAGGTATTTTTAGAAAAGGTACTTTGAAAATATACTTTTTCGAAAATGTACTTTTATAAGAAGTAGTCTTATGAAAATTAATTTTATTAAAGGTACTTTTTGATAACGTACTTTTTTGATAAGGTGTTTTTGTTGCAAAAGTACACTTTTAAAATGTACACACTTAAAAAGGTACTATTTTAAAAAGTTATTTTTCAAAATGTTACTTTTAAAAATGTACTATTTTGAATAGGTACCTTTTTTAATAGATACTTTTTTAAAAATAATTTTTTTGAAAAGGTACTTTTCTGAAAAAATACTTTTTTGAAAATGGAGTTTTTTTTAAATTAATTTTTTTAAAAGGTACTTTTTTGCAAATCTACTTTTATGAAAAGGAAATTTTTTATAAGGTACTTGTTTGGAAAGGTATTTTTTTGAAAAGGTACTTTTCTAAAAAAGGTATTTTTTTGAAAAAGAACTTTTTTGAAACGGTACTTTTTTGAAAAGATACTTTTTTGAAAAGGTACTTTTTTGAAAAAGTACTTCTCTGTTAGGGTATTTGTTTAAAAAGGTACTTTTTGGAAAAGTTACCTTTTTGAAAAGGTACTTTTTGAAACGGTACTTTTCTGAAAAGGTTTTTTTTTTTGAAAAAAGTACCTTTTTGAAAAGGTACTTTTTTGAAACGGTACTTTTTTGAAAAGGTACTCTTTAGAAAAGGTACTTTTGAAAAGGTACTTTTTTGAAAAGGTACTTTTGAAAAGGTACTTTTGAAAAGGTACTTTTTTGAAAAGTTACTTATTTGAAAAAGTGCTTTTTTGGAAATGTGCTTTTTTCAAAAATTACTTTTTTAAAATGTACTTCTTTTTAAGGGTACTTTTTAAAATTTAAAAGGTATTTTTTAAAACTATAGCCATTGTTTTGTATAAACATGATTATCCAGAGAGAAATTGTCTCAGTTATTGGAAAAGCTAGTCGTCCTCGTTCAACCTCTTAACAAAGTATAGTTCAAAGTTTTAAAGGCAAGTATAGAAGTTTGTTTTTGTATTGCGTTATATCAAAAATGATTTCGATCAAATCAAAATCATCAGTATCACAAGTTTCAAACAGTATCAGTGTGGTGGACGCAATATGATATATAAAAACCACTTGGAGTAAAATTGAACAATCTACAACTAAAGACTGGTTTTGGAAGTCCAGATGATTTGACATTAGCAACACTAATGAATTTTTCAAGAATTTCAGAAAATAGCGATACTAGTATTGCATAATCTTCCAATGCATTGCATTCAAAATAATAAAAATAAATTTTGAAAAGCAAGCAATCGTTCAAATTGGAACGTTAGAAGAAGTCCTAATACAGATTGCAAATTTGCAAGCTTTTGCATTTCACAAAAAAAAAAATTGATAATTAACTAATATTTTCAATTAAGAATTTAATAAATTCTATTAAATTGGTTCAATCAAATCGAGCGGAAGAACTTTATTGATATCGAGCCTTATTTTCGATTTTATCGTTAGCGACATGTAAACGAAAATAGACCTCTTTTTATTCAAATTAAAATGTTATGGACCTAACCAAATTATCAAAGTGCCAAAATCTTGGCTGTAAAATTTTATCGTATAATCTGCAGGGTAAATCCTTTAAAATATATGTATATATATATATATATATATATATGTGTGTGTTGGTTGGTATGCCTGCTTACATGATTTTTACTGCAAGTGTGTTGTACTTTTTTATAGCTGACATTATATACGAGATGAAATTTCCTACGGCAAACGACAATGAAGTCATTTATTTACACACTAGCATGAAGAAGGCCAGGTCAATTTATTGTTGTATAAAGGTAATTTAATATACTTTTTTTTCTCTCTCTCTCTTCACCAGTTTTAAACTTTTTCCCATATTTTTGTTTCTGTGCTGTGTGTACTTTATGTTGCAGTTTGTTGTCATTTCGGTTAAAGCTGTTGTTTGTGTAATTTTTGTTGGTGTAATGGCTGCCGCAATAAATTGCAAAATGTAGTCAACAATTTTTCTCGTTGTTAATAATTATTAACGTTTTTATTTTTGTTGCATCATCATTAAGCAAAGAATTTTCTTTTATGAGCGAAAGCGACATTATTGAGATTGAAAGTGTGAAATTTTTCGCCATAATATTCTAGTGGTAATAAATTTTGAATGTAGTCGTATATAATTTTTTTGTAGGCAAATATGTATAATCCTTTTGTTTTAGAGTAGCAAGACCTCATTTGGAATTTATTTATAAAAACTTAAAGTAGATCTCTCTGCATATCCACGGAAAATTTTAGGCTTCTACTGAAAACTGTTTTAGTGTCAGAATCTAATTTCTAATTCAACATTTTTATTTCTTTTATATTCTAGTCTACAACAACGTTTTGCCTTAGTATTCATATTGATTGGTGGTTAACTAATAATACGAAATTAAATATGTTTGAAATTTAAATAAATTTTGCATAATTGAAATATTGTTTTTTACTTTTTCTTCAATTAAAATAACTAAAATGCAAGAATTAACTATTTTGCCACAAAAATGCATCTGTCAAGTATTCTAAATTGCCTGTATTTAATAACAGAGTTTTAATTACAAAATTGTAATTTATAAATCCTTTTCATTGTTCGTCCTGTGGCTAGAGTTGACATTGTGAGTAGTTTTAATTTGTAAAGCATAGAAAATGACAGGTAATTAAAATTAAGCTGCAATTGTTAAAAAAGCATGTTTATACACACATACACACACACACACACAAAATATGCTCTTAATTTTTACAAATCAAACATGAATTTCAAGTATTTTTTCACTAAAAAAATATTGCAAAATTGTATCCTTTGTTGTGTTAGAATGAAATTCAGCTAAATAAAAATTATTATCATTAACGACAATTTCTTATAAAATGATTGCAAACTAAGTTTCAAGGATATGGCAATAGCTCTCCTTTTACTTTTAATACTTTCTGTTGCCAACTGCCGGTATTTTGGTCTGTCTTTGTTTTTGTTTGCCTGTCTGCATATTTCCACTTCATCAATGCTTATTCCGCACAATAAATTTTGTGATAAATGTGGCTGTGCTGCAAAGAAATTCGCATTTTTTGTTTATTTATTTTTTTTTATTGAAAAGCAATGGTAAGACAATTATTTGAGAAATATCTAAAAAAAACAGCAGTGAAATCATAAATAGCATTAGCAAAGAGCAATCGTAGGAACTTCTCCAAATAATAAATAAATAAAAACTAAAAGTGAAGAGATTATTCCTAAAAGTATGCAAAAGATTTTAAATTAAAATATTTTAAAGTTAAATATGGCAAAAATCCTGGTTTAGGACCTTTAGAATTTCATCTTAAAAATCAAATATTTATAAATTAACAATAATTTCTATTTAACTTTTGTAAAAGCTTTAGTAGCATGCGGTCGTATTGTAAAAAAATAATTTCTATTTTAAGTACACTTTAGGCAAAATTTGTATGGAAGTTTTGTCTTAACATACATTTCAAATCCAAATTATTCTTTTTTTTTTTTTTTTTGAACACAGCAGATAATTTTGAATTTCTTACTATCTTAAATTGTTCAACATTTTTTTAAATTTCTCTATAGCTAACTTAAGAAAAAAAAATCAACTTATTTTTTGCTGCTTACAACATATCGAATGCAATTCAGCTACACTGTTGATATTGTAACTTAAAATTTTAGCAATCTTTTAAGCAATGGAAGCCCAGCTGAATGCAAATCAATGTTCGGCTAAATACACAAATGCATAACAAAATATTCCTGATTCCCACGACTCAAATATGATCTACACAAAATAATTGCTCTAAGATGCGAAAAAACAAATTCAGCTAGCTGAATGTTATTTTCATTAATATTAATTAATAAACATAACATGCAGCTAAAGTAAATACGTTAAAAACTTATATATTCAGCTAGCTGAATACATAATGAATCTATAAAATTTAATTCAGCTGGCTTAAAATCTCTTAACTTCTACTATTAAAATTTTTGAAATACTATATATGTATAACAAAGCTTAAAAATAATATGTACAAAGCAAAATTAATTTTTTTTAAGCAAGTTGAATTCGTAGTGTTGTACCCAATAATAAAATATCAGCTGTAAGAAGTAAATTCAGCTAACTGTAAAGCTCAAATAAACATATTATTTAAAAAAGATTCAATCATAAAAAACTAATCCATTCAGCTAGCTGAATCAACTTTCACAAGAACTTGAGTGGTATAATTTGAATTTTCGTACTACTCTAATTTTTTCGCAATTTTTTTTTTTTTTTTTTTTTTTTTTGCTTCAAGAAATAAAGTCGCTATTTCTTTGCTGGAATGCAATTTACTTAGACTATTTTTATTTAAACTTGAAATTTCAGCAATCTTTTAAAAAACCGAAAGCCAGCTGAATGTAATTCAATCTTCAGCTGAATACTATAAATTGACAAGCAAAAAATTCAGTTAAAGTGTAATACATTATGGGTAGCTATATTCAACCAGCTAAATTTATAATCATATAAAAAATAAATGCAGATAACTTGAAAGCCCTAAGGTTCCACTATTAAAGCTCTTTCTAAAGTAAAATAAATATAAAACAGTACCGAAAAAGCAAACCAATTTTGAAAGCAAATTATTTATTTTGTAATACAACATTAGTTGCAAGAAATCAATTCAGCCAATCAATTCAAATACTCTAATAAATTTTTAATTAAGCTACAATAAAATGTTTGTTGGTAAAACACTAGTTCATTCAGCTAGCTGAATTATCAAAAAATATACCGAAAATTTAAGTAACATATAATTTTGTATTTTCCGAGTTAACTTTGTATGTTGACATATGTATATGTACATTGTTTTAATGTGAATTAGCAACTGGGAGCTTTCCGTTATTTTTTATTTAAGATTTGTTGTAAAAATTTTTTTAATAACAAATAGCACGTTTCGATGAAACTCCAAAAAATAAATAACCCAGTGAAAAGGCGAATTCAGCTGGCTGAATAGATGGGCAATTTCTTTCTTGCCGTATTTTTTTAGAGAAACCAAGCTATTCAGCTAGCTGAATTTACGAAAAGAAGTGAGAAAATTTCATGGTTTTACTATCTGAAAAAATTCAACTTCTTTGAGAAATTTTGAATAGACTTCTTTCATGACATTTGTGAGCTTAAATTTGCTGGTGTTACTAATGTACTTAGAAACTTAATTTTTTTCCAATGAATGCTAAATATGTTATGCCATTTAACTGCACGTTTCAAATTAAAATCAGAAAACTGCTATTTAAGTGAACACTGCTACCTTAAATCAAATTCCTGAAGCAACCAAAAAAGCAAGTAAACTTATATTGCCAAAAATACTTTTGTGTCAATGCAGTTTTCCTTTATTCCAAGCAAAAATCAACTTTTACTTTAAAATGCTATATATTTTTTTTCTTTAGAATATCATTTAAATTTCTTATTTATGTGTCCTTTTATTCAATTTCACATTATTGTTTTTTTTTCGCAGACTATTTTTTTTTAACATTAAGTGAAATTTACTGTTTATGTTGCGTCAACCGCGCTGGACAAGAAACCATTTAGCCATTTGCCATTTTCTATGCACCATTTCCATTGTATATGGGATATTTAATTTACTTACATTCTGTCTGATGTTTTTTTTTCAATTCTAAGTGTTTTCCTTCATATTGTGCAAGCATTGTTAGCTGTTTCTGACTTCTTTATTTCTTTCTTTACTTTTTGAATTTACTTTTTGTTTTCTTTTTCCACCTCATAATTTTAACAAGAATGACTTTTGTTTACACAATATATTAAATGGTTTTTATTTTGTTTATCAATGATTATAAATAAGCCAAGAGTGGTGCCAGATGTTTACAAGGACGTTGGAAAACCTTAGAATAATTTATATATAATCAAACAAATAATTCTCTTTATTGTTTCCCGTAATAGGCTAAAAAAAAAATAAATTAGAAGTAAATACTGAACTGCATTAATTAAATTTTGAAATAAAATATATCACTATGGTTACTATAGGTTAAATTATAGAATTTAGCCAAAAGTTTAAACGTTTTATAAAAACTTTTTTATTCAGCTGGCTGAATTTGCATTAAGTTTCCGAAAAATAAGCCGTCAGTTAAAAGAGCACAAATTCAGCTGGATCAAAAGCCTAAATGTATTACTATGTTAGCTCAATTTACAAATTTTAGCTTAGATTTTATATATTATATAAAAATTACTCTATTCAGCTAGCTGAATTTGCCTTAAGTGCCCGGAAAATCAATTGCCAGTTGAAAAACACAAATTAAGCTGTCTCAAAACTCAACTATTTTACTATAGTGGCTTAATTTATTACAATTTGGCTAAGATTTTATATATTTTATAAGAACTACTTTATTCAGCTCTCTAAAAGTTAAAAAAATACAAATTCAACTAGCTGAAAAACTCAACTATTTGACTATGGTGGCTTTATATATAAAATTTAGCTAAGGTTTTATATATTATATATAAATTACTCTATTCAGCTAGCTGAATTTGAATGAAGCGGCCGGAAAATAAGCTGCCAGCTAAAAAAAAAAATATTCCAACTAGCTGAAAAACACAACCGCTTCACTATGGTGGCTTATTAGTTGCATCATAATATATATATATAACTGAGCTATAAAATAATATTTTCAAGAAAACATATTATTCAGCCAACTAAACTTGTAGAAAATATTAAAAACTAACACAAACACACCTGCACATATACAGTTATCAATTATATCAAAAGCTAAATGGTTACGATGAGGCATTTGCTAAATAATAGCTACAAAATTTAATAGACTCCAATTGAAATTATCCACGTTAAGCAAACCAAATGTCTCATTTTGATGATATAATATAACAGCTGAATACATTAAATACCTAGCTGAATGGCACAATGCTGTTAACCAAAATTACAAATTTTCTCCAATTGGCATCTTTTTGCTAAGTAAACATACCATTTATTGTAAATTCATATTATGCACTTAACTTGAACATGCGATATGCATTGTCGCCTGTCAAACAAACAACGAACCAGCCAATTCAATACAAGAAAAGACAGACAGACACTTACAATATTCAATAAGAAATTGCGACCTCTTTGACACAAGCAAAAGAGAAAAAAATGAACATCTACAACGATACGAGTACTACGAGTCTCAGTAACAAGAAAAACGAAAAAAAACCTAAATATTACAGTGCAATGTTTTCATACACTTTATGCTGATGACATAAACGTTTCATGCAACCACTTGCTATGCTGGGGCTATGGATGCCCTACACATTTGAAGGAAATGATATGTGAGCAAGGATTCATATAAACTTCAAGTTTAAGTTGAAATAGAATTGTAAGAGTAAGTGGAGCTTAAAATATTTTTTGATAGTATAATATGAAAGATGTAAATTGTCAAAAGAAAGTACTTTACAAGACAAGTCGAAAGGACAAGCCAAAGCTTCACACACTTGTGATTAAGAAAACGGAAATTTTTTTAAATATTCAATACTGAAACGACATCGAATTCGAACACATTTTTTTGGAAGCTCTGCAATAACACGGACATTGTATCATTCTTAAGATAAAATCACCCTCTCTCTCTCTCTCTCTCTTTCACTATTCCCCTTCCCGCACATATAAAGTGACTTTTAAAGCGTATTACCCCTTTTAGACACGGAAAGTTTACTTTGAAAAGTCTAAATTCAGCTGGGAGAAAGACAGAAATAGATAGTATTCATCCCTCTGTCTTTCACACAGCTGAATAAAGAATTTTCCATGTAAACTTTCTGTGCGTAAAAAGGGTGTATAAAAGCTTCTTAGCCAGCATGCATTGACTTGAAAAAATTCCAAACAGTGAAGTTCAAATATATTCGATCTATACCATTGTTGATATTAAAGCCTTTAGCAAATCAATTTGTCTTTATTTAAGCAGAATTTTCATCTCGTATTACTTACACCGCTCCCCCATCCACCCTACACCAGTAACAACTAAACATTTCACAATCATAACTTTAGTTTGTTTTGTAATTTTTTTCCTTTTGCATTTTCTTGAAAATGGAAAATAATGAGCTGGTGTGTGAAAAGAAGTAAATATTTTTTTTATGAGGAAAAAAAATTATATCAAATAGAAACAAATGGAAAAAATCTTTAACAAAACAACAACAACAAAAATGCTTGAAAGCAAACAAAAAAAGGACATCTTAGGCGAAGCAACTACAACAACAACAACAACAACAACATATTCAGATAATAGTACACTACCATTACAGTGGTTAACACAATGAAGCAACAATTCCTTAGGGAATCTATCAACAGTTGATGGCAAAGCAAGAAAAATAAAAAAAGTCCAAATAGAAGCGTACTTATGTAAAAACGCACGCCACTACACATACATACATATATAATTCAAAGACAACTAGCAGGATTTTAGGATGTGCTGGGGGAATGTGTAGCAGAGGTTGGAGTTTATTATTTTTGAATGTAATTGGATTTGTGGCAGTAACTGCAATATAGTGCGGGCAGTAAATATTAAGACCGGGAATGGGAATGGGACGTTTGTGTAAGAAGATGTCTGCGAGAAAAAGAAACAGGCGCACACATACACACGCAACTCACTAACGAAATATCATTAATAAATGCATTACATACTTTTAGCATATATATACGAAGTACTTTTTGTAACAGACAGTATTATTTTGGGAGTATGGGCCTCTCCTTTTTTATAGTTTAATAAATTTTCAACACAAATAAAGATTTAACACTAGACAAACATGGAAGTAAGCATCCTGGCCTGGCTGGCCAAAGGACAGCAGTTAGCATTAACAGTCACAATAATAATAGTAACAGCATTCCAAATACTTTAATTTGCTTGCAATAACGTGTTTTTGCTATAATATTTTGTATTGAAATAAAGTTTCATGACTTATAGTTTTTTTGCAGTGCATAATAATAGCAAATGTAACTAAGACTCAGTTGTTAACAAAAAGGATATATGGCAGTTCAGCATGTCCTTGCACCAATCGTTCTGAAATTTTGTAGGAATTTTAATCTTAATATTTGTCAAATAGTAACATGTTTTTTTCTTAAAATTTTTATTATAATTGCGACTCAAATAAGATTTTAGAAATAAAGGATATTCGGCATACTAGCCATGTCCTTCAAATAATTGAATTCAAATTCTTTGCACAGCTTCTTTTGAATAAATTTTTAAATGCCTACTAAAGCTAAAATATATTTTTTAAAATTAAGGATAAATGGGAGGTTAGTATGTCCTTGTACCCAGCACTATGAAATTTACGATAGATTTTAAGAATATCATTTACCAAATTGTTGTTACAAGGTTTTCGTTGTATTTTGATCATAAGTGCGACTGAAGCTCATTTTGTAAAATTAGGGATACAAATATGGCATGTCCTTCCACCGACCTTAGTGATTTTTTTGAAAAACGTAAGATTGAATGTGCGTTTTACATCTGTATTTTTTTATAATTAAGGCTGAAAATAGATTTTAGAAATTAAGGATATGTTGGTAAGCATAAGGATATATGAGAAGCATACATATCCTTGCACGTTTTCTTTAAAAATAGTTCTTGAATTAGTTAATAAATTTTAAAGTACTTTAAAACTGTAACTAAAATTTAGTTTCTAAATTAAGGATATATGGGAGGTTAGTATATCCTTGCACTCAAGACCATAAAATTCACTAAAATGCTTAAGACTATCAGTTGCCAAACAGTTACAAGGTTTATTATAAATTTAGATCTTAATTGTACCTTTTATTGTATTTCTTATATTAAGGATATACGGGAGGTTGGTATGTCCTTGCACTTAGAACCGTAAAGTTTTGGTACAAATTTTTAGAATATCATTTAGCAAATAGTTACAAGGTTTTCGTTTCGTTTGTAAAATCAAGGATATGTATGTGGCATTTCCTTCCACCATTTTTAGTGAATTTTTTTAAGCTTACGGGTGTGAACTTAGTATATAATTTTTTTTTGTATAATTAAAGTTGAAACTATATTTTAAAATTTAAGGATATATGAATAAAGGATTAGAAAATACGGTAAGCATTCATATATTTTTGTTTGAAAAAGTTCTTGAAATACTTAATAATTCTTACAGTACTTAAAAATATATTTGAAATTTAGTTTCTAAGTTAAGGATATATGGAGGGTTCGTATATCCTTGCAATCAGCACGACAAATTTCACTACAGAGTCTAAAAGTATTATTTGTCAAACAGTTACAAGGTTTTTAATACATTTTGATATTAATTGTATCTTTTATTATATTTTTAATATTAAGGATATATGGGACGTACGTGTGTTCTTGCACCATTCTTAAACAAAAACCCTTTGCAAAGCTTAAGAGGAGCATTTGCCAAACAGTTACACATGTATTTTGGCTGAGTTTCGATCACAATTCCTAGGAAGAATTTTATTTCCAAAATTAAGGATATATGAAAGGATATATGTATGTATGGAAGGAATGTCGTTTTATTACCAGTTATTTCTAAATTTACCTAAAAGCTTACTTGAAACAAACTCTCTCATCATACTGTTCACAATGCTATAAAAATTTAATTTATAATAATCAGGATATATGGGAGGTGATTATGTCCTTTGACAGATTATTTTAAAATTTGACATAGAGCTTTATTGTGTATTAATTATTTTTTTTCTGCACTATAGACATAATTTAGTGATTTCTGTTCAAAATTGTGGCTAAAATCTGTTTTTCAAAATAAAGGATATTTGAGGAGCAGGCAAGTCCTGGCACTCAATGACTTCAAACTTTCCTCAAAGTTTGTCCGTATAGTTTTTGAAATAGTTATCAATTTACGCTGTGTTTTTATCGCAATTGTAGTTAGAATGGAATTTTTAATTTCTAAGGATATGTGGAAGTTAGGTTTTTCCTTCCATCGATCAAAATAAAAAGTCACTGCAAATCTTAATTGTATAAATTTAGAAGGAATAAATAATTTTCGTTGCAGTCGAATCGAAAAATTTGTTTATTTTTGTCAAGGATATATGAGAGATAGGCATGTCCTTGCACCAATTATTTTAAAATTCATTAAAGATATTTTTTTTTTATAATTTGAAAACATTTAATCCTGGATCCTGATAAAAATTTCAGGGAAAGTTAAAATTAAGGATATATGGGAGATTGACAAGTCACCACACTGATTGCTTCAAACCCACAATTACATACATAAGTAAAACAAACAAAAAACTATTGCCTTTTGATAAAAATTATAGCGAAAAGTTTAAATTTTAATCATAGGATATATGCGAAGTAGTCATATCCTTGCATTGATTCTTTTAAAATTTTCAATACATTTTTGGACTAGTTAGCGATATTCGCTGCGTTTTGAATATATAACGCAGCCAAAGTTGAGGATATATGAATTGATTTCAATTAGGTTTTTTTCTTGAGAACTTTTAAAGGTCATTTTTTAAATATATAGCTACAAGTTGCTTTAATGGCATGTTGATCCTTATTTTCTGTCCAAAACTTAGTTGTTAAAATTTGGTATATATGAGAAATTTTCCAAACTTAAATTTTTTTTCTAATATTGCCATTAAACACTATTCTGCAAGATTTTATTAATGTTTGAAATCTCCTCTTTGCTGATTTATGTCACCTTACTAAGCTTTAAGCATGTCCTTTCGTTAACACTTCATTAGATATTCAAATAGGTTTCGTTAAATAAACAAAAATATGTCTCAATATTCTGATGTTGTCTCTAAGATTATTTGAAGTAAATCACTGAGTGTTTTTTGTTTCCTTAACAAAAATAATACAATCAAAAGTAAAATTTGTTAATATCAATAGTTAATCTCCTCAAATAACCTCCAGTTCGACACTCAAGTCAAAGAAAGCAAACAAAATATATAAATAAATTAAAAACTTTCCCTTTTTAAGTCTTAATTTTCTTGTTATCACTGTTTCTATTATGTGTATAAATGTAAATACATTGTATCATTTTGTTTTCACCTGATTACCCGGCGAAAAATGTAAAGCAAAAACTTATTTGCATTTAATCTATTTGGAAATAATTCTCATTTTCAGCATTGACTCAGATTTAAAATGGAATTTTTATGTTTATTAAAAAGTTTTACATTTTCCGTTCCTCTTTCTTGTTGGCTGGCAAATTTTGCTGTTCTGTATTCTCTATTTGTTTATTTCTGGTTGGTTGTGAAATTCTTGTTTTATGGCCATGGATTTTCACCTGGAATTATACAACCCAGGTATAAACAAGCTGTTTTGTAAGTGTATAAGTGTAAAATTTTACGATGGCAGCAGGAAGTTTCTTTTATTTTTTTTTTAAAGATTTTCATATTTTAATTTCATTTCAAATGGAGCCCCAGAGAATGATAAATATATATATATATATATATATATATATATATATATATATATATATATATATATATATATATATATATATATATCAATGGCAACAATAACAACAAGAACAAAACACCAGTAACAACAAAAGCTTCAATCAGTTGATTTAAACAAAAGAAAATGAGTTTGTTTAAAGCAACCCAACAAAGAAAAACAAGAAAAAAATATGCAGAATTAAATTATTTATGTCTGTTATAAAATAAAAAACAATGAATATAAAGCCTGATTTGCCAAAAAAATAATAATTACATGAATAAAATATGTATGATATTTCAAGGATAAGATAAATAAATGATGGTATTCAAGAATGTTGCGTGAAGATAAATTTTGAAACACATGTTAAAACATATTACTTACATAATCGTTTTAACAGAGCTCTGTTAGTAAAAAAAGGCCCCTGTTAATATTAAAAATTTACAATCTTTAGTTAACTAATGAAGTTGGTTTAGCCAATGGAATTTATAGGAAAAATCGTTAGTTAAACCACGGTCTTTAGTTAACTATAGTCAAGTTGGAACTTAAAGAATGAACTTAATTTGAATTTGATACAAATTGAAAGCGAGTTTTCTTTCCTATGCCTCCTTTATTTAGATAATAATATTTCAAATAATTGATATTTTAATTGAGTAAATCATTAAAAACTAATGGTAAAATTGATTGCAAGAAAATTTTAAGTTATATATATTTAGTTAACAAAACTATTGAGTCAATCAAACATCGACGCACAGTGGTTCAGAATTGTTTTTCATCGGCCAAAACTCTCTAACTTTTGAACACACAAAAACAAATTTTTATAATTAATTTTTTAGTAGATAGATAACATCTTAAGGTTTCATCCAAGTTTGCTGTCATCTGAATTAGTGCACTGGTTGTTGGGAAATTTAAGGTTAAAGTTGAACTTTCTATTTTTTTTTTTAATTTTGCATAGCAATGCGCGCTTTTTGTGATGTGTCTTTTTTTTAAAGGCCTTATAATGAAAATTAAATCATAATTTTAAAACATATTACAAAATGCTCCACAGATTTTCGAAAAATTTCTGAGACCAAATAAATAATCCAGCTAAACCCCTCAATAATCAATTTCAATGTATTTTTAATAAAAAAATATTTTACTTAATAAGTTAAATATTAATTTGTGATTATTAGTGCGTTTAAAAAAATTTTAAACTTAAATTTTAACAATTCCCATAAAAAAACACTAATAAATAAATAATATTTTGCAATGCTCACATATCGTCGCTGTTTTAACTAACCGACCTAACTGACATTCTCTACTAGATTTTATAAGTCATAATAGGCATTGTCTACGATTTTCACGACTGTAAGCATTATATTTGTGCCTATATAAGTAAAAAGATTTCAGACACAGCCATAAGAATGAATGTATAAAACAACCATAAAAGCTGATCTCCTGTTAAATTTTTAAAATGTTAGTTAGGTCAGTTAGCTAAAACAGCGACGATATGAGCTATGCTTTTAAATGCGGTAATGGAGGTAGTAGGTAGGAGCGAATTTCTGCAGGCAAACCTCTTCAAACAAAACAAGTAAGAGTGCTATATTCGGCTGTGCCGAATCTTATATACCCTTTACCAAAGTGCTTTTATGTAGTATAGAGATACATACATAAGCACATACATAAAGTATAAACAAAAGGAAAAAAATAATTTGACCTAGTTACTTTTATGTACAAAAAAAATTAATTTTCAAACCCTAAAATCATCATTTTAGATTTTTTTGATTATTTATACCAATCTAGTAGTTCTTAAAAATATATAGAAAGTGTGTTACGTGAAGAAAGAAAATTCAAAAAAATGTTTTATTTATTTACTTTAATAACCAGAAAAAAAGTTCAAAGTTTCCAGCTCTGGAGCTGTGGTTTTTATTTTTATAGTTTTCTACAAAAAACTTTTATTTCTAAAACGTAAAATATATATAATTTATAAAAGCAAAGATGAAAATTAATTAGACTTAGTTACTTTTATATATCACAAAAAGTGTAACTTTTCCAACCCTGAAATCATCCTTTTTGATTTTTCTGATTTCTTGCACCAATATTTTTCTTTTAAGAATATAAGATATGTTTAATTTATAAAGAAAGGGAAAAATTTGTTTTAGTAAGTTACTTTTGTCCAAAAAAAATTAAAGTTTTCCAACCCTGGAATCGTGTTCTTAATTGTTTTTTTTTTATTTGAAATACTAATTTTATTCTTACTCAATCATAAAATAATTTTATTTAATAAAAAAAAAATAAAAATTAGTTTTCAGTAGTTAATTTTTTATATCACAAAGAGTGTAAGTTTCCCAACCCTGGAATCCTCCTTTTTGATTTTTCTTATATCTTATGCCAATCTTTTTTTAAGAATGTAAGATGTGTTTAATTTATAGTAAAAAGGAAAAAATTGGTTTAGCAAGTTACTTTTGTATCAAAAATAAGGTTTTCCAACCCTGGAAGCGTCGTTTTAATATTTTAATTTTTGTTTTAATTTGAAATACAAAATTCATTCGTACTGAAGTATAAAATAAGTTTATTTAAAAAAAAAAAATTAAAATAAATTTTCGGTAGCTAATTTTTTGTATCACAAAAAGTGTGGGTTTTCCAACCCTGAAATCATACTTTTTGATTTTTATGATTTCCTATACTAATCTCTTTCTTTTAAGAATATAAGATATCTTTAATTTATAGAGAAAAAGGTAAAATTTGCGTTAGTAAGTTACTTTTCTATAAAAAAGGGTAAGGTTTGCCAACCCTGGAAACGTGGTTTTAACTTTTTTAAAGTGAAATACCAATTTTATTCGTACTGAAGTATAAAATAATTTTATTTATTTAAAAAAAGTTAAAATTAGTTTTCGGTAGTTAATTTTTTATATCACAAAAAGAGAAAGTTTTCCAACCCTGGAATCATCCTTTTTAATTTTTCTGATATCAATCTATTTCTTTTAAGAATATAAGATATCTTTAATTTATAGAGAAAAAGTAAAAATTTGATTTAGTAAGTTACTTTTGTATAAAAATAGTTAAAGTTTTCCAACCCTGGAAACATCTTTTTAATTTTTTGAAGGTTAATTTTTAATTTGAATTACCAATTTTATTCGTAGTAAAGTATAAAATAAGTTCATTTAATAAAAAAAATAAAAATTAATTTTCGGTAGTTAATTTTTTATACCACAAAAAGTTTCAGTTTCCCAACCCTGGAATCATTCCTTTTGATTTTTCTGATTTCTTACACCAATATTTTTCTTTTAAGAATATAAGATATGTTTAATTTATAAAGAAAAGGAAAAATTTGTTTAAGTAAGTTACTTTTGCATAACAAAAAAAGTTAAGGTTTTTCAACCCTGAAAACGCCTTTTTAATTTTCTTAATTTTTTTTTTATTTTTTTTTAGTTAGAAATACCAATTTTATTCATACTGAAGTATAAAATAAGTTTATTTAATAAAAAATTATTAAAAACTAGTTTTCGGTAGTTATTTTGTATGGCAAAATGAAGCTTAAGTCTCCCAGCTCTGAAACCGTCGCCTTGCTTTTGCTGATTTTCAATGCCAATCTTATTTCGACCATTTCTGACACACCAGTTCAAGAACGAAGTTTCTAGCATTTCTGGGAACTTCGGAAAACCGATTTCATGTACAGACAGACGGACAGACGGACATCGCTTATTCGTCTTCCCTATGCATAAGGATCCAGAATATAATTATATACTTTATGGCTCGCTTCTTAATATTATAGAAATTACAAACGGAATGACAAACCTATATATACCCTTTTACCATTTTTTGGTAAAGGGTATAAAAATAATATTTTGAAATTCAGTTTACAAATGAAAGAAAATGTCCTCACTGATTTTCGAGATAAAAAATTATTGGAACAAGCTAAAGCAAACCCTGTCAAATAAAAAAAATAATAGAGGTGTCTAAGGGCAGCCTGTTATAGCTATGCTGCTTAGCTATATAAAACAAAAATTTTTTGTGTTAAATAACAATGCAATAAAATTATGTTATATGATGATGTCAAATTCGTCGCAAATATTTCAAAATGTTTCCATTTATTTCCCAATATTTTTTTTTAAGCGGCGTACGATTAAACACCGTTTTGTTTTATTTCACTCACTTCAAAGAACGAACCAAAACAATATAAGACAATCTGTTTCGTTTATTTTCGTAATCTGGTTTTAAGTAAAAGGAAATGAAAAAAAAATTATACAATACAATACTGTTGGTTATTTCTGTTATGAAAATTAATTCATGTATCGTGTAATAAATAGCATAGCTATAAAAACAATTTTGAAAGTCCCCTACGATTTCAGAAAGGAATTTGGGAACCAAATGTAGACAAACCGGTTTAAACAAAAAAAACATCACAAATTGCTTTACAAATGACATAATTTTGCTTAAAGGGGAAAATTCCCCCCCCCCCTTCCACCACGATTTTCGAAAAAAAAATCTAAATTAAGGGACCCAACTGCGCACAAACCATTTTAAAAGAAAAAATAATTTTGCAAATCGGTTCACAAATGACAGAGTTATCTATATAAGGGGAGCGAATTCCCCCCTCCGATTTACGAAAAAAAAATAACAACAGCAAACTCAACGCAAACTCTTTGAAACAAAAAAAAAAAAAAAAGTTTGGAAATTGCTTAATAAATGACAGTCTTATACATGAGGGGAGAAAATTTCCCCCTCCGATTTCAAACAAAAAAAAAAAAAAGTCATGGGACCCAACTGCTAACAAACTCTTCAAAAATTTTGCAAATCCGTTTACAAATGACAGAGTTATCTATATAAGGGGAGTGAATTTCCCCCTTTCAGGAAAACAATTATTTTGAAAAATGGTTGTGGCTGTACAAACATAAAAAAGTTGGTACAACTTTTTTTTTTTTTTTAATTTCTGAGTATGTATTTTTATTAAAAATAAAAAAGTGTTCAACAGATCGGAGGGTGCAAAAGTACAGTACAACTTCGACAATCCGGACACATATAGTTTTAGGCTCGTTCGGATTAACGAGTTGTCCGGACTATAGCAGTTGAAAATATTAACATAATCTAAGGGATTTAAATACATACATACATACATATGTAATTATATATATATATATATATATATATATATATATATATATATATATATATACCTACTTTGATATATAAAAAGACGAAGTTATTTTGTGCTGACTAACTTTGTTGAGGTGGTTGATTTGTGCCTTTTGCTTTAGTCTCTCTTATTCTCCTCAGCCCACTGAATGCAAATTGGAAATGCTTTCTTTTCATCTGCATTAGAGATCTTTGTGTTTGCATCTTTTTCTACTTTTTTTATGTCATAAATCGTTGATTTAGGAACATGAAAATTTTCGGCAATCTGCCTAATAGTTTTTTCCTCATCAAGACATTTTAAAATATCATACTTCTAATGTAAGATTAGTATTTTATGTTTGCGTTTATTATTTAAAAATATGGCACTTCGAATGGAATTAAACAAACACGCTTGCGAAATAATGAACCGAAACTGAAGCAATAACAGTCAAAAATGTAAATCAAATTACGAATAACAAAACAAAACAAAAATTCCCGTTAACTCGCATGTTTTGCTTGGATTTCAGTTTTTGTTCTTGCATAAAAAAATTTTTTTCGGATTGTGGAGGTAAAAATTTTAAATTGTCCGAAATGTAGAAGCGTCCGAATTACTGGAGTGACCGGACTGGCGCATGTCCGGACTATCGAAGTTGTACTGTATATATAAGCTTAAAGGAGACACTCATTTTTCTCTGGATGGTTTTCCTCTTTTGATTCCTTTTGAGCTTCAAATGTTATGTCCCAAAACAGACTGTGCAAGTCTTATTGCTAAGCTGATTAGTTTCATGGAGAGAGAGACGAGGGGAACAGCAACGTTTCTTTTCCCCCGTCTCTCTCTCGTAATAAACTAATCAGCTTAGCAATAAGACTTACATAGTGTAAATAGGGACTATACACTACTTAAATTTTAATTTTACGAAAATGTGGGGGTTTAAAATTTTTGATGATGAAAAAATATCTATACGCTAGGGGGTAAAATTCTTTTTCACAATACAATCAAAAATTTTGCTGAGATTCACACCGCGTTGGTGTGAGCTACATATGTATGAGTGTATTAGAAGCAATACAAACTTATTTAAAATATTGTTTTTGTTTGTTTTATTTAACTTGATAATTGCTTTATTAGGGTTCCGTACGCCAAAGGTGAAAATGAACCGTAAGAGCTACGGACCTGAAATTTGGACACAGTGTGTATACATTTGGCCACTACAACAACAACTACATGAGAGTTAAAAACTAAAGGGTGTTCCAAAACGAGCAGCGAAAGATGTTAAAATCCCATGTAATACACATACAATTGTATGTACATATATACACTTGAAATTTTAAAAGTTAGTGTATTTTTATACAGACTACAACAATTAACACTAAATTTAAAAAATTTAAATCAATGGGTGTTCCATCAGTTAATGCAATTTTGACTTTGTAATTTTGACAACTTGCTGTATCTTGGAAACCGTAAGAGCAAAACTCTTGAAATTTGCAAAAAGGGTAAAACTAAAACATCAAAAAATATTTAAAATCACCAAATCTAAAAAAATCTACAAAAACAAAAAATTACCAAAACGAAAAGAGCACCAAATTAAAAAAAAATTATAGGACTAAAATAAATCGCGAAAAACCGGAAAAATCGCCAAAATGAAAAAAATCCTTAAACGAAAAAATCGCCAAAATGAAAAAAATCGCTTAAATGAAAAAAATCGCCTAAATAAAAAAACCCCAAAAACAGAAAAAATCGCAAAAATTAAAAAAAAATGCAAAAATGAAAAAACCCAAAAACAGAAAAAATCGCCAAAATTAAAAAATCTCCAAAATGAAAAAAAATTGCGAAAATTAAAAAAAACCAAAGAGAGAAAAAAACGCCAAAACGAGAAAAAAGCGATAAAACTGAAAAAAATCGTTTAAACTGAAAAAACTTAAAAAATTAAGAAAGCTAAATCAAAAATAATTATCAAAACTGAATGTGCGCGAGTCAAAGTCGCACTTTACTGAATTTATTTTAATTGCAATGCGTACACAACAACAAGAACAGCAACAACTAAACGATGAACAACAGGAATTAAAAATTAAAAAGTAAAAGTAAAGGCATTTACCATAGATGAGCACTGCAGTACCACTAAAGTTTCAGTAAAAACAAAAAAAATTTTACTGATTACTAAAATTTTTTCTACAATTTTTATAAATTGCCTAAATGAATTGTTATATGATGAGGTGCATTGAATTTTCAGTAATCAGTAATGTCCGTATTCATAATGAAATTCTACCAAGTGGCTAAATGTTTTTCATACAAAAGTTTCAAAATTTGAATGAAAAACCTTTGCCACTTGCTACGGCCCTACGATTTTACTAGTAATGCAAATTAAATTTCATTGGCAGTAAGACTTTACTGAATTTTTTTAGTAATCAGTAAATTTACTGCTTACTGCAATTTTTAATGCAGTACATATACATAGATAACATAGCTGTAATAAGTGAATGGTATGAAAAATAAAAATATTTTCATTTCAGTTATAGTTTTTATTTTAAATTAGAAATAATAAAAATTCAAACAATTATTTGTTATATGAAAAATTTCAATACAATTTATTTATTTTAAAACGACTGAAATTTTTTAAATTTATACATTGCTCAAATCTTTTTTTTAACCCCCGACTAAAAAAAGGGGTGTTATAAGTTTGTAGTGTGTGTCTGTGTGTCTGTGTGTCTGTGTATTTGTGTGTCTGTCTGTGTTCACGTACAGGCCAAACGGCTGGACCGATTTTCATTTAGTTTTTTCTGTTTGAAAGATGACTTGATCGAGAGGGTTCTTAGCTATGTTTGAAAGAAATCGGTCCAGCCATTTAGAAGATATAACATCTTTTCTGAAAAAAGTCGGGGGTTTTTAAAATTTTTAATTTTTGTTATTAGAGTATTAAATCAATTTATAATATTCGAAATACAATTTTGTTAGTATTTTTAAAACAAAAGAAAATTTATTGAATTAAAATATTCAAAATTTGAATAAAATTCATTTCAGTATTATTTGACTAGGAAAAAATCAAATAGTTTTTCTCAGAATTTAATTTGAAAAATAAAAACAATAAATTTATTAAATCAGGCTATTATTTCTTGAATAGAAACTATTTCTGAAAAATAAAAATAAATATTTATTAGACTTAAGAATATATAACAAGAATTTGTGATATATATAGGTCAGAGAGTTCTATAGTTGAACTTTTTTTTTTAATCGAACTCATGGTATCAAAAATGAATAACAGCACTTTTTGTGCGAACGCGTTTTTCTTATATCTTTTCTTACTACTGAGCCTCTGGTATTTATTATATTTTTCACTTTGAAATTTTCTTAGGTGTGTAATAAAATTTTAATTTCATTTAGAGCTAGCACATAATGATTTCGCCAAGTTTTGCAAAAACCCAATCAATACCTTGTTATTTTTATTGAGCTAAATATTTTGTTATATTAAAATAACGTTAAAAGTAGACAAAACATGGATATGGCCAGCGATGACAACTATTTATAACCCAAACGCGCTACTACCCTTCTCAAATCGCGCTAGAACGTGCTAAGTTACAGCATTGTCAGATATTTATAGCAAAAACGCGCTATTTTCTACGCGCTAAATTAAATTTCAATAAAGTCGATGTATGTATGTATTAGTGTACTAGTATATACAATTAATTTTTTAGAATTTGCAATATTGCTTCCTTGAAATTATGTTTTAATTAACTAAGATCATTTAATACAGAATCAGAATCGCCTTCCAAATAATCGAAATGCTTAGTTTTTACTTTTAATTTATGTATTTCTAAAACTTTGGAACAACATATGTATAAATTGTCGAATAGTCTTGCGATTCTAATGCTTTTTGTACTTCAGCTATAATAGATGCTCTCATTGGCGTAGCTAGACATTTTTTCTGGGGCACACAATTTTTTTTAATTAGTGTTTTTTATGGGAATTGTTAAAATTTAAGCTTAAAATTTTTTAAACGCACTAATAATCCCAAATTAATATTTTGGTTATTAAGTTAAATATATATTTCTTATTAAAAATACATTGAAATTGGAAATTAAAAAAATATATTTTACTTTATAAGTAAAATATTGGTTTGGGATTATTAGTGCGTTTAAAAAATTTTATACAGATTTTTTTTATTTAACATTTTTTTATTTAAGTTAAAACATAAATTAAGTTATAATTAAAACTAGAAAAACAAAACATTCAAAACGAAAACAATATATAGACAAAAAGTAAATAAAGTATGTATTAGAAAAAAACTAAATAATCATAATAATAATCTAATAATAATAAACTAAATAATAATAAAATTTATATTCGTTTCCAACAAGTTTATATGTTCATATGGAAAAATTATTTATGTATATACTATATTTGAATACAATATTTTGAAAAGATACAAGCAAGAAATGATTTCATTCATCATTCATGATTTCATTTCTTAATAATTTATTACTTAATTTAAAAAAAATTTATCTGTTGGTGCATAAATAAAAATAGAAAATTGCCATTTATTATTTCGTTACCCTTCCAATATTGAAGTTGTGAATCAATACTATATTGTTGCGATGAATGAACATACATACATAAATAAGTACAAACATATGTATGCAAGTATGTATGTATACGTGTTCAATTGAAAAAAATTTTATGTACATGCATACATATCGATAGTTGAGTTTTTCAGTGATTTCAATAAATTTCACACTAATACACCTCATCACAAAAATTTATTGCAATAGTGTAAAAAATAGTGCTTTTACAAGCAGTTGTACAAAAAAGTTACAAATTGAATATTACACTTTCTATTATGTTTTACCTTCTCCTGTAAAGTTACAATTATTTGCGTTAGGGCCTTTTCATTTGAGACCAACGATATATTGACCTGTGTAAGTTGATATCCTATCAAAGATTTCGGTCATCAAAAGTACTGATACCAAAATTTGGGCCTAGGAATATTTTTCACAAGTTTTCCACTAGTCTAACAAAGCTGTATATGAATATGAATTGTTTTGTTTTGTTTTCTAATAAAATTAAAACATATGTATACATGTTTAAAGAGGAAATTTTGATTTTTTCGATTTGCTGACGATTTTTCGGACATGAAATGACGATTATTTTATATTTTATCGGGATTTCGGCGATTTTTCCATCATTTTATCTGGCAGCCCTCGATTGAACCATAAATATGCATACATACATACATACATGTGTGTACGAGTATATATCTATCTATATCTATATATCTATATATATATAATTAATAGGCGAACATGTTTTTTGTAATCCCTTTTACGATGGTACCACCGCACCGATTTTAAAAAGATTTATATGGTTTTAAAGGATTTTTTATACAGATGTGCAGAATCTATATTTTATTGAAATCGGTTTAGTAGCGTTTAAAGTTGCTACTACTACATGCACACATATTACACACGCATTTATTAGCTTACAAGTAAAAAGAGAAACAAAACATGAGTGTGTGTGTGTGTTTGTAGTATTTCTCTTGACCTTACTTACAATTGTTTTTCTCTTATTTGTTATTGTATCAAAGCCATAATACTTAAAGGAAGAGAGTTGAATAAATTGAATTAGGTTGGTTGAAGGGATTTTGTTTATGTTTTTTTTAATTTCATGTATTATTTAATTATGCTTGCATATGCATGTAAGTTTGTGGCTGTGTTTTAATGAATTTTTTTATGACGTTTAGATACATTTTCTTTGAATCTTAAATTATTTACATTTTGATTCTAGAATACGGACGAGTGTGTCGTCCGTTTGGTATATCTAGTAGTAAAGCATATTTTTTATTGAGGTATAGAACTTTACGTTGGTATCACTTTTTTAACTGGCGGCCATTTTGTCAGCTGTCAAGTGATTAATATTTAGTTTGGTTTGCCATTTTATCATGAGCAGGTTGACAACAGAACAACGCTTGCAAATCGTGCAAATTTATTTCGAAAATAATGGTTCAGTTCGCGAAGTTTACCGCAAGCTCCGTCCATTTTATGGTCGACATAATCATCCATCGCATAATTTCGCGGAATGGACCTGTCAATTGGCCACCAAGATCGTGTGATTTGACACCATTGGATTATTTTCTTTGGGGATATGTGAAGTCGCTCGTCTACGCCAACAAACCAGAAACGTTAGGGGACTTGGAAGCCAACATTCGTGGCGTTATTGCCAACATACGGCCCCATATGCTCGAAAAAGTGGTTGAAAATTGGACCTGTAGAATTGGCTTTATTCGAGCCAGCCGCGGCGGCCACATGCCCAAAATTATATTTAAACATTAATGGCATAAAATTATCCTTCCAATAAAGCCAAATTGATGGACATTAAAACGATTCTCTTGTGCTTTATTTCAATTCAAAGTTCTATACCTCTAAAAAAAACACCCTATATATGAATATATACAAAGTATTTGCAGATCATAATTTTTCGCTATTTTTTTAATTTTACTCTAAATAAAAATTGGTGGCTATTGTTACAAACAATTTGACAATAGAAAATCTTAAGAACACCTTAAAACAACTTGTCTCGCTACTAACTACGTACACTAATACAATTTTATTAAGAATTTGTTGAAACCCTGCAGGGGAATAGGCGATAATTGTCTAAAAGCTACTAGTATAATTACTAGAATAACAAGAACTAGTGCAAAAAGGCTTAAAGTTGTTGTGTAAAATTACTAGTGCTGATAAGCACTAGTATATGAAGTAGTTACAAGGCAACACATTGCAAAATAAATTTTGACTGTCTAACAGAGCCCTTGCACTGTGTCAAAATTGGTATCATATAATTAATAAAATTTTAGCTTGATATAAAAATAATTATAATTAAATAATTATTATTACCTTTTTGTATTTCTGAATTTTTGATAAATAATTGCGAATTTTAAGTAGAAGTTGTCACTGGGTAACAAAGGAATAAACCACCAATTTTATAGAATTTTTCTTTACAAATGAACTGGTAATAAACTAGTCCTAAACTAGTATCAATGGTACTAGTAGTTTTCTAAACACACTCAATGCTAGTTTGAGCATCAAGATAGTATAGGAAAGTTTACAGTTGGGAACTAGTGGTGGTGATTTCTGTACTAGAAAAATACTAGTTGAACACTAGTTCGTTCTCCTGCAGGGAAGCTACATACACACATATATCTACACACATGCATTATAAATTAACATGGAGTTTACTATTTGTGATGTTTAGAAGTGCTGTAAACTTAGAGTTTTTTGGGTATTTGTTATCTAATAAAAGTATGCATATTTAGCGATTATTCGAAAAGTTTGTATAAAAATTACTGGTGATTTTCATGAGTAATTTTAAAATAAATAAAAAATAGAATTTTTTAATATTACAGGCAAAAGAATATGTTTTAAAAAGAATTTGTAATAAATCCTGGGGGGGGGCAAAATCAAGTCTGTGGGGGCATTGCCCTCCCCTCCCAGAAAGGCCTAGCTACGCCTATGGATGCTTTGTAATTTATGTACATTTTTTGGGTCATCGTATGTAGTACATATTTTTATTTGTGAAATTTCAAAATATTTGTCATTGCAGTATTAAAATTTGTTTTTTCTTCTAACCACAGTCAAGCGAATGTTGTTTGCGAAAAATTGTTAAATTTTTACAAAAAAAGTTTAAAAAATATTGAACTGAAATGATATTATTGACTTTATTAAAAAAAACGCGCTAAGACGGAAAAAAGTGCGTTTGGCATAGTTAAAACGCGCTAAATCTAGCGCGAAACGCGCTAAATTGGCATCGCTGGATGTGGCGCTTACTGCATTTCTCAATTATCCAAGGTGATAGATAATTGAGGCAATACGTGGATTCCTCTAGGGGTCGTCACAGGAAAAATCTTCATAAATAGAAATTATCTTTCAAGGAGTATTTTCAATAATAAAAGCATTTTTTTATTTATATATCTTTTTACAATTTAAAACTATTTGAAACTATTTTTTATGAATTTGAAATAATCAATAAAGTTTGTGTTGAATAATATAAATTTGACTTATTAACAAAAAATTATTTGTATTTCAAAAACTAAAATGAAATATAATTAAAAAATATTTCACTCGCTGAATTCAAATAAAGTATTGTTACGAAAATGGCCGTCGACAAGATTAAGCAGCATTACACAAAAATATTCCAACAGGGTTAATGTAAGTGCTACGCGAAAATATTCCTACAGGGTCAAAGCAAAGAATAGTCTAGAATAGTAGCAAACAACTAAATAAGCATGCGCAGCATTAAACGTAAACATGCAAAAGCAACAACAAAAAGCGTCTGCTTATTAGGAAGATTCACATATTTACACACATACATACATGCTAGTTCAAACGAAAAGCAAAAGATAAACAATCACCGTGTATTGCTTAGTTAATGATGTACACACGTATGCATATACACATGTATGTACATAGTTACCACATGAACTTAATTAGGCAACATATAAGATGATAATGATCGTATAGACATTGCTTGAAACTTCTGGTGGTATTTCTGTGGAGTATAAAAAGCGGTGACGCAGCCAATGAGTTAGTTAGTTGCAGTTGTGAGTCAGTTACGAACAAGTCAGTCGCGAACAAGTCAGTCATTTGCAAGTAAACAAGTCAGTTGATAATTAAGTTGTGAATTAATAATAGTCTGTCGTGGAATTGAGATTATTGTGGAGTCCATCGTGTCGACTGGAGTAAAGGGAACAGCGCAGCGAATAGGCGTGTATAAGGGTGTAAGTAAAGCCGTAGTCGGCAACCCATACCATTACATTTTACAATTGTGTGTGTTATACTCTTACCACGATTCGGTGTTGTCAGTTAAATTTTCGTCTCATTTCCCTGACTTGAAATTTATAATCTCCAAAACCAAATTTGATTTTATTATGGTCAGAAGAAACACTCAAGTTTCGTTTATGAAGAAATACGTCTTTTCTCTTGTTGCTACGCCAATGTAAAGATGAGTAAGGAGATATTTTTGTAGAAAATTTTCTTAAAATAATTTAAATATATGCTTGAAAATACCTTTGCATGTCACGTTTTTTCATGCATGACAACGTACGTTGATAAACCAAATTTTCTGGTTTGCCATAATAATTTTCCGAAAATAAAAAATTTTGTAAATTCCCATCACACATATTTTCTTATTGTTGGAAAAAAATTGTTATCTGGCAACGCTGATTCTTAAGAGTGTGCGATACACACAAGTTCTTCTCAGTAATGCGTGTGTACACATACGTAATAGAAGAGTATAAGAAAAGGCGCGGCGCCTTTAATTTGCCGACCACAGAAGTCTTTATTGGTGTATCAGTGAGTCTTTATTGGTGTATCAACTGTGAGTGTCGGCAGAGTGAGTGCCGTGTGTGACAAGCAGCAGACAAAGAGGTATTGGTGCATCAACTCCCTGCAGTCAGACTGGGGCCAAGTGTCTCTATGTCAACACTAAAACTCTAGTAGTAGTTACATTGTCTACAATTTCTCTTTTATTCGTCAGTACAAAATAAAGAGAGAAAACAGATGTGGTGTATTTCTGGTGGATTTTGCAATAACTTGTCAATATACATAAATTAAGTTATAGAAATGTACCAGTAAATTTCTGGTCGGTATGTCTCCATGTTCCCATAAGAACTATGAATTCACTATCGAGTCAATTGTTTTAGTGTTACTAGTAGAATTTCAATGACAAGCACATGTTAAATGTCTATAGCACAAAGTATTATATGGGGAATAATTGTAGAGTAGTACAGGTGACAAAGTCAAAAGCGACTCAGTACATTTTCACCATCGACATTTACTTCAGGGCTGTGAGTGACGGCAGAGAGAGTCTCGTAAGTGACGGCAGCAGACAGAGAGGTGTCACGTGAATACTTGCGCAGCCAGATAAGAGACGTGTGTAAAATACAGCGAGGAAGGCGTAGTGGTAACCAGTTGTGAATATCTGTGTGTAATTTATTACTTTAAGTTGTATTAGTGTATTTAAGCTCTTGAGTAATTTAGTATAAGTGTATTTGTAAATAAAACTTGTATCATTCTTAACCCTAATTACTACACTCGGCTCTTGTATTCATTTGCAAATCTTCGAATCTACGGAAAAGCGTTTTTATAGAGAGAAAAACGTAACAGTATTAATTTGTTATATTTTTATTTGAATTTCTGAAGGCGTGATTTTTTTTAAATTTTCTGACAAAAAAAAATAAATTTACATTTGAAAAACTTTATTCCAAATCAATAACAACAAATTTTAATTCATTTCATGAGAAAATTCAATGATTTCAATGAAATTCTATTTCTTAAACAGAAATAAAATTTAAAATTAATTTAATTTTATGAAAAAAGTCAAATAAAAAAAATCATATTGAACAGCTACATATGATACATATACTGCAGTGTGCCCATTTGCTAACCAAATGAGTTTAATAAAACAAACAAAAACCAACAAATTCCTATGTATTTACAATATAGAAAGTTTTGATACTTTTAATTAATTAATTTAAAAAAATATATTAAAAGCATAAGTACTTCCAACTTAAAAAAATTTTTCATTACTAGATGTTTACACATCTCCTCTGTGATCGTACTCACATTGCTTTTTGTTTTTTTAAGCACTCTAACTACAAATTGCACAGGGTCTGGACATACCACTCATTAAACACAACACTTTATCCAACATAACAAAAAAAAGACCGCAGCACTAGAGCTGTGTAGCTCATGAACGAACGGGTTAAATTGAACGAATCACTTAATTGAACGAACTGATCCGGTGATTTTACTGAACGCTTTTGGATCAGTAGTGTACAGCTCGATCAGTAGTATTTTCGTTCATTCAGTTTGTGTTTCAAGTCTTTTATGTCAAATTTGCTTTCGTTCATGTTTGCTATTTATGTTATGTCGTTTTGTTTGAGTTGAGTTTTTGTGTTTTAAAAGGTTTAGGTATGTGTATACTAAATTCTATTTAGCATAGCTGTGGCCCTGCCATCATTCTTTTTATAATTTGATTTAATAGTCTTTTCACAAGAAGTATTTTTACTAGTGTTTTTTATAAAGTGTTTTTACAAAGTAAAGATGTTAGACCTTAACTGTATATATGTTTATATATACATTTCATTACCTCAATCTAAAATGAATTTGTAGTGCTTGAGATATTTTTTTTTTTTTTTTTGTATCCGGTAAAATATTTTTGACAACAAAATTTTAACTTAAACTTTGAGAAGTAACATTCAAACATTGACGCGCTTTTGATATATAAATAACGATAAAAGAGTTACAATGCTTTTATTAATTATCGGAAGAAAAAATATATAGTAAAACCAAACAAAAGTACCTTTCTTAATCTTAATATTAAACTAAATATTAAGCCAAAATAAAATGTACAATATTCTAGCCGAAAGAAAAAGAAATTATTTATAAAATAAATTTAAATATAGTTTTTTAAATAAATAATTCAACTTTTTTTAATAAATTCTTCAATTAGTTCATTCGCATTATTTAAATACTCGTATATACAACCGATTTTATTCTTACAAAATAGCATTGTTTCATACTGTCGTTCAAAAGTGAACGATTGAACGAACGGGTCAATTTTTTGCTAATTGAACGAAAATGACCGGTCACTGAAAATAACGATTTGGCACAGCTCTACGCAGCACGTTATCGATAATATCAAATATGACAAATTTTTTTTTTTTCAAATAATATAAATATTTTGTTTTTAGCAGCATGCTACGCCCACTACTGCCAATATTTTTAACTAATATTTTTAGCTACCTTAATTTAGATATGTTTCCTTTCTGATGGTGTGAAAATTGTCAAGAATATGTTTAAAAAAATAGGTTTTGCCGAATGAAAATTGATTCTGAACCACAGTGCATCGATAATCAGGAAGAAAAGAGTGATGAGCTAATTTGCTTGTGGCAAAAATTTAACAGCGTTGCTATATTTTTTTCTCAAAAACATTCAAGTCGAACAAAAAAAAATTTTTTTCATTAAAAATCTTTTTTTTTTAGTGATTTTACTCAAAATATATTAATATGCATTGATTTTACTGATTTCAAATTCAGGAAAAATATATCGTTAACTTAATACGAAAAGGCCCTAACTCATTTTTTAATATTTTACAGGAGGAGGAAAAAACTAAATAAAAAAAGATGCAATATTGATAAAAAAAAAAATTTTAAACGCAATTTTTATTTAAAACACTTTACATAAGCACATAATATTGCGTTTAAAAAAATTTTGTATCAATATTTCATCTTTTTTTATTTAGTTTTTTCCTCCTCCTGTAAAATATTAAAAAATGAGTTAGGGCCATTTCGTATTAAGTTAACGATATTTTGTTTCAAATGAACTAATTAGTTGTTGACAAACGTAAAGGTAAATAACAGAAAATATTTACTGAATAGGTCACATAATTGATAAATATATTTATGCACGCACATAATTCATACTTTTGATGAGGGAAATAAGAAAATATGCCAGTACTTTAGTCAAAAGAACATTTTTTTTTTTTTTTTTTTTTTTGATGTGGACAACATCTGAGCATCGAATGAGACCGATCCCATGCCCCAAAAGTGTTCCCTCCCAGAGATAAGCGCGTTTTATAAAATGATGGTACACCAAAGATACACGTATTTAAATCTTTAAAATGGCTCTCTATGGCGCGTCACATATAGGTATTTTCGCCCTTTTTTTTGTTAAATTTTTAATTTTTTATATTAGAAAAAAAAATTTAAATATTTTGAATTTTTTTCAGAAACTTGTCATTTTTAATTTCATTTTTGTGGCTTATACCCATGCTGCTGATATAGGACAGTGTGCATGACATTGTCTCTTAGCCCTGTAGTTAAACTATAAATTGTGTTAATAAAAATTATTTTTAATCAGAAATAATTTTTAGTCAGGCTTAAGTTCAGTAATTTCAATTCTTTTTATTGAATGAAATATTTTTTTATTAATTAATATGAGTTTCTAAAGCAGAGAAGAAAAATTAAATTAGACTTTTAAGCTTGGGGAAATACCGATATTTTTCTGTGCAGCAACGCACTTCATCAGCACCCTAGTCTAACTATTTGGGTAGAGATTGTTATTAACATCAGCTATTTAACGTAAATTCTAATGAAACGGAATGTGAGAAATGATTGTTGTGTACAATTATTGATTTCCCTTTGGTAAATACATATGTAAGTATCACTATTAATTTAAAATTATTTTTAGTTGTAAAATAATAGAAAACATTAAAATTAACATAAGTAAAATTTTATCTCTACACAGGACTTTTTCCAATTTTTTTTTTAAAACAAACAAACATAATACATAAGCACAAAACACCAAAACTTATAAACTATATTTGGCTTGCCACACGAAACAAAACGTAAGGATACTAAATAATTGTCTTTCCCGTTAAAAAAAAAATCCTTTAAAAGTGTACCACAAAAGTAAAGAGAGAACTGGCTATACTTTGTTAATTAATTTTAAACAAAAAGTACCAAAATAATGTTATAAAAATACACAACAAGATTATCCTTTATGGATGCACAGGTGTGACTTAAAGTCAAGAGCAGTGAAACGGTGAAAATTCATCAAAGTGACTTTTTAAAGCCACTACCTAGAAATCTGAGTAAAAAAACACAGAATAAAAAAGCAACTAATTAAGAGAAATTATAAGTTATCTCCCCAAGATACTTAGTGTTTGTTGGAGAAGATTTTTAATTAATAATTTTTTAAAACATGCTACAAAATAAAAGCCTTTAAAATCTAAAATGTATGTAACTTTGTCACCTTGCAGCTCTTCCCAAATTGAAATTTGTTAAAGGGAAATAATACAAATAATATTTTACATTTTCACATCACGTAGACAGTGAAAAGCACCAAACAAAAAACAAAAACATGAAAAATTTTACTAAAACAGAAAAGTTTTTTTCTTTTTCAAACAACCAACAACGAAAAAAAGGACACAGCATACGTGAGATTTGAAGGTGCAAATGGAATGTGGAGTACAGAATATCAATTTGTGTTATTTGTCTTAATGAAAAAGTTCATTAAATTTGTTTTAAAAAGAATTCTTTTTTTTTCTTTTCTTTGTTGCTCCTCATTCACACGATGTCACATGATAAATTTGCGTAGTTGAAAATTTAATTTAAATGAAAATTAGTCATTGTTAGAGACACGATTCCCTGAATGGCATATCAAAGGCAAAAAGCATAATAATGTTAGATATTATTCAACTTTTAACTTCAATTACGCTAAACAGGATATTACAAAACAAAGTTTTATACTCTCTTTTAAAATTAAGAAAACTCTGGCAAAACCCATGTTTTTACAAACAAAAAAAATCATAAAGAACTCCTGCAGCCCTCTCTAACTTGAAAACCATGGGGTAATAAAATTGCCAGAATCAGGGTGTCTTCCAATAAGATTATTTTTCCCAGAAATTATGACATTCGATATCGAACGAAATTTCCATACAAACTTAATTAAAATTCAACAAAAATCTGTTCGATATCCAAAAGCCATGATTTGTCTGCTGCTATAAAAATATTAATTCATTAAGGCCGAGCTTACATCTGTGTTTCATGTGCCCAAAAAAAACGTAACCACTAATTGCTAATGAAAGACTAACTGTTTGATTCAGATACATATTTACTAAGTTAAACAAATTTTTTAAAACTTATTTATGAAATAAAAAAAAATTATTTTTATTCTGACGTGAGAGTGAGTGACAACTAAAAATCATGCATTTCAAGGGTAGTAGTGTGTGAAACTGAAGGATATTTAACTTAATTGTGTGTAATCATTCAAGAATAAATATTCTTTCATAGAAAATCTGCGTGACATTCACGCGCACTTCAGTGAATATATATATATATATACTTACCGTGCGTGACAGTAAATCAAAAACAGACCCGCGCACTTTTGTTCTATTAGATTTGTACAAATATTCCAACTGTCATGAAATTCTGTTAATTTTTGTAAAAGTTATTGCATATTTTATTCAAAGGACACTGGAAAGGACTGAAGATCCTTTGGCAGTTACGGCAAAAACTAACCCACAAGATGCGATTAAGATGATTAAAAAAATTATTAGTTCATCCAGTCTTATTTTGGAAAATAGAGCAAATTAAAAAAATTTTGACTTTTTGGAAACATGGGCGGTGGGCGTGTCCTTGGTACGATTTTTTTCAAAACTTGAATCTAAATACTGTTTCAAATTTGAGAAGCCTAGGTCAACTCATTCTATTTTTGTCCCATTTTTATATGGGAACAAAACACTGTGCAGCTCCATTTTACCAGTGTTGCCGTGCTGCTAGGATTTTTTTTAAGTTTACTTTTCCGAAAAAGGGATTATAACTCGTTAAAAAATGCACCGTATAGTATTGGGTGAAGGAAGACATTTATAGCATCAAATGCAAACAAAGTTTTGACTAAGTACTAAGCCCCTGTTTGTGTAAAACGTTTACTTTAAATATCTTGGCGTTTTTGCATTAGATTAAAGGAAACTTGTACAACTTTTTTTTAGTCTAGTATAGAAACGTCCAGATTTCTGCAAAACTACAACCCACTCTTAGCAAAAAGAATTCGTATGGCCATTAAATGATGCAAAAGTTCTTATTTTTAGGCCTACTTTCACGTGAAATTTTCGGAATTGAGTTGCAAAATCATATGTTGTACTGTGATATTCTGAAGGTTGTGGATTCAATTCTAAGTAAATACTCTAGCCTACTTAACTAGAACTAAAGAAGTGAAACTTCGAAAAAACGAATTCCATTGGTTCGGTATAAATATAATCAGCGAAGTCTTAATATTCGTACAACAAAATTTGAAAAAATACGAAAAAAAATTCGTTATGACTATAGTTTTGTGTATTCAAATTCTATTTAGCATGAGAATGCTAAATAGAATAATTTTATTCTTACTGTGTTGTATACAGGCTTTACCGATGCGTTTGTAAATACATTTAGACTTTGTTGTTGTATAATGGAACTTTACCATTTGGGGTAGACTTGGGTCGAACTCGTTCATTAGTTTATTTTTGCCACAAACCAATGATCAAACTCATGTAATTTAAATGGGTTTGATCTAGAATTGGGTCGAACTCGTTCACTAGTTCATTTTTGCCACAAACCAATGATCAAACCCATTTAAATTACATGAGTTTGATCATTGGTTTGTGGCAAAAATGAACTAGTGAACGAGTTCGACCCAAGTCTAATTTGGGGGTTTATTCTGATTTCGTTATATTGAGGCATTTGAAAGAATATTTCGCTATATACTCGTAAAGGATTTTTATACCCTTTACCAAAAAATGGTAAAAGGGTATATATAGGTTTGTCATTCCGTTTGTAATTTCTAGAATATTAATAAGCGAGCCATAAAGTATATATATATTCTGGATCCTTATGCATAGGGAAGACGAATAAGCGATGTCCGTCTGTCCGTCTGTCTGTAGGTGAAATCCGTTTTCCGAAGCTCGCAGAAAAGCTAGAGACTTCGTTCTTGGACTGGTGTGTCAGAAATGTTCGAAATAAGATTGGTGTTGAAAATCCGCAAAATCGAGCAGACGGTTTCAGAGCTGGGAAGCTTAAACTTCATTTTGCCATACAAAATAACTACCGAAAACTAGTTATTATTATTTTTTTTATTAAATAAACTTATTTGATACTTCAGTATGAATAAAATTAGTATTTCTTAATAAAACAGACGTTTCCAGGGTTGGAAAACTTTTTATATAAAATTATACAAAATTAATTTACTAAAAGAATTTTTCCTTTTTGCTATAAATTAAATATATCTTATATTCTACGAAGAAAAAGATTGGGTTAAAGAATCAGAAAAATCACAAAGGATAATTACAGGGTTGGAAAACTTAAAATATTTGTGATATAAAAAATTAACTACC
This sequence comes from Tachina grossa, assembly GCA_949987645.1. Classification (NCBI taxonomy): domain Eukaryota; kingdom Metazoa; phylum Arthropoda; class Insecta; order Diptera; family Tachinidae; genus Tachina; species Tachina grossa. The sequence goes on along the minus strand of OX465278.1, from coordinate 117,381,094 downwards.
GTAAACTAATTTTTATATTTTTTTATTAAATTAACTTATTTTATACTTCAGTACAAATTAAATTGGTGTTTCAAATTAAAAAAGAAAGTTAAAAAAAATAAAAAGACGTTTCCAGGGTTGGAAAATTGTAATTTTTTTTCATATACAAAAGTAATTTACTAAAACAATTTTTTTTCTTTTTCTCTATAAATTAAACATATCCTAGACTCTTAAAAGAGAGAAATTGGTGTAACCAATCAGAAAAATCAAAAAGGATGATTCCAGGGTTGGGAAACTTACACTTTTTGTAATATATAAAAGTAACTAGGTCTTACTATTTTTTTATTTTTTTATTAAATTAACTTATTTTGTACTGCAGTACACATTAAATTGATATAAAAAATAAAAAAAAAGTTTAATACATGAAAAAGACATTTCCAGGGTTGGAAAACTTTAACTTTTTTCTTATACAAAAGTAACTTACTAAAACAAATTTTTTCTTTTTCTCTATATATTAAAAAGCTATTCTTAAAAGAAACATATTGGTATACGAAATCTGAAAAATCAAAAAGAACGGTTTTAGGGCTGGAAAACTTACACTTTTTGTGATATAGAAAATTAACTACCGAAAATTTATTTTTATTTTTTTTTTTATAAAATAAACTTATTTTATACTTCAGTAGGAATGAATTTGGTATGTCAAATTAAAAAAAAACTAAACGAAGTTTCCAGGGTTGGAAAACTTTATTTTTTATACAAAAGTAACTTAGTAAAACAAATTTTTACATTTTTTAATATAAATTAAACATATCTTACATTCTTAAACAAAAGATTGTTTTTAAGAATACAGAAAAATCAAAAAGGGGTATTCCAGGGTTGGGAAACTTACACTCTTTGTGATATAAAAAATTAACTACCGAAAATTAATTTTTATTTTTTTTATTAAATAAACTTATTTTATGCTTGAGTACGAAAGAAATTGGTATTTAAAATAAAATAAAAAACAATTAAAAAAAATTAAAAAGACGATTCCAGGGTTTGAAAACTTTAACTTTTTTTGTACAAAAGTAACTTACTAAAACAAATTTTTAATTTTTTCTATAAATTAAACATAACCTTAAATTCTTAAAAGAAAGAGATTGGTGTAAGAAATCAGAAAAATCAAAAAGAATGATCTCAGGGTTGGGAAACTTACACTTTTTGTGATATATAAAAGTAACTAAGTCTAATTAATTTTTATCTTTTCCTTTATAGATTATACATATTTTATTGAATATAGTGAATTGAAAATAGTGAACTTGAACCCTATTAAGAAATTATTTTTGATTGAAATGCCTGCTAGTTAAATTCAATTTAAATATTTATTAAATAAACCATTCCCTTAAAAAAAAACACGGCCAAAACTTCATTCAACTCTTGAGTTACCTTTGAATAACTATTTTGAGTATTCTTGCTTAGATATCAAAACTACATTGCAAGTACATGCTTAGAACCCCCAAGCCCCCTGCTTAAACTCTTACAATCAAATCAAATGTTTTGCTTCAGTTACTTTTTTTCTAATGACAGATGCTGTTTCTCTATAAAAAAAAAATAAAAAACGAACTACAAAATCTTAATACTCGTAGTTTATTGCAGTTGTTACAGTTTATAATCAAAATTAATGTTGTATTTTTGTTAAATTTTCCTGCTTGCTGCAGTAAACAAAAACTTGTGTTTATTTATTGTGGAAAATTTTTTAAGCTAAATTTTTCTTTTTTTTGCATTCTATTGCAACTTTTAGCATTAAATTGCAAGTGCAAAAAAATATATACAAAATTTTGCATACCTTTTAGTCATAGTCATTGTTAGTGTTTGGAGTTATTCCTTCAAATCATAATGATATTGTTGTGTTGCCAAAAAGTTTTCGTACTCCTCCCTGCTACTCGATTTTCGTTTAAGTAAAATATGAATAGAAAGGAAAAACTTTTTAATGTGCACTTTTCTTGACAAAAAATAAAAATAAAAGGAATTATATGAAAAACCATTTTCTCTTACATTTATTGCCGTTGAAAGCATATTTTAAGGGGTAATTTTGTGTCTCATTTTTCTTTTTGCTCTAAAAAAAATATGAGTAAGAAAAACATAAAGTTTGCTTGATTTAGGTGGATACAAATAAATGAAATGATTACAGCAAAGTAGTTTTAGAAGCAAATCAACAAAACTTTTATTTTTTTGCTATACACAAACAAGCAAAGTTTATCTTAGTTGCGCCCTTAAATTAAGCAGCAAACGTTGATTATAAAGTTTTTGAAAACTAAACTTGTATAGAAAAAATATTAAGAAGAAAAAATGTATTTAAAAAATTATTGGCAGCGGTGGGATTCGAACCCACGCCTCCGAGGAGACTGGTGCCTTAAACCAGCGCCTTAGACCGCTCGGCCACGCTACCGTTATAAATGCGATGTTGTCAAATTTCACTCGGTACAGTAAATGGGCGATCTTCCCATTGAATGTACACAAATAAAATTATTTATATATAACATGTACGTACATATATGTGTTTATAAGTTTTATTATATATTATTTTTGTTTGGATACATCCAGTACATATTTGAAGGTATGAAAAATTTTTTGCAAGAACCCTTATTATATTTAAATTTTTACGTAAATATAAAGATTGCATATAACTGAGTTAAGAGGTTCCATAGTGTAGCGGTTATCACGTCTGCTTTACACGCAGAAGGTCTCCAGTTCGATCCTGGATGGAACCACGAGGTTTATTCTTTATTTTTTTTTATAAACTTAATACTCATAAGAAAACCTTTATTTCTACTAAGTTGTCATTTGAAAATGGAGACCTAAAAACTTTTTCTTTAACGCTAGAAGAAACATTTTATAAGAGCAGCCAAAGCATTTCATTCGTAATCAGTGTCCGGATTCATTAATTTTTATTACGATACTCGTAACGCTATAATAAATTTAACAAAAATTTATGGACTTTGCTATTCAATAACATATTTTTACAATATCAGCTATCGGCTGAAGTAAAAAGTGTAAAGTCACAAGTTCAAATTCCTTTGGTTTTTCTTTATTCTTTCCTTTTGATTTTTCCTTATTTCGACATTTAATATAAAGGGTGTCCCAACAAGAACGCAAGATTTAAATTTGGCGCCATTCGAGTGCTACACGAATGAACAACGCATTCTCATTGTGAAATTGTTTTACCAAAATGGTGAAAGTTTTGCTGCAATTTGGGATCACAATAATGCTCCAAAAGAGTCAACTGTAAAAAGATTAATGGATAAATTTGCCGAAACTGGGTCTGTTAGTGATGTCAAGACAACAACGCGCCTTCGACCAGGGCGATCGATCGAAAATGTCGCAGCTGTACGTGATGATGTCGCTCAAACTACATCCACATCAATTCGACACCGAGCTCAGCAAATTGGTGTCTCGAAATTCACTATGCCGAAGAAATGAATGTGGAGGGCATGTGGTTTCAACAAGACGGCGCCACATCTCATACAGCCAGAGAAACAATTCAATTGCTGCATGAGTCATTTCTAGGTCGTGTTATTTCGCGTTTTGGAGACCAGAATTGGCCGCCTAGATCGTGCGATTTAACACCATTAGACTTTTTTCTTTGGGGTTTTTTAAAGTCGGTGGTTTACGCGAATAAGCCGACGATGAGTCAAGTCTTATCAGAGGAAATTGGACGCTGCATTAATGAAATTCCGCAGCATTTATGCTGCATGTGTGCCACCAAAGCCGCGGCGGCCATCTGCCCGATATGTTGTTCCACACATAACCTCATTCTGTCTACTTTACGATATAATAAAGTTTCATGATTTTTTTTAATTATCTGTGTTTTATTTAAAATTTAAATCTTGCGTTCTTGTTGGGACACCCTTTATAAATAATAAATATATCGATAAATATTAAAATTTTTGGTTTACAAAATTTTGCTTAATCCAGCAGCAGGTCAATACAATGATCGAACATTTTGTTGAGAAAATTTTCAATACATTGGGAATTGAAATTGAAAAAAATATATAAAAATTTTATAATATCAAATGTGAACAAATTTGATATTCTTACGTAAAAATATTCCTACAGGGTTAAAGCAAAGAACTATCTGGAAGTATTTAACTAAAGCACTAAACGTACACACATATTTACGTGCAAACACTATAGCAACAACAATAATTGTGTACATATCTACAAACATACACACATACAAATAAAAGTGCGAGCACTTATGGTAACCACCCTGTACTACCAGTAGCACACCGCATTGCCAACATAAGGGTCGTTACTTCGAAATTCAAAAATAACGGCCAATCGAATTATCTACAAACGCCTAGAAGCAGCAACATGAATTTTCCCGATTGTGCTAGAGGACTGTTTGAACATCTGGCTACCAATAGTAAAGACAATACAGATGGCATCATGCATAGATGCCATTACTAAGTACAGACATGTTATTACGTCACCTATCGGGCTAACATTCGAGAACCAGTTCCTGTACTATAAAAAGTAGCAGCATGTGCGAGAACAGGCAGTACTAATCAGAAAGTAGTCAAGTTGATATCGTTGAGTCAGTGCTAATCAGAAATTATTCGAGCCAGCTTTGTTGAAAGTGGACAATAACGATAAGAAGTAATTAAATGAAGACAAGTTGTAATTTGCTTCGTTAAGAATAAAAGGAAAAACAGTAGCAATTAAAAATTGTGTATTATTTATTTTTATTTTTGAGCAATCAAAAGAACTCAAACGTTTAATAAAATTTAAACGTAACAATATAATGAACAACATTGGTTTTTAATCCTTTCACATTACTGCGAGTTCACTGTAGCTGCAATATCAAAAATTCAAAAAAGTGCGACTTTGACTCGCGCTCCGTACGGACACTAGATATGTAAAACTATACGAACTTTAGCCTATATACGAGTAATATATAGTTTCGGCATTTTTTCGTTTTTGGGATTTTTTCGGTTTTGAGCGTTTATTTTAATATGGCATCTTTTTGGTTTTTTTTTTGTGTTTTTGGAGTTTTTTCAGGTTTGGCAATTTTTTTCTTTGTTTTGGCGCTTGTTGCTCGTTTTGTCGATTTTTTTTTATAATGGCGTTTTTTCATTTTGGCGATTTTTTCAGTTATTGACGATTTTTTTCGGCTTGGCGATTTGTTTTTCATATAGCGCTTTTTCGTTTTGGCGATTTTTCCGGTTTTTGGCGACTTTATAATTTTTGGTTTTTTTAATTTTACCGTTTTTGAAAATTTCAAGCATTTGCCTCTTACGGTTTCCAAGAAATAGCAAGTTATCAAAATTACACATTTAAAATTACATTAACTGATAGAATACCCTTTAATTTAGATTGTATGTTTATTATATGGGATTTTAACATTTTTTGTTGCTAGTTTTGGAACACCCAATAATTTTTTACTCTCATGTATGTATTTGCTGTTGTAGGGGCCAGCTCTATCCAAATTTCCGGCCCGTAGCTCTTGCGGTTCTCAAGAAAATAGTCTGTGACGGACATACCGACAGACAAACGCGCAGACAGACAGCGGAGCGAAAACAAAAGGTTCCCTTTTCACCTTTGGTGTACGGAAGCCTTAAAAGTACATATCGTTCCATAACCGCTAAAAAAATTAAGCGACATAATTTCCGAAATTGATTTTTTTTTACCAATATCGATTATTTTCTATCATAAATAATCCATTTTCGTCAAAAAAAAAACGCGGTACAAAATATGCGTCGTTAAGCTGTATTGGCTGTTATGGCTCGATATATTGCTGGCTATAAAAAACTTGTTTAATTTACTACAACCCTTATACGGTTCCATAGTGTAGCGGTTATCACGTCTGATTTACACACAGAAGGTCTTCAGTTCGATCCTGGATGAAACCAAGTTGCAATAATTTTTTTTTGGTTTTTTTTTATTATTTTATTTTCTATGAAAAGCTTAAGTTATAAATATTTCTATAAAAAAAGTAAAAAAAATAATATTATTTATTAAAGTATTATTTATTATATAAATATTTTTTTTCAGTTCAAAAGTATGCATTGAAACAAATTTATCTTAATAAAAATAAATTAAAAATGATTTCGATTTATTTTTATAATAAAACTTAGTGCGAGATATTTTTTGGAATATAAAACAAGTGCTTAAAAATCGCATGCGACAAAAAACAACCAATTGTGCTACAACAAGTACAAATTGCATAAGATCTCCAAGGGGTTCCATAGTGTAGCAGTTATCACGTCTGCTTTACACGCAGAAGGTCTCCAGTTCGATCCTGGATGGAACCAGTAGTTTTTGTTTAACAAAAATTTTTTTGCAAGATTTTACTATTTCGAATATTTTTTTTTTTTGTAATAAAAATAATATCTTAAAATGTCTAGAAATAGTTTAAAAATAATAAAAATACACACAAATTTACTGCAGTTTTTAATAAAACAAAGACTGTCGTATATTAGAGAAATGGTAAATTTGAGCTATCATTACAAACAAAAAGCAACAACAAATTGTAATATGATAAATCAAAAAAAAAAAAAATTCACGTATTCCATTTGCATGGAAAAATATGTATGTTTGTTTATAAGGTGGAAATTTGCATTAACTAACACCACACACAGTGGACCAAACAAAAGAATTCTGATGATGAAGAACATTTTGTTCTGTTCTGATAGTGTTTTTTTTTTTAATATTCACAATTACCAATATAGAATGAATACACACGTGTGTTTGTTGTAAAAATTATGTGAGAGAGAGAAAGAGAGCACATTTCCCAAGCAAATGTATGTTCTTTGTTTACAAACAATTTCTACTTCTACATCTACGTCACAGGCAGAAAATAAAATAACCGACGTGCGCAATGCGCAATCTTGTCTTCTTGATTCATGACTTTTATTTAATTCTTGCTTTTACTTTTCTCACTTTACTTTTTCACCACACACTTTTACACAAACACACAACTGTGCTGCTCTCTGCAAAAACCATGAGCTGGCACTTATTGCGCCGTCAGAAGTTCCCGTTATATAGTGCTAGTTTAAACTATGCAAGTCTTATTGCTAAGCTGATTAGTTTGTGGAAGAGAGAGAGAGAGACGGGGGAAAAGAAACGTTTCTTTTGCCCTCGTCTCTCTCTCCTAACAAACTAATTAGCTTAGCACTAAGACTTACATAATATTGATTAAGAATCGCTAAAACTGTAAGGAATGCAAAAAAATCGTGCAAATTACGAAAATTCGCAAAATGTTACTAAGAGCGGGATGATGACAAAGTTTAATAATGTTTTAAAATCTTCAAAACTGTTATGAAGCTAAAAGACACGCGAAAGTCCACTTTTATCGCGAACTTTGCAAAAATCGCGAGAATTGGAAAAATTCTAAAAAAAGCCATTCCATTGATTAAAAATCGCTAAAATTTTAAGGAATGCAAAAAATTCGTCAAAAATCGCGAAAATTACGAAAATTTGCAAAAACGTATTACCAAAGTCTAATATTTAAGTTTAAAAATCGGCAAAACTTTTAAAAACTAAAAACATGCAAATAGTCGCTTTTATTGCGAACTTTGCAAAAAATCGCGAAAATTTGCAAAACCGGAAGCAAGCGCTAAAATTTATTAGAAATCGCCAAAGCCATTAAAAATATAAAGAGTTTGGAATAAAACGGGAAAAATGCGAAAAAAAATCGCAAGTTAGCGAAAAATTGCTAAATGTATTAAAGAAATTACTAAGCCTATAAATAGTAAAATTCGCAAAAAAAATATAAAGAAATAAACTGATTTGTTTTTATATTTTTGGACAAACTGTTTTTTTATTTTTATAAATGTGAAATATTTGAAATATATATTTATGGTGCTGCTGCCGTCTTCAAAATGATTATGTAGCTGGCTACCAGGCAACATTTGTTGACAGCGGCACTTGTAGTCGTGTAGCCATGTAGCCTGCTGTGGTCTATGTGTTTAATGCATGAAAGTTTACGAAACACAGGGAAAAACTGCCTCATAGAATCAATAAGATTTTCTCTATGAAACGTTTTTAGGCTAAGGGGTATCCCAGCAGAAAGAAGCGAAGATTTTTTCATAGAGATTCCTTATTGTTTTTATGTGGTAAATCTTATTAATTTTATCAAGAAGAAAACCACATAAAATCAAGAAGAAATCTTATTATTCACAACTTTTTTTACTCAATTTCCGTTATTTTTGGCACCAAAAAAAACATTCCATAGAGAAAAACTTCATGATTATATTAGGTTTTCTTATAAATTGTAAACTATAGGGATTTCTTATTGATTTTATTAGTGTAGCGTGGTTTCATTATCACTATAACCAGGAGTGTATAGTAAACATTAAAATCAACTTGACCGCAACATCAAATTGCATTGAAATTATTTTTGTGCACTGGACATTTGACACTCATGCAATCGGGCAAATACCGCTGCATGAAGTGTAAGATAAATGCATTGACAGACTGCAACGTAAATATGTATTTTGTTCAACGGCCATTTGACACTCGCAAGTCTGATCAAAGGCCGCAGCATAAAGCATTTGAATAAATCATATTTAATAATAATATGTGTTTGCATAATCTAGGTTTTACAAGTTACTTATAAGACACACGCCGCACGTCTACCGTTAGAAACTAAAAGGGAACAATTTGCTTATTAAGCATATACCTTTTCTTTTCCCTCTTATGTTAAGATAGGTTAAGCTTTATTCTCATAACTAGTATATAACATAATGTATTTTTATTTTAAAATTAATTAATTGACAAACATCTAAAAGAGCTCCTCGTTGAGCACTAATAAAGTTGAAGCTCCCAGATGAGCTCACAAATCAATTAACTAAAAATTTATTGTTTAATTCTTTACATTAGGGTGCCTTATTGATTTTTTTAAAAAAGTTTTCTTCTTGATTTTATTAGGCTATCGTATTGATTTTTTCAATAAGGCTTTCTTCTTGAATTTATTAGGTTCCTAGATGATTATGTGTAAAGCATCTTATTGATTTTTTTAATAAGGAAATCTTCTTGATTTTATTAGGTTTCTTGTTATTTCATTTATGTATGTATGCAAGCCATAGCACAATTGTGCGGATGAAAATCACACACATGCTTATGCTCTTTCATTTAGTCGTCAATGATAGTGTTGTAAAAGCGGCTACTTTTGAATACTCAGTACTACTTGATACTTTTTCAATTGGGTACTCGAAACTACTCAATACTTTATATACATACATATGTACATATGTATGTATATGGGAAGTTAAAAATTTTATTTATATTATATTATTGATAATGCAATATGGAAAAACAAAGATTAAATACAAGTATATTTAAATTAATTTATAACAAATGAAAATAAATAAGTTTGAAGATTAGTTTTTGTACATAAAATTTTTTTAACGTACTCTTAACACTTCTGGTGAATTAATCTCTTAAATTATCTTCTAAATATTTTTAATAAACATTTTTTTCTCACAATTGATGTTATTACTTAGTCATTGTTGAAATGTAGAAATAAAATTTTACCGACATTGAAAGAATTTAAAATATTTTTCATGTTTGTGAGGACCTGACTTGCTGGTTGTATTGTATCACGTGCCTTCCTTCCACTATTCTAAAGGGTCACTTTTTCTGTCCAATAGTATCTGTTAATGACTGAAGTAGTTCAATAATGCATTTTGTAGTAATTTTATTAGTGGCTGTTTGTTACACTAACTCCATGAGGTTCAGAGTCATATTTATTTGTATTAAGCTCACAGAGTTGTATAATTCTGATGTATTTTAAAGGAAGACTTTCGCTTGAATACTAGAAAATGCAACCCTGAAAGTATTGAGTAGTTACTTTTGTGTATTGAGTACCGGAAAAAACTCCCGGTATTGAGTACTCAGTACTCAAATACTCAATACTTTTACAACACTAGTCAATGAGCAAGCGACGAATCAAGTTGTGCACGCATGTATTAATTTTTTCCTGGTTTTTTGTTTAGTTTCTTTGAGCACACGGAACGAAATTAAAGTTCAAATTTAATAAATTTCTACAGACAAAAAATTGATAATATAAATATAGAAGCTGGGAAATATTTCGTGATTAAAAATGCTTTAGGCAATCTGCAATGCATTTTATGTTATGGAATATTTAAAAATAATAGGAAAAATAGTTGAAAAATGCATTTTAATAGTATCAACAGAGCTGTGAATAAATTTAATTTTGAATGTATACACTAAATTGTTGAATGATTATTAAATTTTTACTTTTTATTTAAGTTTTTAGTAAATTGCTTATTAAGAAGAAAAAAATTCAAACAACTAATAACCACATCATGTATTTTATATTACAAAACTTTTCTTCAAGTGCAAGTTTATTTTATTCTCATTTTTCTCACCAATACAAACATATTTTATTTTGCGGGACACTGACATAGAGACAATTTCTTAATGATCTTTTTCGTTTTTGTTCCGTAATATCTCTGCTGCAGAGACTTCAATATTCATACCCAGTTAGCCAAATCGTCGCAGACGACATTGGGTAGTATGAATAAAAAAAAGTACTTGCTTTTTACTTAAAAATTTGTTTAAAAATACAAAAAACATACACATATTTGGGGTTTTCAAACAAATTTTTAAGTAGAAGGCAAATACTTTTTTTTATTCGTATTACCCATTGTCTTCTACGATTAATGTACGACATGTCACAATTTAAAGGAAATCGTCCACAATGTCACATGTTTTGTCATCAATTAAACTTTTTTGAGGACAATCTGAACGACAATGTCCCCCGTTTTGTCTTCAATAAAGCCGTGTTGACGACAATCTGAGCGACATTGTCGCTCATCTCGTCTTGTGTAGCCTCGCCTCCATTTGTATGAAATATTCGTCGACGATTTGTATGGCGCTGTCTTCAATATGTCTTGTACAACTTACCATTGTCTTGTACCCGTCGTCGAAGTTGTTTTAAAGACGTGACTAACTGGGTAGTTATGTATTTTTGTATATGTGTTGCCGCTCATAACCTTACTTCTTTCTTTACTTTACATACATACATACATATGTACATATGTATTAAAATTAAACTTTTAGTTGAAAGTGAACCAGTGCGAAGTGAACAAGTCGAAAGAACAATTGAATATTTTTCCACTAACATAAAATATAAACTAAATTAAAATAAAACTAATTATAAATAGTGCGTACCTATATCTATATTATTATTATATTTATGTACATACATATATAATCGTAGTATGTTTTTTGGTAAGGAATAATCTCTGGAAATACAAGAGCCTTGGAGTGAAGATTTTCAATACAGGTTGGGTGACCAGTGTGTTGATTAATTTTTAATTAATTTTAATTATATAAAATTTTTAAATATATGAAAATTATAATATATTAAGGGCCGTTATTACTACTTGTCTGATTTTGTCTGCCCGATAAATAGCTTTGCATTGCTACAATTTTAATTTTTTTATTGATGTCATTATTAATAATAATAATACTTAATGGACAAAAAAATATTAAATGAAGGTTTTATAATGCAAAGCCATTTATATATCTGATAAAATCATGCCTTTAACTAATGACAAGTTGTAACAATGGCCCTAAGTACGTATAAATGGGTAATGTGAATACAAAAAAGGCATTTGAAATTTACTTTAAAATTTGTTGTAAAGTCTTAAATGTATATGTACTTTTTGTTTGTTTCAAACAAATTTCTAAGTAAAAAGCAAATGCTTTTTTTATTCACACTACCCAATATTTATAAGCAAATATGTAATTAAAAAATTCAAAAAGATACTGCTAACAAAACTTACTTATTATTACTACATTGTGTGTATTCCTAAGTAAATACATATGTAAATGAAAATAAATAAAATTTTCAAATAAAATCAATAAGTATTGTGTTTTATTTTTGAAAAAATCAATAAGATAGCCTAATAAAATCAAGAAGAAAACCTTATTGAAAAAATCAATAAGTTAGCCTAATAAAATCAAGAACAAAACCTTATTGAAAAAATCAATAAGATAACCTCATAAAAACTACAAGATTTCTTCTTGATTTTTTTAAAAAAGGTTTTCTCTATGAAATTAATAAGATTTCCTTATTGAAAAAAAACCATAGAGATTTCTTATTAATTTTGTTCTATTTGATGAGGTACTTATTAGGCACTGTTTTCTCTGTGAAGGAATTGAGAGAGAAACTAAGCAATGTACAATGATTTTAAAATCAAAATACAAATAAGTAAAATAGTTATAATTGTAAATTATGAGGGTTTACACACAGCAGTCATATTTTTTCGTGTTATTATTTTAAAACGTCTTAAGTTATGAGTACCATTTGAATACCCCATATATTAAAATGCTAAGACATTATGACACTTAGGACACTTAAAACACTGGTGTGAATATCCCATATGTGTGTATATTTTATTTCAGTAAACTTCAGAGATATATAACACATACATATGTGTTTATTTTTTTAAGAAATTAATTTATTCGATTTTTTCCTCACCTTTCTTTTCTTTTTTAATGTACTGGAACCAAACTATTTATGATTTTATTTATTAAAGATAATTGATTTAAAGTAATTCGCAGATTTGTTTTTTTTTAATTCCTTACAAGTTGACTGATCTATTAAATATTTAATTAGAAGACTTTTTGTCACAAAAGTAACTGCAAGATTTATTTCGCATTCTATTTATGCGCTTTCGGTATAGTTGAGCTTCCAGGATGATGAAAGTACAATTTAATAACCGTAGATCAGTGTTGCCGGAATCGAAATTCAATTTTACACGGACGAACCTTCCAAATTATCCAAAATGTTATAAATTACACAAAACAAATTTTGTATTTGATAATAAATAATGCTTTTTATATAAGAATATATATCGAGTGATTTATTTACTATTTGTTTTTTCAGAGCAAAAAAAAGCTTCGTAACTTGTGGAAATTCCAAAAAAGCTCAGTAAGATATGCCACTTCACCATGAATACGTTAACAAATCATTGAATTTTATTATGAAAATTTGTGCTGTGTGAGCATTGTGTCTCGTAAATTATGCCCATTTTATAGTCGTTATAATATTTCGACCTTTTCGCACGAGTTTCACCTTTTTGAACATTAATCCCCCAATACGTATTCGCACTGAGAAGAATATATCTGTATATCGGCCAGTGTCAATAAAGATAGCGATATGTCAACAACGAAACTTTTTTTTTTTGGCAATTACAACACTATATAAGAGAGTGATTTATAAAAAATAACGTGCATTTTCAGCAACTTTTTTTATCTGATTTGTTTTTCCGGCCTCCTGTTAACAAATGAAAAAAATTTTCATGCAACTAATTTTGTCCAAAAATGCTTAATGTAAATTAGGTATTGCTGTATGCGATATACTGCAATTTTTAATTACAGTGTTTAATTTTCAATATATTTTTAGTTGGTTCAAAATGGACCGCTCAATATTGTGCTATACCTTCATATGCAAAAATATTGACACGATAGTACCACACGACAACTTATTCTTCATGTAAGTTTTTGTTAATTTTAATTTGTTGGAAAAATTTTCTACTGAACAGTTCGAAATTAAAAGAAAAATATCATCTCCAAAACCTGTATGTATGTACAGCCAAACAAAAATAAAAAATAAAAAAAGAATATCAAAATGTTTATTGATAAATTTACGGAGTAAAATTCCTTTTAAATGAAATGAAGATACTTAATTTAATAATATATATGTGTATAATGTTGGGGCTAAATTATACAAATATTACACAAAAAAGTCTATGATCCCAAAATAGTTCAAGAAAAAATTGCTTGTCCCATTTTTGGATAATTATACAGAAATCGGCAACGCTGTCGTAGATCAACACAAAGTATAAAATTGGTACAACAGTGGTCACCAGGGTTACCGCTAGGAATTTTTTTAAAGTCGCACAGAAAAGTCGTTTGAGAAAATAAAAGTTGCGCAACTTTTTTAAACGTTTTTTAAAAAAATAAGTTGAAACAATGCATATTTTATAACATATACAGTTCCATTATATGTGCTTCTATGCACGATTTCATGTATGTATGTATACTGAACAAATTTACTTAACTCTAATAAATTTTTGGTCGTCGTATGCTGCCAAGGTCAACGGAGTAAGATTCATTAAAAAACAAGTAAGACTGCTATATTCGGCTGTGCCGAATCTTATATACCCTTTACCAAAGTGCTTTTATGTAGTATAGAGATACATACATAAGCACATACATAAAGAATGAACAAAAAGAAAAAAAAATAATTTGACCTAGTTACTTTTATGTACAAAAAAAATTAACTTTCAAACCCTAAAATCATCATTTTAGATTTTTCTGATTACTTATACCAATCTAGTAGTTCTTAAAAAAAAATAAAGAAAGTGTGTTAAGTGAAGAAAGAAAATTCAAAAAAATGTTTTATTAATTTACTTTAATAACCAAAAAAAAAGGTTCAAAGTTTCCAGCTCTGGAGCTGTGGTTTTTATTTTTATAATTTTCTACAAAAAACTTTTATTTCTAAAACATAAAATATATATAATTTATAAAAGCAACGATAAAAATTAATTAGACTTAGTTACTTTTATATTTCACAAAAAGTGTAACTTTTCCAACCCTGAAATCATCCGTTTTGATTTTTCTGATTTCTTGCACCAATATTTTTCTTTTAAGAATATAAGGTATGTTTAATTTATGAAGAAAGGGAAAAATTTGTTTTAGTAAGTTACTTTTGTCCAAAAAAAAAAAAATTAAAGTTTTCCAACCCTGGAATCGTGTTTTTAATTTTTTAATTGTTTTTTTATATTTGAAATACTAATTTAATTCGTACTCAATCATAAAATAATTTTATTTAATAAAAATAAATAAAAATTAGTTTTCGGTAGTTAATTTTTTATATCACAAAGAGTGTACGTTTCCCAACCCTGGAATCCCCCTTTTTGATTTTTCTGACTTGTTATACCAATCTTGTTTTAAGAATGTAAGATGTGTTTAATTTATAGTAAAAAGGAAAAATTTGTTTTAATATGTTACTTTTGTATCAAAAATAAGGTTTTCCAACCCTGGAAACGTCGTTTTAATTTTTCAATTTTTGTTTTAATTTGAAATACCAAATTCATTCGTACTGAAGTATAAAATAAGTTTATTTTATTAAAAAAATAAATCTTCGGTACCCAGCTAAAAAAATATGTATGGAGCATATATGATATCCCATATATGGTTTGGATCCGAAAAATGAGGGTGTATGGCCATATATGATTATATATATTCATACATTTTCATACATGCATGTATAAATATTCCTTATGCGGTATGAAAAGTTCAAATTCATACTTTTTTTTTTTGAATCAAAAAAGCGCATTGCTGTGCAATAAATAAAATTACTAAAATTAGTTTTTTTAAGTTTTTGGGGAGGTTGTATTTAATGAAAGATTTGTTTGGACAAAATAATTAAAAACTAACTAAAAGAAATTGTATTCATCATTTCAAAAAAATAAATAATTTTTTGAAGTAATATGAACTTTGTTTCTTATCTAGAGAATTTTGTTATTTTCTATAAAATTAATGACTGGATTATCCTTTTGATTATTTGATCCGCAATGTATAAAATCATACAAAAATGGTTTTTTTCTAAGAAAAGTTTTTCTTTTTTAAACGTTGAGGGTACGCATATAAACTTTGCATGCCGTATCTATTTTCTAATGAATTTCCAATTCTTCAGTGATAAAATATCAAGCTTTTTTGATTGCAAAAACGATCTTATGTGAGATATCATGTATGCATACATTCTTATATGGCTCCATACATTAAATCTTATTTCTATATATGGATCCACATATGAGGAGCTGCATAAATAAATTTTCATATATGAGCTCATATATTATAATACATTTCATATATTACTCCATATATTAGTTCATATACAATAGTTTTGCCATGTATAATCCCATACATTTCCATACATGAATTCATACACATTCATATATTAAAAATATTTAGACCATATATAATTTTTTTAGCTGGGTAGCTAATTTTTTATATCATAAAAAGTGTGGGTTTTCTAACGCCGAAATCATACTTTTTGATTTTTATGATTTCTTATACTAATCTCTTTGTTTTAAGAATATAAGATATCTTTAATTTATAGAGAAAAAGGTAAAATTTGCTTTAGTAAGTTACTTTTCTATAAAAAAGGGTAAGGTTTTCTAACCGTGGAAACGTGTTTTTAACTTTTTTAAATTGAAATACCAATTTTATTCGTACTGAAGTATAAAATAATTTTATTTATTTAAAAAAAGTTAAAATAAGTTTTCGGTAGTTAATTTTTTATATCACAAAAAGTTTCAGTTTCCCAACCCTGGAATCATCCCTTTTGATTTTTCTGATTTCTTACACCAATATTTTTCTTTTAAGAATATAAGATATGTTTATTTTATAAAGAAAAGGAAAAATTTGTTTTAGTAAGTTACTTTTATATAAGAAAAAAAGTTAAAGTTTTCCAACCCTGGAAACGTCTTTTTAAATTTAAATTTTTTTTTTTATTTGAAATACGAGTTTTATTCGTGGTGAAGTATAAAATAAGTTCATTTAATAAAAATAAATAAAAAATTAGTTTACGGTAGTTAATTTTAAACTTCACAAAAAGTTTACGTTTTCCAACCCTGGAATCATCCGTTTTGTTTTTCTGATTTCTGACAGCAATCTCTTTCTTTTCAGAACATAAGATATGTTTAATTTATAGAAAAAAAGGAAAAATTTGTTTTAGTAAATTACTTTTGTATAACAAAAAAAGTTAAGGTTTTCCCAACCCTGGAAACGTCTCTTTAAATTTTTTAATTTTTTTTTATTTGAAATACCGATTTTATTCGTGGTGAAGTATAAAATAAGTTCATTTAATAAAAATATTTAAAAAATTAGTTTACGGTAGTTAATTGTATATATCACAAAAATCGTAGGTTTTACAACCCTAGAATCACCCTTTTTGTTTTTCTGATTTCTAACATCAATTTCTTTCTTTTAAGAACATTAGATATGTTTAACTTATAGAAAAAAAAGGAAAAATTTGTTTTAGTAAGTTACTTTTGCTTAACAAAAAAAGTCAAGGTTTTCCAACCATGGAAACGTCTTTTTAATTTTTTTAATTTTTTTTTTAGTTAGAAATTTTAATTTTATTCATACTTAAGTATTAAATAAGTTTATTTAATAAAAAATTATTAAAAACTAGTTTTCGGTAGTTATTTTGTATGGCAAAATCAAGTTTAAGTCTCCCAGCTCCGAAACCGTCTACTCGATTTTGCTGATTTTGAATACCAATCTTATTTCGATCATTTCTGACCCACCAGTCCAAGGACGAAGTCTCTAGCTTTTCTGGGAGCTTCGGAAAACCGATTTCACGTACAGACAGACGGACAGACGGACATCGCTTATTCGTCTTCCCTATGCATAAGGGTCCAGAATATATATACTTAATGGCTCCCTTATTAATATTCTGGAAATTACAAACGGAATGACAAACCTATATATACCCTTTTACCATTTTTTGGTAAAAGGTATAAAAAAAACAACCTAAAAAAGTTAAACTTAAGATATTTTTGACAAATTTTTTTCCAAATAAAGCTTTGTGGATTTTTTACTTTAATTCTATTCGTTTGATCTTGGCGCCATATATTTTGGGTGAATGTATGAGTACTTTAACAATATTTTCTTAACATAAATATTACTCTTTTGAAACATAATTTCTGTATTTCAAAATAATTTCATCACAAGAAAACCAGTCTTCCATGTCTTTGTCAACTAAATTTAAAGCTGCCCGCATTGAGTTGCATGTTTTTACTTTAAATTTATTAGTTAATTTATTATGAAGCAAAGCTAATTTCAAAATGTTCACATGTTTGTATACATCTTTATATATTTTACGACAATGTCTTTCATTGACTCGGGAGGTAAAAATAATTTTGTAAAATAGGCACTCCAAAAACACAAATTTTTTTTCGCACACCGCTAAAGATGAACGGTAACACTGGTGGTCGCCAATTTTTTTTTTAACCACATTTTGCACATACACTTGTGCAAATGGTCTTGCATCGTTGCATTTGCAAAATAGTATAGCATATTAATATTCACCACTTAACAATTCTTAGTGGTGAGTATCAATATACTATACCACTGTGCACATGCAACGATGCAAGACCATTTGCACAAGATTGTGAATTGGGCTTATAATTATTTATACCGTGCAATCATGAATAAAATTCCGCGTAAAATTTTTCCCGAGAAACAATTCCAAATAATAGCAAGTAATAGGGAACACAAAAAATTCTAATTGAAAAAGGGAGAAATTTCACGCAGAATTTTATTGATAGTAGTTTTAAAAATTTTGGTATTACTGACGACGAATATCGCAACATTGACCTTTCCTCTTAAATAGACCATCCACAAGTTTGTAGGTTCTGTACTTCGATAGAAAGAAAGTAATATTATATATTATTTTAATTCACTATTAATTTTTCAAATGAATTTTTTGTTTACTAATGCAACCCAAAAAAAATATAAAAATAATCTTGTTGTGGCTAAAAAAAATTATTATGTTGCCTATCTATTAAAACATTCATTAAGTGGGCCTTACAACCACTTTTACCCTAATTTGGTTGTGTACTTAGATAGAAACACAATTAGTATGAAGTGCTCCAGGATAGGCAACAAATAATTTCAATGTTGAATTTCCTATTATGAGAAGTGGACATCATTTGATAGTTTTGGGATTAAACTACAATATTGCCTACAATCCTAAAACAAAACAAAGCAACAAGAACCTTACAAGAAAAAGAGGAAGAAACAAAACAAATTAAATAACAACAACAACAACAACAACGGTGTTCGTCGAAAGAGATTACTTTTTGCGTGGCTTTTGATGAATATTGGATACTGATTGCATTGACACATGTATATACATACATACATACAAACATACGTATGTACGTACACATGTATGTATGTAAATATGTATTTATTCATATGCCGTTATTTTGTTTTTTGCAATTGAATAAAGTAAAAGCAATTCTGTATGTAAGTATGTACATGCATACATACATGCGTATGTAGGTACATATGTATGTGATATTGTTTTCTGTACTTACTTGAAATTTTTTTTGGATTTACATATGTACATGTACGAAACGACCGAACCGAAATTATATTTCATTAAATAATTACCCTAACATACATATATATTTATTTACACTTAGAACCTTCTTTTACAAAAAAAACTCTTAAAACAAAACACCCTCATCCACACGGTGCGGTGTTTTCATTAAATTAACACACTTTGATTTACATATTTTGTGGGCATTTATTTGCCTTTTCATTTTTATTAAATAAACTTAATTTTTAATAAGAAAATTTCACTTATTAACTTAGCTTATATATGTATATGTATGTACCATATACATACACACATGCACTATTCACAACTCTATATGTATACACTTTTTTACTCAAATATTTTGCATTACTGCGCACTTTCGAACCGAACGCGACCAAGATTTCCCAATTACTAAATTGATATCATCTTGTTTCTCATTTCTCTCATTAAAATAAATATGGCACTTAAACCTTGCCGCTAACTCTCTATGTATTAGGGGAATCTACTTTGCACGGATAAGTATGCATTTATAATTTGGAGTTATATTTTTGAATGTGATGTTAATACTAAATACTGCTATGATATAGGAAACATAAATATACATACATACATATGATGTTTCAAGGTCAAGGGTTGTACCTATGGAAATATAAAATGTTTTTAGCCAAAATATTTATAGATCGGGTTTCTTGCATTACTGCAATAAAATTTAAGTACTTGAGCCATATTAAATATTAATAAATATATGTTCTGTATACATTTATGTGTATTTAAGTGCACATGTTGTGACCTCTGCTTAAAGAACATCATAAGTCAAAACATCATAAGTCAAATTTTTTAATTCATATACAATTTTTTATAAGCATTGTTGCAGCCATTTGCGAACTTTCACTGCTAGATTAAGCAAATTTGTTTCTAAAAAAGCGCTCAACTAACTTGAAAATCTTTCAATAAAAAATTTCAGCAGAGATTTTGGACAGATTGTGTATTTTCCCGTTGTACTTTTCTGCCAACACTGTCTATAATGATACACCCAGAAAAAAAATTGGTTGGAAAACGGTTAGTCCAATAAAATATCACTTGCATTAACTATATTTCAGTTCACGCTATCAATTTTCTGTTAATCCAAAAAACAATCCATGTTCATTGCCATAAGTTCATAGTTGTAACAAAGATATGATTGCGACAAAACTTAAATTGATTGCATCAACCGAGCGTATGCTTTTGTCATGACTGATTGGTTAACCCAACCGAATAAAATATTACGAATTAAATTTTACTACCAACTTTTAATATTAGCAACTAAAAAATTGTCGTTCTATATTAAAATTAAAATAAAAACTTTCAATCAGTTACTGCAACTAACTAGAGGTTGAGTTTACTATCATAGTTTATAGCAGCAAATTAAAAAAATTAACTTTTGTGACTTTCAAAGATATTATGATTTTTGAATTCTCAAATGGTTTTTGAAAGTCTGTGCATAAGATAACAGGTTTGTGGCTTTTCAAAATGTGTGGTTGAAGAAATGTATATAGACATGCTTCACCATTAGGAAATAAATTTCAATTAAAATAAACTTATGACAATATGTCAAATAATAAATTTCTTAAATTGTGTATTTTTATTTGCGTTTATTGTTTATCTTTATTTCAGCAGGGAAGGCCAATTTTTCTTTTACAGGTACCAATTATGATATTGTTTCAATTATATTAACCAAATTTTCGGTAGCAAGAATAAAATTTATTTCAAATTCCATACTGTCAATCAATTTTTTTCTGTTGCTGCAACTATTGGGTTTAGGGTTATAATTAAAATATAATGCTACCACAAGAAAATTTCAGTCGCTATATCAGAATTCCCTGATAGTTGCTGCAACCGCCAAAATTCAAATGGCAACAATTTCGGTTGTCACAACGAATCTGTTTTCTATGTGCAGATAGTCAAACTTTAGTTCTGTTCTAGAACAATATATTGCATACTTAGATATCGTAGCCAGCTTGCTGCTTACAATTGAATAATATAACTACTTACGGATCAGCACATATATAAAATAAAGCTTAGATATAATATTTCTTAATATACAATATATGTATATAAAAAGTGGCAGCAATTTAAGTAAAAAATATTTTTAGTTTGAAATATTATTGAAAATAATCTAGCTCTAGTTTAATAAAAACGGTTTATATGCGAAAGTTATAAGATAATAATACATGAGCGTTGAAACAAAAGCAATATATTGGATAATTCTTAGCCTAAGCTGAAACTAAGATCACAATGGGGTTAAAAAAAATTACGCGTAAGTAATAATACAAATTGTGGTTTTATAAAGTATTGTAACAGCCTAAGACTGTATTAAAATCTGGCACTAACAGGAAACTTTTTAAATCAGTAAATACATGTCTGAATCAAATAGTTTTCCATTAGTAATTAGTGTTTACGCTTTCTTGGGCACATGGCACATATATAGGTGTAAACCCGGCCTAACATACATGAAAACTTATTTATGCAAAAAATAGATCACCCCTAATGAAGAATTGTTTAAGTTAGCTCCCTAAAATAGGCTACAAATAATCAAATTTATTTTATAGAGAAAAAATCACATCTCTTAAACTTAACGATTAATGTAAAGTAGTCGCAGTTCTACATGCAAAATGGTAACAGAAGAACAACAAGCGTGTTTGCTTTAAAGCAGGCATTTCCAAAACACTTTATGTCAAAATTTAAAGTGTATCTGAAAAAAATTTTGGTTTTTCTAATTTCATATTGTCATAATAAAAATTGTTCAATTCAAAAATTTTTGTCAGAGTAATGACTTGTACAAACATTGTTGGTTATACGTACATATGTATATGAACTTTTGTTTTTATAAACAATGTTTTTATTGAATTACAGTTCATGTGCAACCTGCGACTCCGACAATAGGTTGTGAGTTGGATAAATACTGCTGATATGGTTTTG
The DNA here is from genome assembly GCA_949987645.1 of Tachina grossa. NCBI lineage: Eukaryota > Metazoa > Arthropoda > Insecta > Diptera > Tachinidae > Tachina > Tachina grossa. Next base: position 117,359,019 of record OX465278.1, on the reverse strand, counting down.
TATGTATGTCCTTACTCTATTGGAAATGCTATATTCTAACCCCCATTTTCATAAAATTTGAAACGAATTTGAAATGTATTTTATTTAAAATTTTCCATACAAAATTTTCCTAAAATGAATTTCAAATTCATTTTATTATTTTTTTTTTTATAAATATGTGGGTAATTTTTTAACAATAATTTTACAGGTATTATTAACCATTTCAACAATGAAGAGCACGGAAATTCGATACAAGCCGAAACGCTGCAATTCAAATCACTTTCTATTTCTATTTGCATCATATATTCATGGATTTTCTATTTAATGGACTCTAGAAAATATAATGAGGATTTCTTTTTTAACAATTAGCTGTAAAAATTCCACACACAGTCATAGTCCAGACTTCAATGAAATATTTTAATTGAATGCTAAGAAAATTTTCCTCAATTGATATCAATACAGCACACATATGGAGCCTTATTATCGATTTTATCGTAAGCGATAAAAATTGTTTTTTTAAATATTCAGATATGTTTTTCTACGTAAATTGTCACTTACAATAAAATTTAACAGCCCGTATCCCAAAAGTTATCAACAATTTTGTCATTTTGATCATTTTTAACTATGGACAGATCCATAAAATTTTAATTTCAATAAAAAGGTTTATTTTCGATAACATGTCATCTGCGATAAAATCAAAAATAAGACTTGATATTTTCTATCGCATAAAGTGTGCAATAAGAACGTATGAATATCAATTGTTTGTGAATTCTTAGCACAAACAAACATGTACACACATGCGCAAATTATGTTCATTTATACCCTAAAATGATTTATTATTAAAAACAAAACACATTTACGCTGATCTACCTATGATTCCAATATCATAAAAATTGGTTAAAGTAATTTTCCCTGTGTCCCTCTCTGGGTTGTAGCTAAAAAAAAATCCTAGGGAAACTATTGCTTGAATACATGTCTTCTAAAACGACGCTATCCCTATCCTAAGCCCTTTAGTAGAATCTTATATAGCTTATGTCCGTTAGAAAGTTCCATTCTACATTTTGTTAGAAAAATATTTAAATTGGACTTGAAGTTCCAGAGATTACCTCTCACAAACATAGAAACATACAAAATTTTAAGCTTAATAGTACTAGTATGTATACAGACAGACATATGTGTGTCAACTGATCAAACTTTGACCACCTGGAGATATTAGTTACAATAAGAGTCCAACCTAAATTAGAGCGTCAAGCGTTGAGTTAGCAGCAGGGTACGTATTTTCAGTATATTAAAACACATAAAAAAAAATTTTGAATGCACTAAAAATACGTACCCTGCTGCTAACACAACGCTTGATTTAGGTTGGATTCTAAAATGAAGCATTTTGGTTGCATCCGAAAAAAGCAATCGATACAAGACAGGGCTCTAGCTTATACCCAAATGTTCTTTTTTATTTACTTTTATTATTGAAGCAAGCTTTATGCAAGCCACAGACCTTGCGACCGTTGGTACAATACGTTGGTTTATCAAGTTGTGTGTTTTGGACACAAACTATACAACAACGTATGCAACATTAGCGCACAACTTCATTTCACAAAAAAAATTTTGAGTAAACATGACATCGGGGACTATTGCGCATATTGTAGTCGATGATTTTTTTCGTGCAAAACGAAGAAGAAAAATATAAAAAAGTGCAGAAAAAAATTTGATAAAAAAAAATTTGAGTTATATAAAAAGAAACATATTCTAACAACAAACTTTTAAAAACACTAAAAGAAAGTGAATGAAAAGACTACAAAAATTACATTTGCATAATATTTTAAACGCACATTTGAGTCCGTGCGTGACGTTTTTTTATATGACACTACAAAAATAAAAACAAAATCACATGAAGTTGTACAACATAGTCCTAAACTATAGAACCTGTCTATACAACTTGCCAAAAAATCAAATATTTTTGATCTTTCGTACAACCGAGACACAACTCCATACAACGACCCCACACACTTTACAATCTCATATACAATATACACATATATACAACCTGCTCATGTTGTACCAACGGTCGCAAGGTCTGTGGCTTGCTTTATGACCGCTGACTAGAAAGTTCTCATGCGAGATTAGCAACTGAAATTTAATCGTTTTAATATTTCATCATTTAATTACCCCAGTATTAGATTTATGCACTAACTATGGATGGTTGGATGACGGTGTAACCAAACATCAACTAAAATAATCGTCAAAAGTAAAGATTTGGTGACCTTGACTCGAGTTTTATACAGAAAACGAGATGCATGTATCCCTAAACTACTATTTGTAGATTATGCTTTTATATACTTATTTCAATGGAATTTACTTTGTTTACTTAAAAAGGAGTACAAAGTAATTAAACATTGTTAGACTGGGCTTGCACACAGCAATTCTCGTTGACAAACTTTGAATTCTTGGAAAAGAGAAGAGGCTTTGATGAAAAGGGAAGTCATAAAATGTCCCTTTCTCTCACATAAACTCAAAAGTTGCTCAACAAAAATGCCATACCTTCAATAAATCGCTTTCAATTTCATCACACATAATGTGTGTCAAAATTCCATGAAGTTGATATCTGTGGCACAAATTGATAGTCAATTTCATTTTTTAAATGCCACTGAAGAAGAAACAACTCAAATTTGTATGTAGCTTCAATCAATGTGTGCTGTGACCAGCAGTTAAAATTGAAAATAAAATTACCATATAAATGGATAGGTGAATTTGAAAGCAATCTAGTCTTTAATTTAAAAAAGTTTGATTGATTTAGTAAAAAAAGTGTGAATGTTTTGAAAATTGAATGGAATTAAAAGGCAAAAATTACAGTCAAAATGAAATTTAACACCAAATAGAATTGATTTATTAATTCTTGAACTAGGTAGAGTGAAGTTAAGCCCAATTTCTTTTTAAAATAAAATTTTTTATTCTTGTGCCTATGATTTACTTCGTCAATAATTAAAAACTGCCATGTGCTACATCATAATCCAAAATACTTTTTTTTACAGGAAACATCTTAACAGCTTTCAAACATATTCCGAAACTCTTACTTAAAGATTCATCTTAAATATGACAACTTTGAGTTTAATATCTATTAATGCAAATCCGGCTGTAATTAAATGATGACTTGTATTATATCAAGAATCTAATTTGATTTCAATATTAATGTAATTTTTTAGTAAATAGTATACAATACAATTTTGAATAGTGAAATTATTATATTAGAAACCAGAAATAAAAAATTCATATACCAAATTTCAGCGAATTAAAAAAAAATCCAAAAGTTGAGTTACTTCATGTACAACAAATATGTAAATGTAGAAACAGAATAAAGTCTGCAACTTCAGGAAAATCGCTGACAAATTAATCAAGCCCATAATAACATCGACGGCAGTAACTTCAAATGCTCTCTAATTTTTGTTTTATTTTCTTTTGTGCTTATTTTTCTTTGTAGTTTTGTTTACAAAATGTATGAAATTTATTGAAAGTATGGTAACATTTTTGTGAGAATGAACATTGATATGTGAGAGTATAAGAAAAAACGCTCTCAAAATAAAATAGATTCTATCTCACGACCAGCGTTGCCACGACCAAAAAAATTTTGTAACCACAATACAAAAAAAAGTAACCAAATGCAAAACAAAAGTAACCAAAATTTTTATATATTTAAAATACTGTTTTATTTGTAGTTCAATTGAAATATATACATACATATGTTAATATATAAAATCATATAATATAAATTTGTATTTCAGTTTTAAAAGTATATCTTATTATAATTAACAATCAATAAAATCAAATTTGTAAAAAAAATACTTCAGGTAAATTATTAGAAATTTCAAAAATTGGCTTGTTTTTATGGTTAAGCAATTGTCTATATTCATTTCGTTCCCGCTTGTGGAACTCGTCAGTAGACTTCAACCCAAAAAATTTTTGAATTTAGTTAACAAACTCCGTATGTTTATAGTAAGACTCTTAATACTAATAATAAGTTTGAAAACCTCAAACAATAATCTTTACAAAACAAGCATCTTTATTCAACTGTGCATCTATTTTATTTATTAGAAATTCCAAACCAAAAATGTTTTTAGTAACAACAAATAATATGTAATTTAATTACATTCGTTATCAAAACACCAGACTGTATAGATAAAGTTAAGTTTGTTAATATTAAAATAAATCTTTGGCAGACCAAACATAATGGGAATTGTTTCGATTGATGCACAATTCTTTAGATTGCATTATTGAGTTTACAGTCTTAAAATCGAGCTTATTCCTATATTTAGTTTTAACTAGACTTGGCTGCGAAAATATCCTTTCAGCAGCTGTGTGGCAGTGACATTAAATTTTACATTAAATTAATTAAATCATAAAAACATTTTTCGTTCAATCCATTTGTATGTTTTGAAACCGCGTCCCAAAATTCAACTATGACCATGTCAGCACTTACTACTAATTTAGAAAATTTGCCAGCGGCGACTGTTAGCCGACTCACAGCCGATCGGCTTCGTTCATTGCTTGTTATAGTGGGTACACACTTTGCAATGTGTTTACGCAACACGTTTATATTTCATGTTGCATATTTTGATACAGACTATGCAACCTACAATGCAACCGCCAATGCAACCCATAAACATCAAAACATTTTGATATATTCGAAACTTCGAAAGCAACTTCGAATGCAATCATAAACAAGACTACACACTATGCGACCGACAATGCAATCTGCCTGGTTGCATAAACACGTTGCTAAGTCTGTACCTACCATTACGCTCTCAAACTTAAATAAAAAAATTCGCTTTTAACTTTTTACATAGTGTTTGACGTTTAAAGATTTTGCAACCATGAATGCATCTGATTTTTGAAACCAGGGTGTGTACTCTGTAATTCGAAACGAAAGCAAATGCTTTCGAATTTGTATGCTTATAACATGTAAATTCGAAAGCATTTTCTTTCGTTTCGAATTACAGAGTTGGCCCCCAGGCTTGATTTGCTCAGAGACAGACATGTATTTTTTTAAACGCTATGTTGATTATCCAGTGTTGTCTTTACAACGTAGTAAAAACGCTTAAATTGTGATCTTTTATCAAGATAATTAGTTGTATGCAAATTTAACATACCACATACATATGTACATATTAGTGTCCTGCACAAGAGTATTTATAAGACTTTTCAAGACATGAGAGATTTTTTCCAATGCTTTACTACAGCGAAATATTCTAAAAGAATCGCTAAACAACACTATTGGCAAGACAAACCATCGAAAAAAATTACTTGCCAACAGTGTTGCTTAGCGATTCTTTTAGAATATTTCGCTGTAGTAAAGCATTTGAAAAAATCTCTTATGTCTTGGAAGGTCTTATAAATAGTCTTTTGCAAGACACTAGTACATATATGCATAAATTGTTATTTTTGTGTTGAAAAAAAGTAACCAAAATGGAAAAAAAGTACACAAGTACACATTGGAAAAAAAGTAACCAATTTTGGTTACAAGTAACCAAAACGGCAACGCTGCTCATGACCGGTTTCTGCGGCTGTTTTTTGTGTCAATTTGTATGGAAAATATGTTGAAGCCGGTATTCTGTTTAATCATTAAAACAAACTTCTATGCCACTTGTTGTTGTTGTAGCGCTTATGTAGAACTGCGACAACTTTCTTTTAATTGCACTAAATTCTCAATTTTGGCAAAACCGATTTGCTCATGCAAGATTGCTGTACAGCAAAGTTGCCAGATTAGACGACTTATCGCGATTTAAACGATTTTGAGAAATTTTAGTTTTGTTATACATTTAAGGTAAAGAAAATGTTTTGAGAGGAAACCAAGTAGTAAGTGAGAAAAATTATGAGGTGATATAGAAAAAATATTAAAGCATCTGAAAATTAGATTCCTAGGAACTGGAAAGCTCTAAGAGTATGAACTATGAAAGTAATTTAAGATTATTTAAAACTTTCTGTAAATAATATGAAGGAAATGTTTTAAGGCCAAATAAAAAAATATATAGTTATAACTAGAGATGTGCACGTGAGCGTTTTATGACTCACGACATGCACGCTAATGCAGAAAAATATTTTTTTTCAGTTTTGTAAAAAGCTTTGTTTAATAAATTCACTTTTTTTATTACATAGCGCTAAAGACAATGCATTAAGAATGTGCTTAGAGCCAATTATTTTGTGTTTTTGCACATGTACCCTACATTCAGCAATGTCCTAAAATTGTAAATTTTCAAAATATTTTTTGTGTTTAAGCGCTTATAAAAAGTTGTGACGATAGATATTGAAAGTTTCAACTATAACATCTTATTATGTTGGTAGTTTTAAACATTTTTAATTAAAATTTAAGAGTAACTTTTCATTAAAGCGGATATACGCGCATATTTTCTGAAAAAAGTAAAAATTTTGGGAAAATATAGCTGTGTACCATAAAAAAATGTATTAAAATAATTTTATTTTTCTACATTGATATATTTGAATTTCATATTATCCAGTTTACTACGACTGAAAAAATTATAACAATAGCCCAGTTCACAGTCATGTGCAAGTTGTCTTACATCGTAGCATGTGCAAAATGCTATAGTATAATGATAATCACCTATGCAGGAATGATATCTCGTGAGAGATACGACAATTTTTTTCAAGTCACGCTCACGCACTCACGCCTGATTAATTATATATTTGATCACGATCATGCGTGGATCACGCGTGATTCACGTATGACACGATAAAATCACGACATTTGCACATTTCTAGTTACAACAAAGATATACTCGTACATACATTAATATAGGAAATTATTCTAAAAAGCATATTTTGAAAGAGCTAGAACAGTCTAACAGCATATCATAATTGGTATAATTGGACATGGTCTAAATGAGTTTTACTACACAGTTTTACATTAAAACTCGCGCCGAGATTTAATAATGGGTTAAAACTACATTTTGCTCTATTTTTAAAGTCGGATTGTAAGGAAGACCTCGTCAATACTTCGTTTAATTTCGTTAGTTATGATAATTTAATGTCAGTTTTTCATTATGTATAAAGCTGTAAAAGTAAAGTATATATATTATATTATAAACGATATATTATAAATAAATTTAGTCAAGTTTTGGAAAAATGTAAGTGACAAGTTGTGTGCATAAGGTTGAGGATCGGCTTTAAAATAATGAAAAAAAAAAATTAAAAGAGTTTTTATTCTAATAAAAATTTTGCTGATATTGGAAACATATTTCTCAATAAAATGTTTATTTTTCTTACCTTTCGATTGATCTATCTTATAAAAAATATTTTTTCCCATTGACATCTTAGTAATAATTACATTGTACATGTAGTTGTTCAAATATTAAAAAAAAAATTATACTTGTTTTTAATCCAATTCATTAGCATCTCAGTTAGCGTTGTGATGAAAGCCAAATAGCCTTAACATGACTTACATACAAGTCAAGGCAGTTTTCCATATTCAAATACAGAATTAATTAAAAATGCATTTTTTTAAAAGAAAAGGCAAAAATAAAATTCATTACTCTTGTTTTTTCTATATATCCATATATATTTTGTTACGCCAAAAGTAACCGATAAGCTCCAAATCACGGCTATATGAATTTTAATTATCACAAAATAAGCATTAAAAGATTTGGAAGCTGAACGGAGTTTCATCACTATATCCAATAAGCTTTTAAAATATCGATATAATACCTAAATATATGCATGCCCTGAGATCTTTTTAAAACATAATTAATTTTAAGGCCTTTAAAAATTTCTATTCCTAACTTCTCACTCATAATCTTATGAGTCATACCAACGAAAAGCTCATTACAAAAAACTTTTATTTAATGAATTTATATACATTTGTTGACTGTTGTTCCTAGATTTTGAATTTTTTTATGAATATTTCATATCATGTGCCTACATATAAAAAACCTTAAACTATTTTCTTAAGAAAAACTTTAGCTTTTTATCTATAGATGATTAAAAATTGCAAAACCTAATAATTGCTTTGGTAACTTTATTAAAATTATTCGTTAAATAAAAATTGTATATCTATGGCGTACTGATGTCAAAGCAATTTTAATTTGTTAGCCTAATATTTGCAAATGCACACATATTATTTAAAATAAATATGTTTACATAAATCAAAATATTTAAGATTACTATTGATTAAGAGATGCAACTGTCACAAAAAAAGCCTGAAAAAATTTTTAGCTTAAAAAAAATTAACAAACTAAAGGCCGATGTTGATTTTGAATAAAACAAAAATTATTTAAGAAATTATTGTCATTTGTTTTTGTTATGATAATATGGTATGGTTCAATTATGTAAGGAACAAAATGTCGGCCAAATGGCCGCCGCGACCTTGGCGGCACAACTCTATCCGATGGTCCAAATTTTCGATGACGCTGAGGCATAATTGAGGTTGTATGATGTTAATGTGCCGAATTATCTAATCATTTAGCTCTTGAATTGTTGCTGGCTTATCAACGTACACCTTTTCTTTCAAATGACCCCAAAGAAAGTAGTCCAATGGTATCAAATCAGATGATCTTGGCGGCCAATTGACATCGCCATCACGTGAGAAAACACGGCCCTTGAAATTGTCGTGCAAAAGAACCATTATTTCGTTAGCTGTGTGGTAGGTGGCACCATCCTATTGAAACCACATATCGTCTACATCCATATCTTCCAATTCGGGCCATAAAAAGTTCGTTATCATTTCACGATAGCGAGCACCATTCACAGCAACTGCCTGACCGGCCTTATTTTGAAAAAAAAAATACGGCCTTATAATGCCGCCAACCCATAAACCGCACCAAAAAGTCACTCTTTGTGGGCGCATTTGCTGCAATTCTGCTTATTCACGAATCCACTGAGGTGAAAATGTGCCTCATCACTGAAGATGATTTTCTTCGATATACGTTTTAATTTATATGCCAATTTTCATTATTAATCCGGAATAACTTGAAAGCGTTGCTCGATTGTGTATCTTTCTTTCCATGGTTCAAATTGAAATAGTCTGATATTGAGAAATGTCAAATGAAATGCAGAAAAAACTTGAGGTTTAGGTGTGGTTCACATTCAACATCGGCCCTTAAAATTTAATCAAACTTTATATAAACAAAGCAATGTAAATATTATAGCCTTATTGATAAAAAAAAATGTATTTTTGAAATATGAGAGGTTTATAAAACAGTTTTCCATACAAAATTTGTTTTATAAGGCCTTTATAAAACAACAATTGTTTCATTGTCTTTTTACTCAATAAAAAAACAAGAATTTTATTTAAATATATTAAGCTACATTCTATAGATGATTTTTCAACATTTTTAACGATTTTTCTATGAAATTAGACGATTATCTCTCTTATTCATCTGGCAACTAAAGAGATTTATTACATATCCCAGATCAGATTCTCAGTTAGGGCTGCCAGATCTCAGCTTCTTTCCTAAAATTTGGGGAAATTTCATCACAAAAAGTGTAAAACCTTTAATATGGGCCATGGGGTTTATTGGAGTTATTTACAAAAAAAGTTTGACTTTTTTTGAGAAATTCGTTAACATTTTGTTTCTTTTAATTAAAACTATTCGATTTGAATATATGCTTTTTTTTGCTTAAACAACGTCTATGTGCATTTAAATTCAATTACATTAAAGATTGAATGCCAAATAAATATACTTCGCTATATCTTACATAAAACTATTTGATGTATTTTTATGGTCGTGCATCCTGGAACGATGATGGAAATGATGGTTTATTGAAATTTTTGAACTTTGGAGTTTTTTTTTCGTATCGATTACTATTGTGACTAGTGTGTAATTTATTTGTTTCTAATATTATTTGTCATAATTCTAATTTCGTTGATATTCTTTTTTTCTTGTTATTTTTAAAAAGTGCATGATGGTTTAGGTCATTGTTCATCAAAAAATGCTTAAAATAGAACAGCACTAATACATGTTTAGTGCAGTTCCACTAAAAAAATTTGCTCTTGTAAATGTTTTATTGGATATATGTAAAGTTTTTTATCGGTTAATTTTATATAAATGAACTTTTGCGTGAAGTGATACCTTAGACTATATTTACTCGTTTTTTTTTAATATCTGGATATATACTAGACACTCAGCAGCTTTTAAAGTATTTGAGACAACAAAAACTAATTTTCCCAATCTATACTCCACATATGTCCTTTTTGTCATAAAAATAGTTAAATGAGATATTTTATTTATATATATTATTATACACAGAAAAAGATTTAAATGACTTTGGATATTTTTGAATATTATGGGTGTTTTTTTTGCATGAAAAAAAATTAGAAATAAATCTTTTCTATGAGTGTGTTTTAATATTTTGCTATACAGTTTTGTTGGTAGTTGTGTTGTATATGTATACAAGGGAGAATGTTATAGCAGAGCCCTCAGGGCAATGAGATGATGACCACTAGCTTAGATATTATATTTCAAAATACTTATATAGGGTGTTTTTTATTGAGGTATAGAACTTTAAGTTGGCATCACTTTTTTAACTGGCGGCCATTTTGTCAGCTGTCAAGTGATTAATATTTAGTTTGGTTTGCCATTTCATCATGAACAGGTTGACAAAAGAACAACGCTTGCAAATCGTGCAAATTTATTTCGAAAATAATGGTTCAGTTCGCGAAGTTTACCGCAAGCTCCGTCCATTTTATGGTCGACATAATCGGCCATCAGAGCAATTAATTCGGTTAACCATGGATCGTTTTCGCACTACGTTTACTCTATGATAATACGCATCCGCAGAGACGTCGAACAGTGCGCACCGAAGAAACAATTGCCGCTGTAGAGCAAAGTGTTGAAGAGGACCCGAATGAATCGATTCGCCACCGTGCACAGCAATTGGAGCCGACTAACCGACTATTTTGTTCCCGAATTGGATGGCATGAATGTGGATGAGTTGTGGTTCCAACAAAACGGCGCTACATGCCACACAGCGCACGTCACAATCGATTTATTGAAGGAAACATTCGATGAGCGCATAATTTCGCGGAATGGACCTGTCGATTGGCCACCAAGATCGTGTGATTTGACACCATTGGATTATTTTCTTTGGGGATATGTGAAGTCGCTCGTCTACGCCAACAAACCAGAAACGTTAGGGGACTTGGAAGCCAACATTCGTGGCGTTATTGCCAACATACGGCCCCATATGCTCGAAAAAGTGGTTGAAAATTGGACCTGTAGAATTAGCTTTATTCGAGCCAGCCGCGGCGGCCACATGCCCGAAATTATATTTAAGCATTAATGGCATAAAATTATCCTTCCAATAAAGCCAAATTGATGGACATTAAAACGATTTTCTTGTGTTTTATTTCAATTCGAAGTTCTATACCCCTCAAAAAAACAACCTTTAGTAACAGTTTTTAATTATATAAAGAATTTGAAATGTATTAATAAGACTTTGGATTCACTAGATGACCAAAATTAAAAGCCGTACGCTTCAGATTAGAATTTGAAAGGGAGTTGGTTACCAAATTATAATTCGGTAGGTGATGAGATTTTAAAATTGAAAGCAAATTGCATGCAATATTCGTAGAAATTGCTATTGCAAATCGTAAATGTTTAATGTATCCAAAAATATATAAGTCCAGTAACTCAGAATAAACTCGCTGTCATCAAAGAAATATTGCTTGAATCCAAAAACATAAAGAAACTTTTGATGTGTGAGAGTAAATTTATGGAAACAAACTTGCATTTAACAATTGCAATCAGTATTTTGAAAATGATATTTCGCTAATTTTAATGGAATTTTGGCCAAAGGTTCTTAAATTTAAGAATGCAATCAGCATTATAAAAAGTTTGTTCAGGCTGTCGTCACTACGCTTTCTATTCCAACAAGCAATGCTCGTGCTTTTTAGGTAATGCATTTTCCAAAAACAAATCTTCACAATGGTGTGTAGTATGGGCTTCTAAAGGTTTTATTAAGAACTCATATTTGTTTGAATATAAATTAAATCTAATTTCAAGAACTTAAGCCAACGAAAAAATTGCCAAATAGCTCCAGACAATTTGGAATAAATTTGTTATACATATCTAATCGCATACTATTGTATACCAAAAATTACCTCCACTGATACATAGTACAAAACTCTTTAATAATAGTCCATTCATGTTGCACCGAAATTACTTTATTTCGTCCCGAAATCATTTACCAAATTAAAAGTGTACATACTGCGTTTGACCTGATTTCGGCTGACATTTTACACTTCTATATCCTGTTTTAAATAAAATTTGTTTAAATTTCGCACTATTTAAGTCACAAGATATTATTGCTTAAAAAAAAATTTATCCTTTAAAATTCCTTTATACGTTTATAAAATAAATTTTTATATTTCTATTAAAATAACTGTCAACTTATTTTGTTTCCTCTACCCAGAGTTGTATTTATATTTATTTGTTTCAAAAAAGTAACTTTAAAACAAAAACAGGCATGTGCTTCCGAATTTCAAGTTAATTAAGGAAAATAACTTAATTTGGGATATGACAAAATCTATGAGAAATTACTTAATTTCAACTTGATTTTGACGAAATCATGAAATTACTTAATTTGGCGTCAGCCTGAATGGGCTATAAAAATATTTTGCCACTACCGCCAAAAAAAAAAGTTTAAGCGACATGATTTTCGATCTTAATTTTTTTTAAACAAAAATCGACGAAATTATTTGAATAATATCGTGCAATAACCGCCAAAAAAGTTAAAGTGACATAATATTCGAATTAATTTTTTTCTACGAAAATCGATTATATGCGGAAGTAAATAATTGATTTTCGTCAAAAAAAAAATTAAGATCAAAATATATTTCGCTTTAGCTTTTTTGCCGGTTATGACTCAATATCATATAAATTTAATTAATATAATATACTCCTCTCAAGGTATATTTATTTCTTGACAAGGGATTTCCTGGGGAAATATTTTTTTTGAATTTGGGGATTACGAAAAATGTGTCAGGTAGCCCTACTCGCAGTAGAGCTTCTTTTAAAATAGCATTTTTTGATGCATATGTTCAGGCGTTAACAAAATTTTACTTAATTAAAAAAACCGTACAGTGGCGGGATAGCACAGTCGGACAGAAGATTAAACAATAGGTATTGTCAATAGCCTCTTATAAAAAAATAAATAAATTACATCGTAACGCTAAGCATTGAGAAAATTTTTTATGTTTTTTTGTGTAGTTTAATTTTTTTCCATATAAAATATGTCAACGCTTATTGTTGCATATTACAAAACAATACCTTTATAGCCCATTCAGGCTGACGCCAAATTAAGCAATTTCGTGATTTCGGTAGAAATCAATTTAAAATTAAGTAATTTCCCATATATTTTGACATTTTCCAAATTAAGTTATTTTACTTGATTTCGATGAAATTAACAAGAAATTACAATATAAAATTCTGCTTTTGTACTAAAACTACTTTTTTTCAAACATGAGTGAACTTACAACTATGAGAAACAACAATTAAAAGAAATAAAAATTTTTACATTTAATATTATATTAAAAAAAGATTGAAAATTATTAAATTTATGAAAATGTTTTAAAGAAAAATGTGTACAAGTGTAACAAAGAATTTATTCAACTGAAAAAAGTACTTCAATGTCTGCCGCAGTGAATAAGATGTTTGCGAAATTAACTCAAATGTCATTAAGTACCTGCATAAACACTTTTCATTTCGTTTGTAATTTGAGCTTGAATCGATTTTTTCAATTTAATTTCAATATGCATACCTAAATTACTAATTCGCGGCTAACCATTTAATATTAAAGTTAATAATCAACAACTTTATAATTAATATTTTTGTATTAAGAGATGTGGACGTGTTGCAATTAACATAATTCAAATTAACTGAGACTTACAATACGTTCACATATGGAAAGCTGATTGAGAGCATGCCTCTTAAATACGGATGAGCGAAAATTATTCCAAGTCAAAGCAACTCCCGTAAAACAATTTCACTTGAGTGCTGTGGTGACTTTTTTATTTAATGATAAGCTAGTGCTATTAGTCCACACAAATCAAGTGTATTTGCTCAAGTTTTGGTTTTGTGTCGAAAAGTTAAGGAAGTAATACAAAAATCTTTTTTCTCTCTCAGTATAATGTATGATGTTATTTTATATCACAACATACATATATTACTTACACCTTATGTTATTATTTTTATGATGTTGCTAAATTCAATTCTCGCACATTTATTTTTGGTTAGTTTAAAAATAAAGTACGTCTTTATGTTAATTGAGCAATTGTCTTTAACTATATTGTTGCAAATAGGATTTCATGTACCCCAAGAAAGGATTTTAGGCTTCTATTCTAAGATAAAAATGACAATCTACATATAAGAACAAAATCCGTGAATTTAAATTGCAGAAATATTAATACTTCAATTTTGAAATTTAAGCATAAATTCTTAATTTATAGAATGAGTTCTTAAAATCAAGAAGGTGGTCTTAAACTTGAAGAACGCATTCTTAAAATCAAGAATGTAATCTTAATTTTGCCCTGCCCGACAAATAGCTGTGCATTATTATTTTCATCACATTTATTATTTTTTTATCCATTAAATATTATTATTATTGATAATAATAATAATAAAAAAATTTAAGTTGTAATAATGCAAAGCTATTTATCAGGCACACAAAATCCTACCTTTAACTAAAGGTAAGTTGTGAAAATGCTCCTTAAGATTATATTCTTAAGTTTTTAAGAATAAAAACTTAAAAATTTAAGAATATAATCTTAATCTAATATTTTTATTAAGAACAATATCTTGAATTCGATCTTTAAATTAGATTTAATTCAATATTACAATTTGAAATGCAATCTTAAAAACAATTAAAAAAAATGCCAAAATTGTTTAATGTAAGCGACAGCTTACGTATGTAAAAGATATTTGAATATTATAAAAATTACCTTTTCCTAAAAACTTTATATATTGTTGCTTACCATTAAATCAAAAATAAGACTGGATATATGTATTTATGCATATAAATATCGAGGATTTCAAAGAAACTAACATTTTATAGGCCTACCTAAAGCTTAAAATCATAGAAATTGCAAAATTGTTTATAACTTTTAAGATACAGGCTATAAAATTTTATCAAAAGTGACAATTTATGTTTGTAAAACTTATTTATTGAATGCTATAAAAAAAGTTTTTTGAGTACTGAAATTTTTGTCGTTTACGATTAAGTTAAAATAGGGCTTAATATAATATTGTATTAAAATCTTATAGTGCTTACGAATACAATAGTTAGTGGTCAAAAATAAGTAAACAAAATATGTAAAGATTAAAAAATAGTAGTTGTTAAATAGAAGCGCATAGCTACCAGACAGAATTTCATTCGAAACGGATTTTCAAACTATGAAAAGGATTGCAGGAAAAAGCGTTTAAAGTTCCATTGGGCGTTTTCGCTAAACTTCTTTTTCATAGGTGATAGATATTTATAGAGCATATTTAAATATTATAAAAAGAAGCGCTTACAATTAATTTTTGGCGCTTACAATTAAATCGAAAATAGGGTCCGATTTATATATTAAAGGTCATACATATTTTCATAATGTTTAAAACATTTGTATTTCAAAGCAAAAATAGTTATTTATAGTTATCTAATAATTTCTAATATTCCAATTCAATAAAAATTTGTGCTAAATAGCTGATGTTAACAAACAATCTCTGCCCAAGTAGATAGGCATGGGTGCTGATGAGTTACTAGTTGCATATGTAGACAGAGAAAAATTCTAGAAGATCCAACCGTTAATATCTTATTTAATGTTTATTTTCTTCTGTAGAAAATCACATTATTTAATTGGTAAATATATATTTCATTCTATTTATAAGAATTGATAACATTGAACTTAAACTCGGTGAAAAAGTTATTCCTGCTTATAATTATTTTTATTATATTTTTTATATATTCTTACTTCGTATTTTCGTTACACATTTCGATGGCAATTTTGTTTTAATTTTTTTTTTCACCCACCATTAAAGAGATCTTAGTGCCAAATACACTTTAAACTAGCCCGTATGATCGTGCGGAGCGACCACTGTACATACAAGTTCGCAGCTTGATAAACAAAAACAACAACAGGTGTCGATATTAAAAGAGTACAATAAGAGTAATAAGAATTATTTTCTTATTATGTAGCTACATTTAGTTTCTAGAATGTTTTGCCGGGGTTCGCGTCGTAGATCGGATAAAGTTTAATTTAATTACATAGAAAGAAAAATATAAAAGTAAAATGGCCGGTGCAAATTTTTTTTAGTGTTTTTGGTGAAAAATATTAAATTTTGTGTATAATAGTATATGTATATGTATATGAAATAAAATAATGAAGATGCAAAGGCACACAAATAAAAAAAGCAATGAGTGGTGTTGTATGCATTTATGTACATACATACATATGTATGTATAAGGTGTAATGTACATACATATATAGCTATGTGCATATGTGTGTACATATGTATGTATGAATGTATGTATGTCTGCATATAAATAAATATAAAATCCTTTAAAAGTTTATCTTAATTTAAAAAAATGTTAAATAATTTAACTAATATGTAATTATGTGTCTGTGTAACCTAAATTAATTTTCGGTTCGCTCGTATAAATTCATATAAAATATTATTCACCGTTTAATATATCGTCACGTTTGTATGTATACATATATGTAAGTAAAAAACTCTTTATTCATATGCAAAAAAACAAGCTAACGGCATAAATAAACGCGTACGTGCATACGTACGTACATGTATGTATTCTTGCACGTACATATGTATATACATTTCATTACCATACGTATCCACATAGTTCTCAGCACTCAGCATCAATATCCATCAAAAGCCATGCAAAAAGAAATCTCTTTCGATGGTGTTGCTGTTGTTGTTATTTAATTTTTTTTGTTTCTTCCTCTTTTTCTTAGAAGGTTCTTGTTGTTTTGTTTTGTTTTGTTTTATAGGATTGTAGGCAATATAGTAGTTACATCCCAAAAGTACCACCAACTGATTAAATGATGTCCACTTCTCATTATAGGAAATTCAGCTTTGAAATTATTTGTTGCCTATCCTGGAGCACTTCATACTAATTGTGTTTTGTTTTTATCCAAGTATACAACCAAATGAGGGTAAGGGTGGTTGTAAGGCCCACTTAAGGGGACAATTAATAATCTGTTGTTTCACTTCTGTGAATGTTACTATGGAGGAATAGACAACATAATAATTTTGTTTTGCCACAAAAAAAATAATTTTTATATTTTTTTGGGTTTTATTAGTAAACAAAAAATTTATATGAAAAATTGATATTGAACTAAAAGAAAATTATTTTCTTGCTATCGAAGTACAAAACCTACAAGGTTGTTGGAAGAGCTATTTGAGAGGAAAGGTAAATGCTGTAGAGCTGCTCGTTCATTAGTTTTGTTTTTGCCACAAACCTATGATCAAACCCATTTAAATTACATGGGTTTGATCAGAGGTTTGAGGCAAAAAATTGACGAATGAACGAGTTGGACACAGCTCTAGTACATATATACATACATATATAATACCCATTAGATTTTATTATATTTTGATTCTGAATAGAATTGCAATTAAAAAACTGCTATTTCCGAACAGTATCCAATTTCTGTTAGGAAAAGCACCTAGCTAATAAAATCACCTGACCTGTTGTGCTTTTGAAATAAGAACCATGCAATAAAATGATATACGCTGCATACTTTTGGGCATTTCACTTAAAATCTTAGCTAAGTAAGCTATTTAAGTGCAGAACCAAGCAAGCTTAAAGATTGTGGGAAAAGCTATTTGAGAAATTTATTTATGGGGCATATTCAGAAATTATCACTAAAGCCCCGTTCAGACTATTATACAAGTATTAATACTTTCATCACATTTTACGATACAGAAATCTAAATACATTCGTTGCGACTGTCAAAAAAATCTAACGTAAAATCACATATTGTGTTCAGACCATCACACTTCAAATCAAATGTATAATACAAGTAGAAAACATAACAGCTGTTCAATGAAAATGTCTGTGCTAATCATTTACTAGCGGCGGCAAAACGGTTTCATGCAGGCGGGGACGTGCCGACACTTGAAAAAATTCAGCAGTTAAAAATATTCTATGTAAATAACAGAAAAAAATTTAAGAAAAGATATTACAAAAACGTTAAAAAATTACGTCAACGAAATATACTTCCATACGATTCATTTATTCAAAATTTTGAGCCGATATACATATGGCAAAACAGTACATCAATGACAACACGCTATCCGCGGCGAAACAGCCGACTTGGAAGTTTGGTTTGTGTGAAAATGCAACCCTGATCTAATGAAAAGTATTATCGTTAAGAAAATTTTTTAAAAACGAAAAAGTCTTATGGGATGTCAAAATTATTATCGTATTATTTGCCACTTTGATGACATTTTGCGTTCAGACTATCACACTTGCACGTATTATTTGAATTTTTGGCAAGTATAAATACAAAGTATAATAGTCTGAACGCGGCTTAAGGGCCATTGTTGCCATTTTAGCATTTGCACTGCTAGATCTGGATTTTTCAGTGACAGCCTTCAACTTTTAAAAAGTCTGTTAAATGCGTTCTGGCAGAATTTGTTGAAAACAAAAAATTTTAGTTTGTGAATAAAATAATTTCTGTGTATAGAGAGGATTCTTCTCATAAATGTACATTTTAGATTTAGTTGAACTGTAGTAAATTTTTAATCAGAAATAGTTTCTTGTTCGGGCTTAAGTTCAGTAATTTCAATTCTTTTATTGAATGAAATATTTTTATTAATTAATGTGAGTTTCTAAAGAAGAGAAGAAAAATTAATCTAGACTTTTTAGCTGGGGGAAATGCCGATATTTTTCTGTGCAGCCACGCAATTCATCAGCACCCTAGTCTATCTACTTGGGTGGAGATTGTTATTAACATCAGCTATTTAACGTTAATTCTAATGAAACGGAATATGAGAAATGATTGTTGTATACAATTATTGATTTACCTTTGGTAAATACATATGTAAATACCACTATTCATTTTCTGTTTTTCCATTTTTCATTTTTCTATTTAGATTAGCACGAAGTTATATTAAATTATTAGAAATTAAAAATTATTTCTGATTAAAAATTTTTTTTCTTCAACTGATACATACATATATGCCTAAAATATGAGGTTTGCTGCCATCAATGCAGGCTTAATTTTTTAGCTCGATCCGACGGTGCCTGCTGGTGCCTGGTGTGGCCTAAAGTATCCGATGAGGGGATTTTGTAAAAAAATTTAAATAATTCTGTAGTTTCTAAATTACTGTTATGAAATTTCGTACATCTTTTGAGGATTTGTCACAGAGCTTAAGAGTCTGAACACAATGTAACGATTGCTTATGGCGGTGCGGTTTTTCATACGATTTTGAAGTAAAAACCCGCAGTACGGAACGGCATCAAATTAAAATTTATTTTACTTTCATTGCGGACTTTATTATTCTCTCAATTTTTGACACTCTTTCTCTTTCTGATGTTGCCATAGTCTTTGAATAATTGGTGGTGTTCACAACATTATTGTTAACAAAAAAGATGATTTGAAGTTCGAAAATAAAAGTTTAAAAAACATATCAAATATATCTGCGATTGTATAAAATGTTTTTGTTTTTAGTTACTGCCATTACAAAATATTTAAAACAAGGAGTAATTTTTTTTAAATGTATGCACAAAAAAATTAATAAGAATTTAAACAAAAAATGACAAGTATTGCCGTCGCCGTCTTCCCTTGTATTATGTTTATATTTCTCTCCCGCAACGAGAAATCGCACCGCACCGCAAACATTGTGTTTACACTCTAGGTCTGGAATTTGGACTATATACAAAGTCCCCAAGTGGGTAACCTAGGGTTAATGAAAAATTAAAACCAATGCCAAGCTGATGTTTTTGATCCGATAAAAAAGATTTTTTGCAACAGGATTTTTTTTTATCCAAAAACAGTTTTTTACCAACCTTGGTCCACTGTCCTGCTAATGGTACCCCCAGGGGAGTCTATTTTTGACTACGGGTGTGGCAATCCCGGGGCCCCAGCTGGGGTAGTGTAGCTTTTTCCGCTGACGGACCTTTGGCTCATTACCCGTAAAACTTATGTGTTACTACCCAATCTCTGAATATAAACAGAGTAACGGATGTGCACATATTTATAAAAGGAAAACAAATATTGTACGCCCGTTGTTGTCAGCTAGATGCAGCATCACCTAGGACTGCCCCTGAGTTCAAAAGACGATAGAGGTGAAGCCCTTGTGGTGGAACTTCGAGGTCTAACCAGAGGCTACTTCTGGTACCACGGGTGCCGGTTGCCCGACAGCTGGGCTGCTTAGAGATAAATGCATTGCGGTTGGCAGAAATTTCTGGTCCAAAATGGCTTTTGTCCTGGATACGACCCCAGGACTCTTTCACTCTTTAGTGTCTTGCCGTAGTAGGCACAGAAACTTAAGTGGCATGCTTGCATTCTTCTCGCGTAAGTGGTCCTCGCTGCTCTGAAGTTCTGAGTGCATGTAGCGGTCGTCAGTTTCCTTTGCTAAAATGCCGAGTTCGTCCTACCCCAATGGGGTATACCCTACGGGGTTAAAGGGATGATTTTGGTAAGTGTGGAGTAGACACTGGTTATTTGGCGACACAGGCATGCGTTCTTTATGGATGAGTGGTTAGCTGTGCCGGCAATGGTTGAGGAATTTTCTTGGGGACCTCGCTTAGGTGTATACACAACTCCGGGGAAGCCGGAGAATTATCGTGGTGGTTGTGGTTTGCTACCAAAAATCGCTGGGAGAATAGTCTTGGCTTCCCAGTGTTAAATCAATGCTAGTGGTTGGTCTGACGCGGTCAGCCAGACACTATTCTAGGTGCTGTTGCCATTCAACAGAGCTGCTATGGGCACGGACATAGCAGCAGAGTTTAGATAGCTCAAATTACCTCAGCAAGGTAAGTGAATATAATACAGGGATAACTATATTCAAAGATTGCAACCTATGTGCCTTATGGAGTGGGCCATAGGTTCATTCTAAAAGGGTGCATGGGGGCGTTGGTCTGGCGTCTAACCCACACCCGGTGCTTTGGCACACGTGGTACTCACGTAAAGCGTGAGTATGAAAATCACAATTAAGTCAAAATTTGTACGCAATTTAAATTAAAATTAAAAAAAAACTGGAATTTCGCGGTTTTTTGCAGAAAAAAGTGGATTAACTAATTCGCTATTATAAAAAAAAATGTTAGAAATTCATTATCACAGATATGAATAACAATGAGACAGGTTGTTTTCAACTAGCAAATGTTCCATGTGGATCAAAATTGTGAAGTAACTAAAGTTTGCCACAGAACGTTAAAAGGTTTCATAGTGTAGCGGTTATCACGTCTGCTTTACACGCAGAAGGTCTCCAGTTCGATCCTGGATGGAACCATATTTTAATAAATATTTACTTTTAGTTGAATTATATATTGTCTGGGTTGCTTTCTTTTAAAGCATATAACTTTCAATTGACGATAATAGAAAAGACAATGCCAGCAGATTGTCCTTTTAGCCCCAAATTATTTACAGCTGGCGGCAAATCATTCATTACAAAAATATATTTATATAAAGCCAATATCTATCTCTTGATTATCATCATCTAGTTGAACTTATCTTAACTTCCCTTCACTTCTTGCTGGTTCAACATCAGCATCCAAATCCTTTTGCTATAAAAATCAATTTTTAATTAAACCAAAACAATATTAACAAGACAATAAATGACAAACAATGAACTAAATATCATTGTATTTGCACCTTTAAAATTTATAAAATAGAAAAATTCTTGCAAAAAGTATTTCTATTCACTGTCAACGAGTGTCCCGGAAATGTCCGCTACAAGATAAATGCATGCTTGTCTTTTAACTGCTGGAACTTTAACAACAATCCTACAATCCTTTTGGCTTAGAATTATAAAACAATACAGAAAGGAAATGAATGTAAAGGCACAAAACACTCATTGAATTTCAATTAAAAGACATTTAGTTTTGTATTGTTATTTAAAAAATAATTCTGCACAATCCTTAAATGATATTATATAACTAGAAGTAAAGATTCAGCTGGGGTAAAAAAAATACAATACAAACTATTTAAAACTTTAATTAATGCCAGTGAATGGCAATTTAAGTTGAGCAAAGAGAGAGGAGAAGATAATGAAAAGGAGTGTAATCCTCTCTCGCCCATGAACTAAAAAGTTGTTAAACTAAAATTGCCGTGTGTGAGCCCAGTCCAGGAATATGTGACAGCGCATAGAGAAAGGGACCTAAGGGTAAAAAAAAATCAATTTTCACTTTTTTTTTTTTTTTTTGATGTGGACAACAACTGAGCATCGAA
Organism: Tachina grossa; assembly: GCA_949987645.1. Taxonomy (NCBI): domain Eukaryota; kingdom Metazoa; phylum Arthropoda; class Insecta; order Diptera; family Tachinidae; genus Tachina; species Tachina grossa. The sequence goes on along the minus strand of OX465278.1, from coordinate 117,336,644 downwards.
TGAGACCGATCCCATGCCCCAAAAGTGTTCCCTCCCAGAGATATGCACGTTTTATGATGTGATGGTACACCAAAGATACACGTATTTAAATCTTTAAAATGGCTCTCCTGAACAAAACCGGTTTTTACCCTTAGGTCCCTTTCTATTTTGCACGTCACATATAGATTCCACATATGATTTAACTCATACATATTGAACAGAGAATATTATTAACCATTTGTTTTTACAACCCGAATCATCGACGTGGATAGAAAATTTATATGAAAAGCACTCAGTTGTTTGAGTGATTTTCATAAAATTTTTTTAGACGAGGCGCCTGCCTGACTTGTTGTGTAAATAGTAAGTAAATGTAAGTTTTTAAAAATTTGTAGAACTGAATTTTTGATAATTCAAAAGGATGCGCTTGAGAGAAGGATCCTTATGATAGTCATAAGTTATATATAAATTAAAAATATTAACACCAACAATCAATATTGGTTTCTCTATCTGACAGAGATAAAGAAAATATTGAAATAAAAGCTAAAGTGTGTTAACCCACAAATTTAATTATAAAAATTAAAAGTTTAATAAAAATATTTATCTGTATCGAGCCTTATTTCCGATTTAACGATTAACGGTTTTTATTTTTTAAATTTAAATATCTTTTTGTACGTAAATTGTCGCTTACGATAAAATTTTGCCGCCTGTATCTTAAAAGTAATCAACAATTTTGGCATTTTGATAGTTCCAAACTATAAACCATAAAACATAAAATCTTAATTTCATTGAAAAAGTCAATTTTCGATAACATGTCGCTTACGCAAAAATCATAAATAAGGCTTGGTATGGGCACGTACGGGTTAGAAAATAAAGTGAAATTTTCAAGAACATGAAATGAAGTTTATATTCCCTTTTAGTACTTCTCTCCTCTCTCACCCAGAGTCTCTCATTTGCTGCAAGAAAACTTTCAAAGATGAACCGTGACTCAAGAAAAGAAGAGTGTACTCCACATCGGATATCCTCAAAATATTGCATATCGCGCGCGCCATAACGGCCAAAATAGCTTAAGCGACATATTTTTCCATTTTCAACTTTTGACCAAAATTGATTATTTGCGATCCTAAACAGTCGATTTTCGTCAAAAAAAAAAAAAAAAAAATAAGTCCAAAAAATGTGTCGCTTAAGCTATTTTAGCGGTTATGGCTCGATATTGGAATTGTTATTAATAATTTTACATACAAATTATTTCTCAAATAGAAAAATAGTAAGAGAGTTTAACATAACATGGCGATCGTTGTTGCCATTTTAGCATTATCACCATAAGATTTAGTATATTCTGTTGTAAAAAAAAAAACATTTACTATTAAAAGAAACTATGTAAATAGAAAATTTTGCATTTTTAGGGTTCCGTACACCAAAAGTGAAAAAAGAACCCTGTTCTTTTCGCTACGATGTCTTTCTGTCTGTCACAGTCTGTTTTCTCGAACCAACAACAAATATATGACAGTAAAAAATTAAAGGGTGTTCTTAAGCGAGCAACGAAATTCTTATGTAATATACAGGCAATTATGTATAGGCACTTGAAATTTTCCAAGTTGGTGTATTTTTATGCAGACTATACCCATTAACACTGAAATTAAAAAAAAAATTAAAGAGTATTGTATCAGTTAATGTAATTTTTACTATATAATTTTGACAACTTGCCAAAATAAAAAAGCGCTTAAATAAAAATAAAAAAAGAAATAAAAAAAATCGCTAAAATTCAAAAAAAACTCAAAAAAATAAAAAGTCGCACAAAAACTTAAAAAGCGGCAAAACCAAAAAAAAAAAATATTAAAACGAAAAAAACAATTAAAAAATCCCCAAAGATTGAAAAAACCCCAAAAAATCTCCAAAAAACTAAAAACAAGCTTAAATTAAATAAATTCAGTAAAGTGCGACTCTGACTCGCGCACGAAGGAGTCCGTACGAATACTAGATATGTAATTTAAAGAAACTTCAAAGAAAATTTATTATTTGACATATTGTCAGAAGTGTACATAAAATAATTGAAATTTATTTGCTGGTAATTTAGCATGTCTATATACGTATTTCATTGGCGCTTGAACCAAATCATGAGTAGACTTTTACCACAAATTTTAAACAGTCACAAACCTCTTACTTTATGCATAGACTTTCAAAACCTATATTAGAATTCATAAAATGATAATACTTTTGAAAATCACAAAAGAAAAAATAAGCTTAGTAGGCTTTGAAACTGATACAAAACCCAGCAAATAATTTATATCCAGGTGAACTCATTTTATTTTTCTACATCCTTATAATTACAATTAGAAATCCATTGGATAACAATAAAAGTATTTGCAAGGCTAAATGAAAAATAAAACATTAATTGAGTTCACCTGGATATAAATTATTTGCTGGGTTTTGTATCAGTTTCAAAGCCTACTAAGCTTATTTTTTCTTTTGTGATTTTTAAAAGTATTATTATTTTATGAATTCTTATATAGTTTTTGAAAGTCTATGCATAAGGTAAGAGGTTTGTGACTGTTTAAAATTTGTGGTTAAAGTCTACTGATGATTTGGTTCAAGCGCCAATGAAATACGTATATAGACATGCTAAACTACCAGCAAATAAATTTCAATTATTTTAAATACAAACTTCAGCTATATAATATATATAGTTTTGGCATTTTTTTTGTTTTGGCGTTTTTTCAATTTGGCGATTTTATTCATTTTGTAGATTTGTTTCATTTTGGCGTTTTTTGCGATTTGACGATTTTTTTTCGGTTTTTGACGTTTTTTCAATTTTTTATTTTTTTATCTTGGCGATTTTTTTCATTTGGGCAATTTTTTCGAATTTGGCGATTTATTTTATTGTTAGAAATTTTTTTTATTTTGGCGATTTTTTTTAATTTTTGGCGATTTTTTGTTTGGTTTGGCGATTTTATAATTTTCGGATTTTTTAGTTTTACCGTTTTTGAAAATTTCTAGTGTTTGCCTCTTATGGTCAAAATTGCATTAACTGATGGACCACCCTTTACTTTAAATTTTTTTAATTTTTGCAAAATTCAAGTTTCAATATACATATGTACCTACATACAATTGTATGTATATTACATGGGATTTTAAAATTTTTCGTTGCTCGTTTTGGAACACCCTTTAATTTTTAATTCTCATGTATTTGTTGTTTCTCATGTATTTGTTGTTATAGCGGCCAAGGTTCTACATGCTATGTCCAAATTTCAGGTCCGTAGCTCTTACGGTTTCTGAGAAAATACCGTGTGACTGACAGACAGACAGCGTAGCGAAAACAATAAAGTTCCTTTTCACCTTTGGTGTATGGAACCCTAAATAATTCAGTAAAGTACGACTCTGACTCGCGCACGAAGGGTTCCGTACGAACACTACATATGTAATTTAATACAAACCTCATCCTATATAATATATAGTTTTGGCATTTGTTTTTCGTTTTTGGGGTCTTTTCGGTTTTTTTGTTTTGGCGGTTTTTGCGTTTTTTCGGTTTTGGCGATTTTTTTTAAGTTTTGCCTCTTTTTTTTAGTTTTGACACTTTATTTTCTTGTTTTGGCGATTTTTTGCGGTTTTTGGCGTTTTTTCATTTTGGCGATTTTTTTATTTTTTGGTGGTTTTTTTATTTTTGCGATTTTTTCTTATTTAAATTTTTATTTTTATTTTTGGCGACATTTTCACGTTTTGGGATTTTTTTCGATTCTTGGCGTTTTTTTCATTTTGGCGTTTTTTTCATTTTGGCGATTTTTTCGAATTTGGCGATTTATTTTATTGTTAGAAATTTTTTTTTAATTTTGGCGATTTTTTTCGTTTTGGCGATTTTTTTTTAATTTTTGGTTTGGCGATTTTATAATTTTCGGTTTTTTTAGTTTTACCGTTTTTGAACATTTCAAGTGTTTGCCTCTTACGGTTTCCAAGATATAGCAAGTTGTCAAAATTACATAGTCAAAATTGCATTAACTGATGTACCACCCTATAATTTAAATTTTTTTAAATTTTAGTGTTAACAAATTTCAGGTCCGTAGCTCTTACGGTTCCTGAGAAAATACCGTGTGACATACAGATGGACAGACGGACATACGGACAGACGGACATACGGACAGACGGACAGCGTAGCGAAAACAATAGGGTTCCTTTTCACCTTTGATGTACGGAACCCTAAAAAGTACACACAAAAAAGAAATATGAATTATTTTCTAATATTAATTAAAATATTTGTAATATCAATTAAAAAATTAAAAAAAAATTTCACCTATAAACAATTTGATAGTATCAATTAAGTTTTTCCACTCAAATTAATTAATACTATTAAAAATTTAATTGAATCAATTAAATTCTTAATTGGAAATATTAATTGGGGAATAATTTTTTGTGTGCAAGAACTGAATTTATTTTTACAAATCAGGTAAGATTTTCGATCATATAGGCTAAAGTTCGTATATTATTAAATATATGTATTATATATATATATATATATATATATATATATATATATAACCCTTCGTGTGCGGGTCAAAGTCGTACATTACTGAACTTCTATTTTTCTTCTGTAGAGCATTTGACAGAGATTTTGGACCATCATCATATCCCATCATCAACATTGTTGGTGATGCTTGGTCTACATTAAAACATCGCATATGGAAGGGGATTTGCTTTTTTTAAAATGCTCAATTCTCGTATAATTTTTACGTTCAATTGAGAACCAGAGTTGTCAGATATGGCAATTTCTCGTCAAATGTGACGATTTTTCTACCTGTTGGGCATCAATATTTTTGATTTGGCGACATGGCGGTAAATAAATTTGTTGACGATTTTTGTGGATATTTTTCTGACAAAGTCAGGAAAATCAGTTTTTTGAAGGAGTAGTAGTTTGAAAAATAAATCCTAACAAAACTCGTCTGCAATAAATTAAAACAATTTGATTTTGATTTGATCATTTTTCTTATAAGCATTATAGTAATTAACGTGTTTTAAATTTGGATGAGAAATGTTAACAAGAAATAATTTTTGGCGATTTTATTTATACTTTTGGCAATTTTCTGCTAAATTTTTATACGATTACATATTTTATAAACATTTATATGAAAAACAGTGTTATATAGAAAATCAAATTAATTATTAAATATTTATTTAAAAAAACTACATAAAATTGATTTGGCGACTTTTGGCGAAAGTAAATCTGACAACCTTGCTGAAAACTATTAAGGGAGTATAATTTATTCTAGAGATACCTGTTTTATACACAATACAGTACACTGTTTTGATAATCCCTGGTCTTCATTGATCCCCAAGATTCCCTGATTGGACCTACTGAGCTGAAAATCTGCCTGACTAGAAACTTAAGGAACTAATAAATTGTCCGTAGTGTAGGGATCACAAAGAGTAAAACTTTTTGATTTCTTGGACCAAAATTATGAATATATAAATTATAAAAAAAGTTGGTTCCATCCAGGATCGAACTGGAGACCTTCTGCGTGTAAAGCAGACGTGATAACCGCTACACTATGGAACCTTTTAATGGTATTTCGTAAGTTTCAATTATTAGAGCATTTCTTGCACGCGAATTTTTTTGCTGAACATTTTTTATATGAAATTTTACTAAAATGAGTTTTTTATTTAAAAAAAAACCCAGTAGCACTTGCATTTTCTAAAAAAAAGTAAAAATATAAATATACATAAATTAAGGATTTGTAAAAATTATACTCTTCAAAATCAAAAATACTTTGAACTTAAAATAATATTTTATATCAGTTTACCTTTTTAACTTTTTTTCATACATATATTTATTTATTGTATCTTCAAAATCAAACTAAATGTTCAAACAGAATAAGTCCGTAACTTTAGGAAAAATCGCTGTCAAATTAGCAAAGCCCATAATAAAGTCTAAGGCAGAAACTTGAAATGATCTCTAATATTTGTTAACCCCCGACTAAAAAAATGGCCCCGTCGGAAATTAAGTTAACTTTAAAAACTAACTAACTAACTTGCTTTTGCTAATTATTTCGCAACTAGTATTGACACTTGGATTACTTTTAAATGTAATCAACTGACATTTTAACATTGCGATGTCCTAGCGGTAGTCAATTGTCTCACTCACTCTGTATTACTTTCAGCTAACTTAAAGTTGATTATTTTAAATCACCTGGTAGTCAGTAAACTAAAAATATTTTTCTGGGGTTCGAACATGTATCGTCACACGTTGTGTACTCAACGCGCTACCACTCAGCTAAGCTAACATCTAAAATAACAACAGAAAAATGTTAATATAAAACTGGAATAAGTTTTAAAGTAGCTGAGAATAAATTTGTTGGCTTTCATCAAATTCGATTATGTACTCAACTTGAGAGTTAATTTTGGGTTTGTTCTGGATGACTTTGCAGTTAGCTTTTAGTCAGTCTAAGGGCCATTATTACAACTTAAAGATAGTTAAAAGTAGGATTTTATCGGACGTATAAAAAGCTTTCCATTATTGCAAATTGGATTTAACTTACCAGGTAGGATAAATTTGCCTATAATTTATCGCTCACTTTAGGTTAAAGTAAAATTTAGCAAATGATAAAGTTTTTATAGGTCCGACAAAATCCTACTTTTAACTATATTTAAGTTCTAATAATGGCCCTAAGAAAAGTTAACTATAAGTTAACTATTTTTTAGTCAAACACACATTCTCTGACAGGAAAGTGTTATAAGTTTGTAGTGTGTGTCTGTGTATCTGTATATCTGTGTATCTGTCCGTTTACACGTACAGACCAAACGGCTGAACCGATTTTGATTAGGTTTTTCTGTTTGAAACCTGACTTGATCGAGAGTATTTTAGCTATGTTTTAAGACGGTCCAGCCGTTTAGAAGATATCGCATCTTCTCTACATATATTTGGGGGTTTTTAAAATTTTTAATTTTTGTTATTTTATTTTCTTTTGTGCTTATTTTTCTTTGTAGTTTTGTTTATAAAATGTATGAATTTAATTGAAAGTATGGGTAGCCTTGTTCAGAGAATGAGTATTTATATGTATGTGAAAGAATTAAAAAAAAACGCTGTCAAAATCAAATAGATTCTATCTCTTGACTGCTTTCTGGTGTTACTTGTTTGTGTCAATTTGTATGGAAAATGTGTTTATGCCGCAATTCTGTTTGATCATTAACAATAAGTATTAAAATCTTAAATCTAAATATAATTATTAGGCCCAACTAGTATCGGACATAAACTTAGTGAAAGTAAAATATTAATTACCTTAAACATTTATAACGAAAAAAAAGTAGATTTTTAAATAAAATGTGTGAATTAAAAAAAATTAGTTTAAAACGAATAAAATATCAATCTAAATAAAAATTTAAGTTTAAAATTTTTAAACGCACTAATAATCCCAAATTAATATTTTACTTATTAAGTAAAATTATTATTATTAAAAATACATTGAAATTGATTATTGAGGGGTTTAGCTGGATCCTATGCGCATTTCACTGTTGCTAATGCAGATCATCAGGGAACCTTTACCCAAAGCTTCTTAGAACAACTAGAGTTATTATATTATAAACTTTCATTTAAACAAATGAGAAGCTCAATAAAAAATAACAAAGTTGAAACAAGAACTCAATAATCAACATGTTTTTTATTTTCTTACTTTACTATTGCTACATTGGCTGACTTTTTTTCAGCTTCAAATTGTAGTCGTAAGAGTATGTAAAAGGAAATAAATGTAAATAACAACAACAGCTATTTAAGAATAGAGTGTTGCCACACAAGTATTTTTTTGACCGGGTGCAGTCAAGTTAATAATTAGTGTTTTTTATGGGAATTGTTACAATTTAAGTTTAAAATTTTTAAACGCACTAATAATCCCAAATTAATATTTTACTTATTAAGTAAAATATTTTTTTATTAAAAATACATTGAAATTGATTATTGAGGGGTTTAGCTGGATCCTATGCGCATTTCACTGTTGCTAATACAGATCATCGTTTGTTTTAGATTTATTAGGAACCTATGTTAATGTCTGCCTAAATATATTATATTATACATATATACTATATGTATGTATATTAAAAAATTATTATTATTTTTTTTAAAAGCAGTAAAAATTATGATATGGTTCCATCCAGGGTCGAACTGGAGACCTTCTGCGTGTAAAGCAGACGTGATAACCGCTACACTATGGAACCAACTTATATTAAGAGGCTTTAAAAATAAGCAATTTTTGTTTTATAACTGTAAAAAAAATACTAATAACTACAAGACAATGTAAAATAACTATAAATTTATGGCCAAATTGCAACTCAAAATGATTTAGAAAAGGAGCAAAATAAAAAAATATATATTTGATATTAATATAAAATATTTATTTACTTGTTGTTTGTTAAGTGCGCCTAGATGCATTTCGTTGATGCTCAAGCAACGCATCAGTAGACTTCAACCAGAATTCAAAAAAAGGTTGCAAAATGCTAAGCCAATAACGAATAACTTTTTCTAAATATTTAAGTAAAAATATAATATTGAATCTTGAAGTCAGTAAGCATTCGAGTGTTATGAGATTTTCTTAATAGCGCTTGAAGTAGAGCTGCAAAACTATCGATAGTACTATCGATAGTATCGATAGTTTTATTGTAAATGAAATATCGATAGTTTTTTCCACTATCGATACTATAGGCAAAAAAAAAAACAAGTAATTAAAAGAGTAAAAATAATCGAAGTCAGTAAACAGTTGATTTATGCTTTTGTACAGCGATGGGAAAGTTGGTACAATTGTATAATTTTAGCGCTATTTGAATGCCAAAAGTACCGTAGCACCGCAATGACCCATTTAGCACTACTGGAATCTCTTTATATTATATTACATGCCAAAAATAGCATTAAAATATATTAACCCCCTTATGCAAAAAATAATGCGTGCTTGAAGTGTACATTAAAAAAAATTTCCATAGAAAAACCGGTTTTAACGTTCACTTATTTTTTTATGAAGGGGGTTAATCTTTAGCTCGAAGGTATTAGAAAATTAAGTAAATCAAACGATGTTTTCGGTACTTAAGGAATTGCTGGAGGAATGTTATTTATTCCAAATTCATCTGCAAATGTGGAAATTTTATTTTCGTACCAATGGGAGAAGCCGACTATTTGCATCGACTGTGAACAATCGAATAAAAAAAACGTTATAAACGTAGTATATCGTAAATGTTACTTTTATATTCAGATCCCAGCAACTAATATTCTTTGTGCACCTTCCGGCGTTTTGTTAATTGATTTTTAGTTAATTAAAAAGTACAACTATTAAAAAAATATAAATAAAGAATTAGGTACAATCGTCCTGAAAAAATTAAATTTTTTTTTGAAAGTTAGTACAATTTGTAAATATGACATCGCATCCCTGCTTCTGTATACATAAGTACTCAAATACATATGTATTTATATGAATTTATTTATAAATCCAAGTGTTATTCGATAAATAGTAGTCACAAGTATCTTAATAAATTCAACATCGCCGACACAAAGATAAATTTTGGTGGTACTGATATCGTCTCTTACGATAAAACTTTACAGTTAGTGTTTTAAAAGTTATCAACAATTTTCGCATTTTGATAATTCTAAACCATGGGTAGGTCCATACAATTTTAAGTTCAATAAAAAAGTATATTTTCGATAATATGCCGCTTACGATAAAATTGAAAAAGAAGGCTTGATATATTTTTATATACTAATGAAAATGTTGAGGACTCTGGATTTTTTTTTTCGAGTCAAATGTAGTATATGTGGCAACTTTTATAAAACTATTCGATACTATCGATAGTATCGATAGTTTTACATAAAACTATCGAAACTATCGAGTGGAGCGACTATCGATAGTTTTGCAGCTCTAGCTTGAAGTCTACTGATGCGTTGCTTGAGCAGCAACGAAATATAACTAGACGTATTTAAACAACAAGAAATCAATTGACATTAATATTTTTTTTGTAATGAAATTATTGCCCGAAACTTTTTATATTTACTAATAGCAGCACTATGAAAGAGAGTAATGTATAAGTAAATTCAGTGAAGTGCAACTTTGGTATATAATTCAATACGTACTTTAGCCTATATAATAAATAGCTTTGGCTTTTTTTCGTTTTTGGCGTTTTTTCGGTTTTGAGCGCTTTTTTTAGTTTTGGCTGTTTTTCCCCCGTTTTGTTGATTTTTTGGTTTTTGGCGTTTTTTCATTTTGGCTATTTTTTTTTTCATTTTGGTGATTTTTTCCATTTTAGCTTCTTTAGTTTTGGCTCTTTTTTCCCCGTTTTGTCGATTTTTCCGGTTTTTGGCGATTTTTTTTTTCATTTTGGTGATTTTTTTCATTTTGGCGATTTTTTTTTTCATTTTGGCAATATTTTCTTTATACAGGCGATTTTTTAGTTTTCTTACGCTTTGGCTATTTTTTCGGGTTTTGGTGTTTTTTAATTGAAATTAGGCAATTTTTTTAGTTTTGGCGATTTTTCTTTCGGTTTTTGGCGTTTTTTCAATTTGGCGATTTTTTTTCATTTTGGCGATTTTTTCACTTTGGCGATTTTTTTAATTCAGTCGAATTTTTTAGTTTTGGCTCCTTTTTTGCATTTTTGCAATTTTTTTCGGTTTTTGGCTTTTTTTTTCATTTTGGCAATTTTTTTCATTTTGTCGATTTTTTCGGTTTTGCCGATTTATTTTAGTGTTAGAAATTTTTTTAATTTTCGTTTTGGCGTTTTTTTTTTGGTTTTAGCGATTTTTTTTGGTTTTTGGCGATTTTTTTTGATTTGGCGATTTTATAATTTTCGATTTTTTTTAGCTTTACCGTTTTGGAAAATTTCAAGATTTTGCCTCTTACGGTTTGATAGCGAGCTGTCAAAATTACATATCCAAAATTGCATTAACTGATGGGCCACCCTTTAATTAAAATTTTTTAAAGTTTTAGTGCTAACTATTGTAGTCTATATAAAAATACACTAATTTTACTAATTTCAAGTGTAAATATACATGTGTATATACAATTGTATGTATATTACATTGGATTTTAACATATTTCGTTGCTCGTTTTGGAACACCCTTTAATTTTTAACTCTCAAGTATTTGTTATTGTAGCGGCACATGAAAAAATTTTTCATACAATTAGTTTCAAAAAAAAAAATGCTGAATGTAAATTAGGTATACGTTATGTTGACTGTAATGACCCCGCAATGCTCGAAAAGTGGTCACGTTTGAACCACCACCTTTGTACCAAGTTTTATTTATTTTGTTAAAAGATCAATATTCGTAAATGGCAAATATTTCACTAAAGAAATTATACTCTAAATGACAGATTTTTAACAGCTGACAGCCTTGACAGTTCTTGATAAAATTTCACTGCCCAGCTCTATATCATTTCGTGAAATCTTTTTTACCTTGTATGTCTGGCTCGGCTTTATAGCCGGCATATCTATTTCAAGTGTTTTGGATATAAAAAACCAAAATGTTAATATTTTGCATAACTTTTTTCTTTTTCAAAAAATATAAAGAATTTTAAATAGTTTGCAGACTTTATAGAATTTCATAATATTTACGCTAATCCAATTTCAAAGCAGAATTTTAAAAAGTTGCAGCAACAAAATTTGCTGGTCTGAATGGGGACTATGACATTTTATTTGCATAATGGCAACACTGTTCGCTACTGCAGTGTTTTGCAATCAGACCATAGAAAACAGGCCTCAAATCATCACATATGTGATCGTATCGACAATCGTACAAAAACAAATTAAGTGATACGTCAATTGTATAAACTGAATGCGATTTCAGTACGTTCACGTATGTCATAATCCGATCCAGCTGATCGAACCAAACTTATGGGTGACTCGCCATAACGCCATAGCCATTACCATAGCAACCAATTGAATTTTGGGTTAGTTATGGCTATGGCATTATAGTTATGACACGTCTAATTTAAGCTCAAATCCAATAAATCAGCCTTCCAATTATTATCGATATTATTAACTGTGTTATTACACATAAAAAATACTCATAACTGTCGCAATAAACCGCACACAACAATTTACACTTATTGCTGACCGTTTTTTTTTCCTTTTTAATTTTGCTTTAATTCCTTTTGTTTGCTGTATCGTTAGTGAAATATAATACAAGTATAAAAATTACAATATCATACTTATACTGGCATATGAGGTAGAAATGGAATTTTTACCTTTCAGCGCTGGCTGTCTGTCACACACACACACACATACACACACACACAACACGCATCAAGTCCAATAATAGCAATAACAATCTCATTACTTGCACCGTATGACCTGTAACATTATTTTCATAATAATGCCAATGGTTTTCATTTTCATATCATTATAATGCAAAGAGAGAGTGAGAGAGAGAGAGAGAGAGAGAGAGTCAAAGAGTCAGAGTTGTAAAGGAGTTAATTTTTTGCAGACTTCACTTGTAGTGAAAAGGAAGTGTAAGTGCATACATAGTATTATTAGTTTAATATCGGAGGGGATCTGCGCAATTTTCGGAACGCAATTATGCGAAGTGTATTTTATTAAAATAAAAGTATTTGTATTACAATGTAGTGTAGGTGTGGCACTTCCCACTCTCTTAATAATAAAATTGTATTAAAGCGACAGTCCAGTGTGTGTCTAAGGTTTTATAAAGAACCGTGGAGCCGAAATACATGGAAAGGCATATTCTTCTTTATTTTGTTACTACATATGTATTTGTCGTCGTCATGTCAAGACAATAACAAACATTTGCCGCTTATCTACTCGCTCTCGAGAACAACTTTACATTACCATCTGAACTACTTGTCATATAATGACTTACTTTTTATATTATCAAATTTCATTACTCGCTTAAAAATCACATTATGTAAAATTTAAAAAATAGGAAGCAATTAGTAGTATTTTTTTTTAGTAGTTATTATATATTTTAAATATATTATATATATTTCTAAATTGTCTATTTATTTATTTTAAACTAAAAAATAAGTATTTACATTTTGGTAAATTATTATTTAAATATAAGTAGTTCCAAATGATTTTTTTCATATTCGGTTTTAATAAAAGTTCATCAATCAAAACAATTGAAATTTTACAAAATGGTGTATTTCGTAGCAAAACAATATGTTTTTTAAATTTATTTATATTTTTCTTAAAAAGTTATTCTCTATTTAATCAAACTGAGTTTTTAATCAAGATCTTCCATCTACTCAAGCAACGGCATATTTCACAAAAAAGTAATTTTTTTTCGAGACTAAACAAGTAGTTCCATCAACAAAAAAAAAATGACTATTTCCCACAACGATAAAAATATTTAGTTCCTACAATAAACAACATAACTACTTCTCAAGAATCGATTATTTTAGTCTCACTCCTTGTTAAAATCATTAAGTTGGTAATTCAGTAGGGAGGGAAGTGCTTCCACCAAAAATGCTTAATTCCAAACCCGAATATCTTTTTTGAAATTTTTTGCTGGGAACTAATTATTTTAATATTGCGATGTCCTAGGTGGTAGTAAATTGTCACACTATGCTCTATTTTTCAACTAACTTAAAGTTGACGTTATTTAAATCACCTGAAATTCGCTAAAATTTTATTCATAATTGAATTTTAGCTAAAAAACGTTTTTTAAACCTTGTGTAAATCAGCAAATTTTAAAATTGACTGCCCCCATGTTTAAACCAATTTTAAGATGACGTTGTTGTAATTTTGCTTCGTTTTTGTTTGCATTTTTAACTTTGCCTGTATGTATGTATATGCTAGTGTTATTTAGAAGAAAACAATGTATTTTTTTTATAGAAACTATTGCCGAAATATTAAATAGACTCCAAAAGAATATTTAAAAGAAAAGGAGCGATCCAGTTTCCATTCCCAGCCATTGTTTTCTCATTTTATGTGTTAACAAAAATAATATAATTGTAGAAAATTAACTGGTGATGTATAAATACTAAAAAAAAACAAAATAAAGCTCGTTATTCCAGTGCTTCTTAATCTGCAATAAAATAAATCATATAAAAAGCACTTTTAACAAAGATTTGTTGTGAACTTTTTTTATTTTTTTTATTAAATACAAGTTGGAACACATCTTTTATTTTATAGAAACAATATTTCTCTGAAAAGCGACAAATAAACAAATATAGACACGAGTACTTTGTGAGTTAACAATCGTTATTTTGCAGAACTAATATGCAAGTGACAAATAAAGAATACAGTGTTGCCGCGATATTTTAAAATAAATTCAGTAAAGTGCGACTCTGACTCGCACACGAAGGGTTCCGTACGAACACTAGATATGTAATTTAATAGAAATTCCAGCTATATAATATATATGTAGTTTTGGCGTTTTTTTAGTTTTTGGCGTTTTTTCAATTTGGCGATTTTTTTTTTTTTTCATTTTGGAGATTTTTTTCATTTTGGCGTTTTTTTTATTTGGGTGATTTTTTTAGTTTTGGGGCCCTTTTCGCGGTTTGGCGATTTTTTTCGGTTTTTGGCATATTTTCAATTTGGCGATTTTTTTTCATTTTGGCGAATTTTTTTTTCATATAAATAACTATTTTGGTTTTGGCGCCTTTTTCACGTTTTGGCGATTGTTTGCTTTTTTTTCATTTTGGCGATTTTTTTCATTTGGGCAATTTTTTTGAATATGGCGATTTATTTTAGTGTTAGAATTTTATTTTTTTGGCGATTTTTTTTTCGTTTTGGCGATTTGTTTTAATTTTTGGCGATTTTTTTTTTTTGGTTTACCGATTTTAATTTAATTTTCGGATTTTTTTAGTTTTACCGTTTTTGAAAAAAAAACACTTTTAACAAAGATTTGTTGTGAACTTTTTTTATTTTTTTATTAAATACAATTATTATTATAGTATTTCTCTGAAAAGCGACAAATAAACAAATATAGACACGAGTCCTTTGTGAGTTAACAATCGTTATTTTGCAGAACTAATATGCAAGTGACAAATAAAGAATACAGTGTTGCCGCGATATTTTAAAATAAATTCAGTAAAGTGCGACTCTGACTGGCGCACGAAGGGTTCCGTATGAACAATAGATATGTAATTTAATACAAACTTCAGCATTTTTGGCATTTTTTTTTTTTTGTTTTTTGGCGTTTTTTCAATTTGGCGATTTTTTTTCATTTTGGAGTTTTTTTTTCATTTTGGCGTTTTTTTTCATTTGGGTGCTTTTTTTATTTTGAAGCCCTTTTCGCGGTTTGGCGATTTTTATCGGTTTTTGGCATTTTTTTTAATTCGGCGATTTTTTTTTCATTTTGGCGATTTTTTTCATTTTGGCGATTTTTTTTCATATAAACAATTAATTTGGTTTTGGCGCCTTTTTCACGTTTTGGCGATTTTTTCGATTTTTGGCTTTTTTTCATTTTGGCGATTTTTTTCATTTGGGCGATTTTTTTTCGGTTTACCGATTTTATAATTTTCGGATTTTTTAGTTTTACCGTTTTTGTAAATTTCAAGTGTTTGCCTCTTACGATTGCATTAACTGATAGAACACCCTTTAGTTTAAGTTTTTAAATTTTAATGTTTATTGTTGTAGTCTGTTTAAAAATACACTAATTTTACAAATTTCATATGTACATACAATTGTATGTATATTACATGGGATTTTAACATTTTTCGTTGCTCGTTTTAGAACACCCTTTAATTTTTAATTCTCATGTATTTGTTGTTGTAGCGGCTAAGGTTCTACATACTCTGTCCAAATTTCAGATCCGTAGCTCTTACGGTTCCTGAGGAAATACCGTGTGACGGACAGACGGACAGAAGGACAGCGTAGGGAAAACAATAGGGTTCCTTTTCACCTTTGGTGTCTAGTTAGTTTATATTGAATACTAATGTTTAAAACACATTATTTAGTTTAAGGCTAATACGTTTTTTAACTAATATGAATTTTAAACCTCAATCAACTTTTTTTTTTGAATACGGCTGTTAGAATTCAAATTTAAAAATTAAACGTACTAAAGAAAGCAAAATGATTAAATCATTTTAGAGTGCTGCTCTTTAGTCGTTGCTACTGGGAATATATGACTTTAGTGCAGGCATAACAATACGTTTGGGTGAATGAGTACTGTTGTGTGAATATCACTGGCTTGATAATGTTGATACCGTGTACCCTATAACCTGTATTAAATATTATGAATAAAATAACTTTTCTAACGAACTAGCAATTGTATCTTAAAAAGAAATATGTAAAATTTACACGTGATGGAGGTCAGTCACGCGGGACTGAAGTAAGTCTCGCGTGACATTGCGTGAGTGGTCCATATTTTATCCAGTATTTCTGTTAAAATAACTAATAAACTTTTAAATAAGAAACAAAGGTGGCACACTACTCACCATTTTTGATCGTTCACTAGTTTAAGCAGTGAGTGGCCCATATGTTATGTATTTATGAAAAAATAACTATTAAACTTAAAAAAATAAAGGTGACACTACTCAAAAGCTAGGCTTTTTCTTATTCATATAAGCATTCATTATGTTATAAAATAATGCTGAGCTTTTTCTCACTACTAAACATGATTGCAAGTGAAAAATTAGTAAAAAAAACTAGAATACAACTACGATTAGCTTTCCCTACTTGGGGCATTCTAGGTCTTAGACAAGCAGCGAAATTCTATAAATCTTTTATTTCTTTTTGCACTTTCCCAGCATTTTTTGTGACATCCCTTTTTCCTCAAAAAAAAAGAAAACGGGCTCCTGAAAACCACTCAGGCTGCATCCACAGCATTCTGCTTTAATCCATTTTTTTATTATTAATATTTTCACTCACTATTTTAGCTTATATTTTACAGATTATAACGAGCTACATGACAATGGTGAAAGTTCAAATTATTACACGTATAAGTCGACAGACATTAAAACCTTGCAACACCAAAAAAAAAAAAAAAAATTGAAGAGTTTTTGCAGTGGAAGGTGTGAATAAAATATTAATATTTTTTTAACTTTTAGTGGAATTGTCTCTTGCTTTACATTTTCATTATTATTATTTTTGTTTGTTTTTTTTTTGTGGATTGAAGTAAATACGCAATCAAGGCAATTAAAGTTGTAATGACAGTGTACGTGGTCAAAAGAGATACAAGAGAAAAATAAAACAGGTACACATTTTAAAATTAATGATGCCAACAAAAGTATAGAGATGCATGATTAGAAGAGGATATTTCAATAACACGACTAGAATTAAATATATAAAATTCTCAACTAATTTTGATGGAAATATTATATAAAAATTAATATAAAAAATTGTTTTCTATAGAGGTTAATTCGGGACTGTGCGCCGACCAATCTAATATTTTTATTTTGCTTGTACTGATCCAGCTTTTGTATACATACATACATATCAAAATGTACTAGAGGGCTAAGTAAACAATCTTGAAATGTAAATACGTCTTGTTTTTTAAATGTATTCTCGTGGCATGTATTATACTAAATCAATAATAAATGCTGTCATTTAATAAGCGAAGCACGATGGATGAATTGATGTTCGTGTATATGAGTGTTTACAAGCAATGTCGCGAAGACTTCTTGTTCGTAACAAACAATCAAAAGAAGTAGTGTTGATGCGTGTGTGTTTGTAATTTGGCATATTGCACGTTTGTGTTTAAGGGTGGTTTTTTTACGCAAGCGCACACAATGCATCTGAGCGTTTTATAGAGAAACGTATGTATATGCATAATATCCATGATGTTTGTATACGCGCCCATGCGTAGGAAAAAGCAAGCATCACAAATTCTTTCGTCACCAAGTATTTTCTTCTTTACTACCGTACCTGCAATAGCTGAAACAAACTTCTTGCAAACATTGTTTAAAGTTTGTTCTAGAAGATTTTGCTGTAGTTAAGCATTAAAAAAATCTAATATGTACATACATGCATATACATATGAAAATTAATGAATGTAAATAGAAAACGCATACTATATAAAAAAAAAATTTCATATGGTTCCATCCAGGATCGAACTGAAGACCTTCTGCGTGTAAAGCAGACGTGATAACCGCTACACTATAGAACCTTTTTACGATTACAATTGAATAGGTTCCCAAATCAGGTCTGTCTTGTTAAATAAAAGTAAAACTTGCATAAGAAACATAAAAGTAAACTAAAATTTAATTAAAAAAATATTAAGAAATTTTAGTTATTTGTTTCGACATAATTTTTAACCCCCGACTAAAAAAAGGGGTGTTATAAGTTTGTAGTGTGTATCTGTGTATTCGTGTGTCTGTCTGTGTCCACGTACAGGCCAAACGGCTGGACCGATTTTCATTTAGTTTTTTCTGTTTGAAAGATGACTTGATCGAGAGGGTTCTTAGCTATGCTTGAAAAAAATCGGTCCAGCCGCTTAGAAGATATAACATCTTTTCTGAAAAAAGTCGGGGGTTTTTAAAAATTTTAATCTTTGTTATTAAATATTTTTTTTTATAGAGGCCTTATTTATAAAACTATCTTTTTATTACAAAGCTTTCGTTTTGACATAAAAAGATGTCTTTTGTTATAACCAAAAATAGACACTCACAAAATTATTATGAAAAATAAGGCGAATATTATTTATTTTTATTGAATTTGCAGTTAATTATTTCACATTAAAAATTGAAGATACAAGGGAAACATCTCTTATTGTTACGAAAGTTTATATTCGTTCTTCTAAATGTTAAGGTAAACAGATTATCCTCACAAAAACATAAATGTGAAAAACGGCCAAGTTCCTATCCAAAATTTCGGCCATTAAAAGTTGTGTGATATAAATTTTGACCAAGTTCTTGTTCGCCACAATACCTAACACAGAAATATATTATATATGATATAAATTTGTAATCGTAAGGGTGTCATATAATTTCTAGATAATCTGCCAACTTGACAACATTTTTATCAATATAAAGAAATGAACATTTATACATTATTCTCTCCTTTTTTGGAAAGGCAAAAATATTGCAAGTAAAGAGATTATCTAGAAGTTATATGACACCCTTACGATTACAAATTTATATAATACATAATATATTTCTATGTTAGGTATTGTGGCAAAGAAGAACTTAGTCAAAATTTATATCACACAACTTTAATGGGCGAAATTTTGGATAAGAACTTGGCCGTTTTTCACATTTATGTTTTTGTGAGGATCTGATTACTTTTTGAAAAGATTTCTGTAATAACACTTTTTAAACTTAAAATTTCTAGTGTATTTTTTTTCTATTCATGATCACTGTGCCAGTTGAAAATGGCAGAGTTACATAAAATAATGGGTAATAGTGTGATGGGTGATAAATTTTTGACCTTAAAAATGCACTATTGTGCCATTACAACGGGTCGCCAGTATGTGTGAAATTTGGTAAGAGTCAACTGGAAGAAACATATAAAATACAGCGTAAATTTTACTGGGCATGATCCGCCTATTTTCTCAATATTTTTACATATTAAAGTCTTCTTAGCCGAAGTACATAAATCAAAAGGATATACCCAATGTGCGTGCAAAGTTTCAATAGGGTAGCTGGTACTTTTAATTTTTGGATTTTCCGATTGAGTAAATCAATTACTATTTGCGTACAAAATGTCAGCTCTCTATAGTATAATATTATGTAAAATATTTATGGGTCTGGCCCCGCGGACTTTTATATCTGCTAGTGCTTATGGTTCATGCAAAGTTTGGTATTAAAAAGTTAATAACAAATACCTGAGTATTAAATTAAAAACTGCTAAGCCGAAGTACCTGAACGAAAAAGCTAAGATTTATGGGTGAAGTCACGGCTACTTTTCAAAATAGTTAATTTTTTTTGGATAAGTGCAATGTGTAGGAAAAGTTTTAATAAAATGTATGTTAATTTAGAATTTGAAGTGCTTGTTTCCGCCCTCTGATAGCAACTTCTGGGTTTTCAGATTTTTCTTAGTGATCTCTTATCTAGATTTATTTGTGTATCAAATTTAAGATCGCTAGTGCTAATTGGGGTTTTAAGGTCGTGACCCCGCATACCGGGTAAAACTTTTTGGTTTTAAGATTTTCCCATTGGTTTACGCAGCTACACTCACTAGTGTATAAAATTTCAGCTCTTTAGCGCGAATTATATCTTTAGATTTTATCAGCATTATCTCTCCTCACTATTCCTAACTCAAAATTTTGTTGTGAGCAGCGCTTATAATTCATGCTCATTTTCTTCTAAAATATGCTAGACCGATGTCTATGTAGATTAAACACAAGGCTAACATTTTATGGGAGTGATCACGCCCAATTTTTAAGGTGATGCAAGATTTCACTAAATTGGCTTGAATTAAAAGTTGTATATTAAGTATTTAGTTCAAAATAATATTAGCGTGGCCCCGCCCATTCCGGTAAAAGTTTTTGGGTTTTCAGATTTTTCTAGTTGGTTTCTCACTTAGACCTACTTTTATATCAAATTTCAGCTCCTTGGCGAAACTTAACTTTTAATTTTTATGGGCGTAACCCGCCCACTTTTCCAAAGTCAAAATTTTTTTTGGGTCAGTGCTTGTTATTCGTGTCTAGTTTCGTTACAAACGGATAATAATAGCTAGATAAATAGTATATCTAAATATGCTGAGCCGCAGGGCATTAAAATGTGGTTTAAATTGTACGGGCGTGTCAACGCCCACTTTTTTAATGAAAAATTTATAGCCTTACATTACCGCAGTAAACATATATGCCGAATTTTAATAAAATAACTTCTATGAAGCGCCTTAGATTAGCATTTTTAATTCTGACCTTTATGGGCGTAGCCCCGCCACCCTGTTTAAAATTTATGGATTTTCAGATATTTTTATTTTATTTCTGTCCTAGACCCAGCTCTGTATCGAATTTCAGCTCAATAGCACAAATTTTAATTTTTATATGGCGTAGCCCCGCCCCCCTGGTAAAATTTTCCGAGTTTTCAGATTTTTCTAGTTCATTGCTCACCTAGATCTACTTGTGTACCGAATTTCAGATCTCTAGCTATAGCGCAAGTGCTTCATAATATTGATGAGTGATTCAGTGAGGCAGTATGTCTTAAAATATGCACTTTTTGCACCTCCATATCTCCGAAACCTTTCATTGTAAATTTTTCAAACTTTGCATATGAGGTAACATGAATTTATTCTAATTATGGCTTAAATTCTATAATTTTACGATTGCGAGGAACAAAGTTATGAGGGGGGTAAAAACAGCTCGAATGGCTTCGTGTAAATATACACACTGCGTGCATTGGCCAGAACTTGGCCTGGCGCACTGCCGTGCGCCTAGATAGAAATTATCATGCACATTTACCCATTTGTTTGAATTAATTTGTAAGTTAAGGTACAATATATAAAATAAATTCAGTAAAGTGCGACTCTAACTCGCGCACGAAGGGTTCCGTACGAACACTAGATATGTAATTTAATACAAACTTCAGCTATATAATATATAGCTTTGGCATTTTTTTTTTTTTTTTTGGTTTTGGGGTTTTTTCGGTTTTTTTGTTTTGGCGTTTTTTCGGTTTTGGCGATTTTTTTCAGTTTTGGCTCTTTTTTAGGGTTCCGTACACCAAAGGTGAAAAGGCCGCTACAACAACAAATACATGAGAAACAACAAATACATGAGAATTAAAAATTAAAGGGTGTTCCAAAACGAGCAACGAATAATGTTAAAATCCCATGTAATATGCAAACAATTGTATGTACATATGTATATTGAAACTTGAATTTTGTAAAATTAGTGTATTTTTATACAGACTAAAACAATTAACAATAAAATTTAAAAAAATTAAAATTAAAGGGTGGTCCATCAGCTAATGCAATTTTGACTATGTAATTTTGACAACTTGCTATATCTTGGAAACGGTAAGAGGCAAACACTTGAGATTTTCAAAAAACGGTAAAACTAAAAAAACCGAAAATTATAAAATCGCCAAACCAAAAAAAAAAAAAAATCGCCAAAAATAAAAAAATCGCCAAAAAAATTTCTAACACTAAAATAAATCGCCAAATTCCAAAAAAATTGCCCAAATGAAAAACATCGCCAAAATGAAAAAAACGCCAAAAATCGAAAACTAAAAAGACTGCCCAAATGGAAAAAAAAAACGCCAAAATGAAAAAAATCTCCAAAATTAAAAAAAAAATCGCCAAAATGAAAAAAATCGCCAAATTGAAAAAACGCCAAAAACCAAAACAAAAAAATGCCAAAACTACATATATATTATATAGCTGAAGTTTGTATTAAATTACATATCTAGTGTTCGTACGGAACCCTTCGTGCGCGAGTCAGAGTCGCACTTTACTGAATTTATTTAGTTTTGACACTTTATTTTCTCGTTTTGGCGATTTTTTCGGTCTTTGGCGTTTTTTAATTTTGAGATTTTTTTCATTTTGGGGATTTTTTCGAGTTTGGCGATTTATTTTAGTGTTAGAAATTTTTATTTTTTTATTTTGGCGATTTTTTTTCGTTTTGGCGATTTTTTTTAATTTTTGGCAATTTGTTTTTCTTTTGGCGATTTTATAATATTCGGTTTTTTTAGTTTTACCGTTTTTGAAAATTTCAAGATTTTGCCTTTTGCGGTTTCCAAGAAAACAGCAAATACATGAGAGTTAAATATTAAAGGGTGTTGCAGAACGAGCAACGAAAAATGTTAAAATCCCATGTAATATACATACAATTGTATGTATATTAGGCTTATGCAGAAAATAAAAAATTTGTAAAACGCGAAGGGCTCACTGGGCTTTCATATGCAGAAAAAAAATCTAAGACAAACTGCGTTTTTACTTTTTTGATATTTTAAAAAAAAGTTCCGCAACAAATGCATTTTCTGCAGCAAAAATGTGGATTTTTCAAATCCAAAAAAATCTCATATTTTCGTAATAAAAAAAATTTGTTAATAAAACATCTAGTAGTAGATTTTTATAGATTTTGATCTGCTGATTACGAATCTGCTGTTTATTTTAAAATCCATTAAGTGGTTTTCGAGGTATGACCATTTGCAAATTTGTGAAATTATCACTCAGTTTCTTTTGCTCACAGAATTACTTGTTGTTTCCTATTTCTTGCAATTGGCATTGACTTTTACATCATTTCAGAATGGTTTTTATTGTAAAATTCAATTGTAAACTGTGTGCGTTGCAAATTTTATTATATTAAACTGTGTGACAAATTTTTGTGAAATTGTATTTCGCGTTCTATTTATACGCTTTCGATGTATTTACGCTTTCAGGATGATGTAAGTACAATTTAATAGTCATATATCAGCAAACAGTACACAATTGGTATAAGAAATTTGCAAAGAGAGCTTAATTTATGTAAAAATGCTATAATTAATAATAACTTTGGCGATTATTAAGGTTGGTATATGTAAAAAATGTAGTTCTCAAGAAAAAAGTTTGGCGACCACTGTTGTACAAATTTTTCACTCCTAGTTGGTATATGTC
Organism: Tachina grossa; assembly: GCA_949987645.1. NCBI lineage: Eukaryota > Metazoa > Arthropoda > Insecta > Diptera > Tachinidae > Tachina > Tachina grossa. The sequence continues at coordinate 117,313,280 of OX465278.1, read as the reverse complement.
TATTTAGTTAGACTTACGTCATCCTGAAAGCTGAAATACATCGATAGCGTATAAGTAGAACACGAAATACAATTTTACAAAAATTTGTCACACAGTGTAATATAATAATAATATGCAGAGATATCTCAAATGACCTTATGCAAAAATTACTCAATATATTGAAAAATAAATGATAGATTTGTGTCCAGCGGACCAAACTGTATGAATGTGTATAAATGATATTGTGCTGAAAAAATAAGCAACTTTTTGCAAAACCTGAACTAACGAATAACTGGAAGACTACTCATCATATCTCGAAAACCACTTAATGGATTTTAAAATAAACAGAAGATTCGTGATCACCAAAACAAAATCTTTAAAATTCGGGCACTAGTAGATGGTTTATTAACAAACAAATTTTTATCATTACGAAAATATGAGATTTTTTTGACTTGAAATATCCACATTTTTGCTGCAGAAAATGCATTTGGTGCGGAACTTTTTTTTAAGATGTCAAAAAAGTAAAAACGCAGTTTGTCTTAGAATTTTAGCCCGCATATGAAAACCCAGTGAGCCTTTGTGTTTAAAAAATACGCATAAGCCTAATGTACATATTAGTGATGCACGAATATTTGTCTTCCTATTCGAATTGCCGAATATTCGGCCATTTGCAATGCGAATACGAAGCATTTGTATCATTTTCAAATGTTATTTATTGACGATCATTAAAACTTTGGGTAGGTTTTATTAACTTTAAAGTACGCCAGCAGGAGTATGAAGTTCTTTTTCATAACAATCTTTTAACATCTAGGCGCACGGTAGTGCGCCAGGCCAAGTTCTGGCCAATCCACGCAGTGTGTATATTTACACGAAACCATTCGAGCTGTTTTTACCCCCCTCATAACTTTGTTCCCCGAGACCGTAAAATTATGAAATTTAAACCATAATTCCATAATTCCATTCATATAACCTCATATGCGAAGTTAGAAAGTTTTACAATTAAAGGTTCCGGAGATATGGAGGTGCAAAAAGTGCATATTTTAAGACATACTCACTGACCACTGACACACTCATCAAATTGATGAAGCACTTCCGCTATAGCTAGAGAGCTAAAATTTGGTACACAAGTAGATCTAGCTGAGCAATGAACTAAAAAATCTGAAAACCCTAAAATTTTAACCAGGAGGGCGGGGCTACGCCCATAAAAATTAAAATTTATGCTATTGAGCTGAAATTCGATACAGAGCTAGGTCTAGGAGAGAAATAAAATAAAAAAATCTGAAAATCCTGGATTAACTTTAGAGTACGCCAACAGTAGTATGAAGTTGTTTTTTATAAAAATCTTTTAATATTTCATATTGCAAACGTTGATAGAGCCCTAATTTAATGTCTAAAAATTTCACATGAAATATTCGTATTCGTATTCGCGAATATCAAAAAATTGACATTCGTTACATCACTAGTTCATATTAGTGATGCACGAATATTCGTATTCGTATTCGAATTGCCGAATATTCGGCCATTTTTAATGCGAATACGAAGCATTCGTATTCGTCAAATTCAGGCAAATACGAATACGACAATTTTTTCAAAAAAATTTAAATAAATAAATGCATAAGTCCTAAACTAGATTTAAATAAATGGATAAAAATGTTAGTTTGTACGAATTCATTAAATTTTTATTTAGAAATTTGTATTTTGTATCACTTTCAAATATTATTTACTGACGATCATTAAAATTTTGGGTAGTTTTTATTAAATTTAAAGTAAACCAACAGGAGTATTAAGTCCATTTTCATAACCATTTTTTAATATTTTATATTGCAGACGTAAATAGAACCCCAATTTAATGTCTATAAATTTCATATATTATATTCTTATTCGCATTCGTATTCGCGAATATCGTTTCAAATATTGGTATTCGTATTCGTATTCGCGAATATCAAAAAATTGACATTCGTTACATCACTAGTTCATATATACACTTGAAATTTGTAAAGTTAGTATATTTTTACACAAACAACAATTAATACTAATTTTAAAAAAATTTAAATTAAAGGGTGTTCCATGAGTTAATGCAATTTTGACAACTTGCAGTATCTTGGAAACCGTAAGAGCAAAACTCTTGAAATTTTCAAAAACGGTAAAACTAAAAAATCAAAAAATTATGAAATCGCCAAATATAAAAAAATCGCCAAAAACAAAAAAAAAACGCCAAAACGAAAAAAGCACCAAATTTAATAAAATTTCTAGGACTAAAATAAATCGCGAAAAACCGGAAAAATCGCCAAAATGAAAAAAACCTTTAAACAAAAAAAATCGTCAAAATGAAAAAAACGTCAAGATAAAAAAACCCAAAAACAGAAAAAATCGCAAGATGAAAAAATTTGCCAAAATGAAAAAATTGCGAAAATTAAAAAAACCAAAAAAGAGAAAAAAACGCCAAAACGAGAAAAAAGCGACAAAACTGAAAAAATCGTTTAAAATGCAAAAACTTAAAAAAAGGAAAAAAGCCACATCAAAAAAATGCTAAAAACCGAATGTATGGAACCCTTCGTGCACGAATCAAAATCGCACATTACTGAATTTATTTTAATTGCAATGCGTACACAATAACAAGAAGAGCAACAACTAAACGCTGAACAACAGGAATTAAAAATTAAAAAGTAAAAGTAAAGGCATTTATCATAGATGAGCACTGCAGTACCACTAAAATTTCAGTAAAAATAATAAAAATTTTTTAACCAGTAAATTTTTACTGATTACTAAAATTTTTTTCTACAATTTTCATAAAGTGCCTAAATGATTTATTATATGATGAGGTGCATTGAGTTTACATTAATCAGTAATGCCCGTATTCATAATGAAATTCTACCAAGTGGCTAAATGTTTTTCATACAAAAGTTTTAAAATTTTAATGAAAAAAACTTTGCCACTTGCTACAATTTTATTATGAATACGGTTCTACGATTTTACTGGTAATGCAAATTAAATTTCATTACCAGTAAAAATTTACTGAATTTTTTCAGTAATCATTATATACTGCAGTGTGCCCATTTACTAAAGGTACCAACAGACGACATGTTTATCACATTGTATGTGCCAGAATTTGCATATGTAAACGAAAACATGTCGTGTGTTACCTTTAAAATATTGCTTGTGTAAAAAACATGACAAAAAACATAAGACATTATTTGAAATAGAGCGTGCTCTATTTTCTTATGTTAAACATACAGCTCCAAATTTCTATGTCATGCGAACAAATTCGTCGGCGGTTGATTATTTGCTCTATCATTAGCCGTCTGAATGAAGTATTTTGCAAGACAAATTAATTATATATATTTTTTTAATTTAACGTTATCGTTTTATTAAAATAAGTCCAAAAATGTATAGATTTTTAGATACAACATCAACGTCTTGTTTAAAAAAGAAAAAATTAAAAAAGCAAATTTGCGTCGCCAGTACTACAGCGACGGAACCAAAAATATTTCGACGGCTGCAAGCCATTTATAAAACAAACTACGTGGATATTTATGTACTGAAAAATAAGAAGTGATACTACATGTACGTTTGTGACCAAAAATTATAAACCTTATGTAAATTAACCAATATTGACAAGCATAAAGAAAAACATACGAGTCGAAAACTTAAAAAACACATGTAAAAAACATGTCGTCTGTTGGTACCTTAACCAAATAAGTTTAATAAAAGAAACAAAAACCAGGAAATTCCTATGTATTTACAATATTTACAGTTTTGATACTTTTAATTGATTAATTAAAAAAAAATATACTAAAAGCATAAGTACTTCCAACTTAAAAAAAATTTCATTACTAGATGTGATCGGACTCACATTGCTTTTTGATTTTAAGAGATTTTCATTTATTTCAAATTACAACTTGAGTTAATTTTACAAACAGGATTTTATGACTGTAAGAAAACTGAAAGCTCTTTTGTTGTCGCTCCACGGTTGCCAGAAATGCAGATTTATCTGGATTTTTCAGATTTTTGCCCTCCAAAAAGACGAAATGCAGATTTGAAGATTTTTGGCCTAAAAGTGCAGATTTTTCAACTCCAATTTTAGAGCATTTTTTTCAAATTTTTTCTAATACTGCTACTACTTTTTGTTTGTTTATGTGTGAAGGACTCATAGTTTAGACAGTTACAATTTTCGAACTTAGAAGACTTCATTAAAGCAAAAGAAGAAGTAACTTTGGCAAGCTTCTGGAAACGAATATCTGATATAAAACGAGCTCATTCTGATTACGATTTTGCGGCCCTAAGTTTATTCAATATGTAATGTTTTTACCACATTGATTTGAAAATTTCGAAAGATTTTTCAGTCAAGTAAACTTGAATATAACAACATTCGAATCCTTTGGATATTTATGCAACAAATTAAGTGACTTTTTTACATATCTGATTTATTTTCTCATTTATTTTATATTATTTGCACATAAATATGAAGAATTTTTATTTCTTTGTTGGTTATATGCATTTTGTTTCTCATAAGTAAAGAGGGGTTTCCACACGCAAAGCTTACTTTGCAAAATCTTGAGTTTATAGGAGAGAAGAGAAAATAGATCTTATGCTATATATTTTTTTCAACAAACTCAAGATTTTGCAAAGTTAACTTCACGTCTGGAAAAGTCGCCAAACTTATCAGTAGACTTCAACCAATGTGGCAGCTAATTGTAAAAATGTAATGAAGAACTAATAATGGATTCAAAATCGAAGATGTTAGCTTGTAAAGATCTTTGCTTGAAGCTTGTAAGCTTATTCTGCAGTATTCGTAAAAATAGTTTTGGTTCACAAAAGGCTTAAAATACAAACTTTGCATGGATATTTGTTTGTTAAACGTTTTGTAACCCAAAATAATTTTTATGAATATTACCTATTATGTTTGTGCACGTAATTCTTAATAATATATTGATAGTCGTTCTATAAACATATGTAGTTTTTTTTTATCTAATTTCAAAAATTTTTTGGTTGAAGTCTACTGATGAGTTTCTTAAGCATACATTAAAGGGTTCTATTCATAAAAAAATAAAATGAGCTTGAAACTTATTTTAAGAAAATTTTTTCGAAAACAATGAAATAAAATGCAGTTTAAACCGAGTTTAACTTTTTTGAATATAGGTTAAGGACAAAAATTTATGTTAAGCATTTACATCCATATCAAGGCGAATTCAGTATCAGGTTACCTTTTCCGCCCGTCTGATTATTAGCTGTTGATGCCAAATTGAGCAATTTGAACCAAACTGTCAAAATTTACTCAGAAATCTTCTGACAGATTGGTTTTGTAGCATAGCAAACTATTTACATCTTGTTTTTTGTGTTGTAAGATTGTTGTCGTAATAAGTTCGCCTGATATTGAATTCGCCTTGATCCATATTTATATAAATGTTTTGAATAGAATGTAAAAAAGTTGTTTTAAAAATAGTTCAGTTCAGTTCTCGTGGTACCTTCATAGCGAACAGTCGATTAGCGGAATTTTTCTTACAAAAAATTAAACAAACAAAAAATATTCGTAGTACATATTATTCGTAATAGGTACATACTGTCTTTAATAAATAAGCTTTATGCTTTGCTAATATTTTTACATAGTAAAAATAACAAAAACAAAAAAAACCGCAAGCAAAAAAAATTAAACAAATTGATATTGAGGAATACTATATATATGTGTACCTCTAAACAAATAAACAATCATAAATACCAAAAACAAAAAAAGACCGCAAACAAAAAAAAAAAAAACAAACGAATATCCCTTGAGGAATTCTTTGTATGAGTGCCTCAAATACAAAAAAAAATTGAAGTGAGTTCTAACGGCAGAAATGCTTATTTTACTGTGAGTTCTGAAACTCTTAATGAAAAAAATATAAATAATAAATCTGATGAAAGTCTTTTTTTAACGTCAAAGCCAATTTTTCGTCAGCGATCAACTTCGCTTTGTCCAATGCCAAATAGTAATGATGCATTAACATTACAGTTGCCCAGTACTTCTTCATATAAGCCAGTAATATCATCCCCTTCAGGCTCGTGTTCATCACTTAACAAAGTTATCACTACAGATAACAGCGGCTCGAAACTCAAGGTACAAGTCGGAATGGACAGATATATAACCGTGGTAAAGCGTGGGCGAAGCCCGAATTCTTCAAAAATTTCATCTGCTCCAAAAATGTCTAGGGATAACAGCGCAGCCTCAACTAATCGCCAAAACCGCTTCGAAATTTTGCAAGATGACAACGACAAACCCGAGGTATCCTCGAATAAAATATCCAAGCCGCCACCAATCTATTTGAGACAAAAAAATTCAAATGCCCTTATTAAAAAATTAATTTCGGTCATTGGTGAGAATAAATTTCACATTGTTCCAATAAAACGTGGAAACATAGATGAAACTAAATTCCAAATTTAGGACGAAAAAGATTTCCGCAAAATGGTTGCTGAATTTGAAAAAAATAAAACAAGCTTCTACACATACCAGCTTAAGAGCGCTAAAGGCATGCAGATCGTATTGAAGGGCATAGATTCTTATGTTGTTCCCGAAGAAATAAAAGATGCACTCGTCCTCCAGGGGTTTAAGGTAAAAAATGTGTCCAATATAATAAACAGAGAGAAGATTCCCCAACCTCTATTTCGTGTTGAACTTGAGCCTAATGATATAAAATTGAAAAAAAAATGAGACGCATCCAATTTATAATTTGAAATACCTCTTGTACCGAAAAATCACAGTTGAAGAGCCACATAAGCGTTCAGGTCCTGTACAGTGCCATAATTGCCAAGAATATGGCCATACAAAAATATACTGCAATTTACCCTCTGTTTGTGTTGTGTGCGGCGAATTACACGGCACTGCTAGTTGCAATAAGCCAAAAGATCAAAGTGATAAAAAATGCAGTAATTGTGGAGGTAATCACACCGCTAACTACAGAGGTTGTCCTGTGTACTCTTTCGTAAAGAAGACTATGGTGCAAAAACCTAAATTAGCTCCAGCTCAATCAGCAAACCAGTTACTTCCCGTGTATCGTATGCAGATGCTGCTAAGACAAATTCAATTCCCACACAAAATGTTTCCCCGCCAAATAATTAAAAAAATATTGACGCAAGCTTTAATTTTAATCGCATTGAAGCTACTATTGAAAATCTGGTGCAAACTATAAACAATTTTACAACAAATATGACTAGCATGATGCAAGAAATGCTGCGAATGCAGAATACTCTGCTTCAAGCATTAATTAATAAGCCATGAACACGTTAACAATATGTTTCTGGAACGCAAACGGCATTCGCCAACATAAAAATGAACTTGAGCACTTCCTCACGGAAAAAAATATTGTTGTAATGTTAGTATTTGAGACTCATTTGACTTCGTGAAGTCTTTTAAAATTTATGGCTCCACTATATATGATACAAGGGACCCTAGAGGAAGGGCTTGCGGTGGATCAGCAATTCTAATAAAGTCAAGACTCAAGCACTATTTTCTTGATAACATTTGTGAAGAACACCTACAAGCAACAAATATTGGCATTGAAAGTTTTTGTACAAATTTTGTTATATCATCAATTTACTTCCCTCCCAGATTTTCAATCACTGAGAATCAATATGAGGATTTCTACAAATCTCTTGGACCTTGTTTTGTAGCAGCTGGCGACTACAATGCTAAGCATACGTTCTGGGGTTCGCGTCTTATTACCCCCAGAGGTCGAGCATTGTTCAACACTATTTCAAAAATGGGCTTGGATGTCATTTCGAGTGGGGAGCCCACTTATTGGCCTACTGACATACAAGAAATTCCGGATGTTATAGATTTTGGCGTCATAAAAAATATCTCTAGGGATTTAATTCAAGTTCAAGCTTCTCTTGATCTTTCGTCCGATCACTCTCCGACGATCATTACAATTTGTAGTCCCTTAAGAAGTAACTTACCTGACCCATATGTGAAGATGATCAATCGTGTTAATTGGCTGGGGTTCAAAAAATATCTCAGTAGTCATTGTACGGAAAACATTACGCTTAGAACATCCGATGATATTGAATCTAACATTGCCAATCTCAGCGAGAATATTAAACAGGCTGCTGAACATGCCATTATCTCCCATCCGCAGACTGGGTTTAATAAAATTTATTCTACAGACATTGAACGTCTCGTACGTGAAAAAAGAAGAGCTAGAAGGGAATGGCAACAGCACAGATCACCACAAAATAAAATCAGATTTAAAGAGTGCACTAAACGACTCCAAGAGTTGCTTGCGTCTGAAAAAACTGCATCTCTTAAAAATTATCTGGAAGGTCTTGATGTCACACCAGCGTCTAATTACTCTTTGTGGCGCGCTGCTAGAAAGCTTAAAATACCCATTGAGTATAAGCCACCTCTACGCACATCTACCGGAAGTTGGGCAAGAAGCGATACTGAAAAAGGTAAAATATTTGCTGAGCACTTAAAATCCGTTTTTACGCCAAACATATGTACTGGTGTTGCTGATTTGCCGGATGTAGTCGCTCTACCCCCTCAACACATAAAGTTTAAGACGCGTGATTTACAAAAATTAATTGCCGAACTCAACCCGAAGAAAGCTCCGGGTATTGATGGAATTAGTAACCAGATGCTTATGAACTTGCCTCGTATTGCAATGAGAATCCTATTATTCATATTTAATGCCATTTTACGACTGGAGTATTATCCACACAGCTGGAAGCTTGCCAAGGTTAAAATGATTCCAAAGCCGGGCAAAGATCTAACCAAGGCTAAGTCATATAGGCCAATAAGTCTACTATCAACTATGTCAAAGCTTTTCGAAAAACTGCTCAAAACAAAATTGTCCCCAATTCTAATTAGTAGTGGGTGCATACCAGACCATCAATTTGGTTTTAGAAGTCAGCATAGCACCATTGAACAAACTCACAGACTGGTTCAATTTATAAGAAGAACTTTTGAGGAAAAAAAGTATTGTTCTGCGCTCTTTATTGACGTTTCCCAGGCATTTGATAAAGTGTGGCATGAAGGCCTAATTTTAAAATTGAAGACTTACTTACCAATAAACATTTTAAATATTTTGGAAAGTTACATTATTTCCCGTAAGTTCACTGTTGTGGAAGGAGACTTTACGAGTAGGCTTGAAACTATTTCATCCAGTGTGCCACAGGGGAGCATACTGGGACCAGTTTTATATTTGATTTATACTTGTGATATGCCTGTGAGCAGTAGTATCCATACTTCCACATTTGCCGACGATACAGCCTGCCTTAGTATGCACGAAAACCCTGATTAGGCATCCCGCAAACTCCAGGAACACATTAGCCAGATGGAGCTTTGGTTAAACTTATGGAGAATTAAAGTCAATGAACAAAAGTGTGTCCATATAACGTTCACCCTAAGAAGAGATACTTGCTCCCCCATTCGGATTAACAATCAAGTTGTTCCTCAACATTCACATGTGAAATATCTTGGTTTACACCTTGATCGACGACTTACATGGAAACATCACATTGACTCTAAGTTAACTCAAATGAAACTTAAATTAACTCAGGTACATTGGCTGATTGGTAGAAATTCAACACTTAGCCTAGACTGCAAACTTTTAATATACAAGTCGCTTTTAAAGCCAATATGGTGTTACGGAATTCAACTATGGGGCACTGCTTCAGCTTCAAATGTAGAGAAAATTCAACGAAGGCAAAATAAAATTTTACGCATGATAACATCGGCTCCATGGTACATCAAAAATTCAAATATACATCGCGATTTGAATATGCCACTAGTGACTGAAGAAATTGTAAAATACGCAGGCAAATATCTAACAAAACTCGAGTCACATCCTAATCCGCTTGCTCGTAATATTTTGAACTTTACTGGGCACATCCGCTTAAAAAAGAGAGATACACGGGCTCTAATATAACACTCTAGATGATGAAGCTGCTTGAAAACACTTTTTTCTTTTTGTTGCTTATCACTACTTATGTATTATTAATAACTATCACTAAGCTTATGTCCGACATTGGTCGGGCCTAATAATTTTTTTATAGATTTAAGATTTGAATACTTATTGTTAGTTCATATTTGAAGATACAATAAATAAAAAAACATGCATTAAAAAAAAAAACAAATACGCAAACAGGTTTTCGTTCGTTATTTTAAAGAACTTATAGACTAACATATTCATTTTCGGAAAACAGCCAGTACCATATCTAAATTTAGTTGTTAGGAAGAGTATTAAATTAGAAAAATATTCTCAACCTGGTTCCATCCAGGATCGAACTGGAGACCTTCTGCGTGTAAAGCAGACGTGATAACCGCTACACTATGGAACCACTTAACGGTTCTTTGTAAAAGTATACATACATACCAACCTTTGAATAAATGTACAACATTTTTTGTCGCGTGCAACACATTTGGCAACTAAAATTCATTTCAACGCAATATTTTTTTTTTAATTTAGTTTAAAAAAATTACTAAAAAGCCTTTTTATTTTCAATCAATTTCTGCAATTAATATCCGAAAAGTTTAAGCAATTCTTCGAGTTTCATTATTATATCGAGCCATAACCACCAAAAAAGCTTAACCGACACATTTTTGGACTCGTTATTTTTTTTTTTTTTTTTTTTTTTTTTTTTTTTGACAAAAATCTATTATTTACGATCGGAAATGATCGATTTTGGTAAAAAATGAATTTCAAAATTTTGTCGCTGAAGCTTTTTTTTAGCGGTTATAACACGATATGTATCATATTTCTTTTCCAAACAAGAAGTTGAAAATTTTTTTGAGTTCAACGTCTTATTAAAATGCTTAAAAATTAAAACTTTGTTGAAAAAGCACCGCTGGTTCCATCCAGGATCGAACTGGAGACCTTCTGCGTGTAAAGCAGACGTGATAACCGCTACACTATGGAACCGCTTAACGGTACTTTGTAAATTACGTTTTAATGAATATACAAAATTTTTGTCGCGTGCAATACTTTTAAAACATAAAAATATATTTTAAACAAATTTCATTTTAATGCAATCCTCTTTTAACTAATTTTGTTTGTACTAAATCTCCTTATATTTAAAGCAATTGTTCGAGGTTGATTATTATATGTATTATAGACACAAATTTATTTTTTCAAATAACAAATTAAAGAAAAACAATTTTGTGTTAAACGTTTTATAAAATGATTAGAAATTAATTGATAAAAAAAGCCCACTTGGTTCCATCCAGGATCGAACTGGAGACCTTCTGCGTGTAAAGCAGACGTGATAACCGCTACACTATGGAACCACATGCTTTTTAAATTGCTAAGTAACAGTTTTCTATATTTAAAATAATTATATTATTCTGTAAAGTTTGCTTACATTTTGCATTCGTCATCTGCGAGTTGTGGGTAGCGTGGCCGAGCGGTCTAAGGCGCTGGTTTAAGGCACCAGTCTCCTCGGAGGCGTGGGTTCGAATCCCACCGCTGCCAAGTTTTTTTTGTTTTACATATATAATTTACATAAATACAATTTCATTTAAAAATTTATGTTCACACAGAAATTGATGGGATTATCAACGAATTATATTTATCTCTTGATGTGTGCGTGAAAATGTTGTGCCTAATACACACTATGGAATTTTGTGACATCGCAGTAGTGTGTACTAGTGTCAAGTTTCTCACTTCCGATTTTTTTTTCGTTGTGTGGCATTTTCACTTTTAAAAATATAATGAAAACGGCATTGCACACCTTTTGAAAATGACACCACACAATGACGGCACTAAAAATGACAGATGTGTACTCAGCATTAATAAATGTTTCTGCTTCTTTATTTACTGAATGCTTATCAGTAAAAACTTGTTTGTCAACTTTTTTACTATATGCAGCGTATTGGTGAAGGGAAAAACTAATTGCTGAGTTATTATTAACAAGCACATGGTTTAATAATTTTAGGTATATTTATAATAAAGTATTTACAATATACATACATAATGTATGTGCTATCTTTAGAAATAAAAAATATACATATATATATTAGGGTGGCCGTTATATATTTTTTTTTGATTTCTTCTAGTCTCACCCCCAAAATCGGTACAGTTTTATGTAAAATAAAATACAAAAAAATTTCATACCAATAAGTTGTGTTTTAGGGGATGAGTCCGCCACTCAAAGTTGACCTTCAAGCCAATTTTTCAATGTAATTTCTTGCATATGACTAACAATGTGGAATAATACTCAAATTTATTTTCTAATACTACTCTAGATATTTACAATATTTTTCTTCAGAACGGTAATGTTACATTAGATTTAGACAGATTTTACCAATTTCATAATATTATTTTAAGATTGTTAATACAACACAAACATTAACAAATATGTAAAAACCAACACACACTAAACAAACTAAAAAATAGTATAGAATCTATATATAGGTATATACATATATATATATATATATACATATATATATATATGTAAAAGAAAATAAATGTAAATAACAACAACAACATACTTGTGTGGCAACTCTCTATTCTTAAATAGCTGTTGTTGTTATTTACATTTATTTTCTTTTACAATGGTAAATAGCTGTTGTTGTTATTTACATTTATTTTCTTTTACAATGGTAAAGTAAGAAAATAATAAATTCAGTAAAGCGCGACTCTGACTCGCGCACGAAGGATTCCGTACGAACACTACATTTGTAATTTAATACAAACAAACAGTCATATCTTTTTTAGTTTAGACACTTTATTTTCTTGTTTTGGCGATTTTTCCGGTTTTTTGGCGTTTTTTCATTTTGGCGTTTTTTTATTTTTGGCGATTTTTTGTTTATTTAATTTTTTTTAGTTTTGGCGACATTTTCGCGTTTTGGCGATTTTTTTAAATTTTTTGCGTTTTTTTCATTTTGGCGTTTTTTTTTCATTTTGGCGATTTTTTTCGTTTTGGCGATTTTTTTTTTAATTTTTGGCGATTTTTTTTTTTTTTTTGGTTTGGCGATTTTATAATTTTCGGTTTTTTAGTTTTACCGTTTTTGAAAATTTCAAGTGTTTGCCTCTTACGGTTTCCAAGATATAGCAAATTGTCAAAACTACATAGTCAAAATTGCATTAACTGATGGACGACCACCCTTTAATTTAATTTTTTTTAAATTTTAGTGTTAATTGTTGTAGTCTGTATAAAAATACACTAATTTTACAAATTTCAAGTTTCAATACACATATGTTCATACAAGTGTATGTATATTACATGGGATTTTAACATTTTTCGTTGCTCGTTTTGGAACACCCTTCAATTTTTAATTCTCATGTATTTGTTGTTGTAGCGACCAAGGTTCTACATACTCTGTCCAAATTTCAGGTCCGTAGCTCTTACGGTTCCTGGGAAAATACCGTGTGACGGACTGACGGACAGCGTAGCGAAAACAATAGGGTTCATTTTTACCTTTGGTGTACGGAACCCTAAAAACAAGCCACGACGTTTTTCGGCCTCTTGTCAGAATTTACACGTATACAATACCAACAATCAAAATAAACAACAACATCAGCACATGACCACATTAAGTCAATCAACAAGCAAGTTAAACACCAACACAAACAAAGTAATTTAAATGATATTTTAAAATTAAAAATTTTATTCAACAACATGGTTTTGTTGAACATAAATCTTGTATCTAGGCGCACGGCAGTGCGCCAGGCCAAGTTCTGGCCAATGCACGTAGTGTGTATATTTACACGAAGCCATTCAAGCTGTTTTTACCCCCCTCATAACTTTGTTCCCCGAGACCGTAAAATTATGAAATTTAAATCATAATTAGAATAAATTCATGTAACCTCATATGCAAAGTTTGAAAGTTTTAAAATGAAAGGTTCCGGAGATATAGAGGTGCAAAAAGTGCATATTTTAAGACATACTCACTGACCTACTGACTCACTGACACACTCATCAAATTGATGAAGCATTTCCGCTATAGATAGAGAGCTAAAATTTGGTACACGAGAATATCTCGGGAAGGGCTACGCCCATAAAAATTAAAATTTGTGATATTGAGCTGAAATTCTATACAGAGCTAGGTCTAGGTGAGAAATAAAATAAAAAAAAAGTTGTGAGATATAAATTTTGACCAAGTTCTTCTTTGTCACAATACCTAACACAGAAATATATTATGTATTATATAAATTTGTAATCGTAAGGGTGTCATATAACTTCTAGATAATCCGTTTACTTGGCAGTATTTTTTCCTTTCTAAAAAAGGAGAGATTAATGTATAAATGTTCATTTCTTTATATTGATAAAAATGCTGTCAAGTTGCAAGACAAACGGATAAAAATAGCTAGATAAATAGTATATCTAAATATGCTGAGACGCAGGGCATTAAAATGAGGTTTAAATTGTATGGGCGTGTAAACGCCCACTTTTTTAATGAAAAATTTATAGCCTTGCAATACCGCAGTATATATGCCGAATTTCAATAAAATAGCTTCCATGAAGCGCCTTAGACCTGACCTGAACTTTCAAACTTCGCATATGAGGCTATATGAATTTATTCTAATTATGATTTAAATTTCATAATTTTATGGTCGCGGGGGACAAAGTTATGAAGGGGGTAAAAACAGCTCGAATGGCTTCGTGTAAATATACACACTGCGTGCATTGGCCAGAACTTGGCCTGGCGCACTACCGTGCGCCTAGATAAAACTTAATAGATGCAAATAGCTAAAACTTAATCCGAAATTGAGTTTTTAATTTTTTTTGTTAATAACAAATTCAGTAAAGTGCGACTCTGACTCGCGCACGAAGGGTTCCGTACGAACACTAGATATGTAATTTAATACAAACTTCAGCTATATAATATATAGTTTTGGCATTTTTTTTTTTGATTTTTGGCGTTTTTTCAATTTTGCGATTTTTTTTTCATTTGGGTGATTTTTTTAGTCTTGGCGCCTTTTTCGACTTTTGGCGATTTTTTCGGTTCTTGGCGTTTTTTCAATTGGGTGATTTTTTTCATTTTGGCGATTTTTTTTTCATTTCGGCGACTTTTTTTCATATAAACAATTATTTTGGTTATGGCGCCTTTTTCGCGTTTTGGCGATTTTTTCGATTTTGGCGCTTTTTTTATTATGGCGATTTTTTTTTCATTCGGGCGATTTTTTCGAATTTGGCGATTTATTTTATTTATATTAGTTTTTTTATTTTTCGTTTTGGCAATTTTTTTTTTAATTTTTGGCGATTTTTTTTTTTTGGTTTGGCGATTTTATAATTTTCGGATTTTTTAGTTTTACCATTTTAGAAAATTTCAAGTGTTTGCCTCTTACGGTTTCCAAGATATAGCAAGTTGTCAAAATTACATAGTCAAAATTGCATTAACTGACGGACCACCCTTTAATTTAAATTTTTTTAAATTTTTGTGTTATTTATTTTAGTCTGTAAAAAATACACTACAATAACACTAACAAAATTCAAGTTTCAATATACATATGTACATACAATTGTATGTATATTACATGGGATTTAACATTTTTCGTTGCTCGTTTTGGAACACCCTTTAATTTTTAATTCTCATGTACTTAATGTTGTAGCGGTCAAGGTTCTACATACTCTGTCCAAATTTCAGGTCCGTAGCTCTTACGCTTCCTGAGAAAATACCGTGTTACGGACAGACGGACAGACTGACAGCGTAGCAAAAACAATAGGGTTCCTTTTCACCTTTGGTGTACGGAACCCTAAAAATGAGCGATTCGTTAAAAAAAAAACTATTTTTGTCCCTTAATCTAATCAGTTTTATTTGTTACTATTGACAGAACCAAATGAATTTGGTAATGTTACATTTTTTCTATATTCTTTTTATGCACTTGAAGTTTTAAATCTCATTGTGGTGGAGCAGCTATCAAAGGTGTTGGATTTTATTTAACTGTTGGCTTAATCAGGCTTCAAATCGTTACATACGTGATCGTATCGGCAATCGTACGAAAATAAATTAACTAATACGTCAATCGTATAAACTGAATGGGATTTCAATACGTTCACGTATGTCATAATCCGAAAATGGTGTTTTTACGTGACGAATTGTACGTTCACGGATGTGACGATTTGACCCCAGGTTTTCGCTTATTGGAGCAATTTTAACTGTCAAAATTTGTTTAGATTTACCTATAAATTGCTTTCTGCGAAGAAAATAAAAATATGCCTTCCTTAGCACGGTTATGTATAAATTTTCTATATTATATTTTTTGGATTATATCTAAAGTATTTTGATTTAAATTAATTTCATAAAATATCACAAAAGTCTAACATAATTTCCATATGACAGCATATAAATATCCTTATTTTCTTTGTTGATCAAGATGAGCAGAAGTGGAAAAAAATTTTGTATATGCAAATCAATCATAAATGCAATAGTTTTTTAATATATACAGAAATGTATGGGAAATGGACAAAATGTAAAATTATCCCTGCGACAAGTTAAAAAAAAATAAAAATAAAAATTAAAATCATATAAATGGAAATTAAAAGCGTAGAAAGTGGAGAAATTTAGTTTTTGCTGAAATATCATGTTTTTGTTTATTCGTTATTCGGGAAAATGGAAAATAGGGAAAATTCTTGACTAAAAAAATAATAATTATAAACAATAATAATAATAGTGAGAAATACATAAATGATCAACTCATTACATGTTGCCGGAGTCGTAGATCCTGCAAAACGTTGTTAGTAAATTTTTAAAAACATTTATTTATAAAAAATATAAAAAATTACCAACAATTCATATCGGTTGTAAATTGGACTTGGTTCGAACTAGTTCAGTCTAGACTTGTATCGAACTCTTTCAGTAGCTCGTTTTAGACATAAACTGATAATCAAACTCATGTAATTTAAATGGGTTCGATCATTGGTTTGTGTCAAAAACAAGCTACTGAAAACTTTCGATATAGACTTGGGTCGAACTCGTTCACTAGTTAATTTTTGCCACAAACCACTGATCAAACCCATTTAAATTACATGGGTTTGATCATTAGTTTGTGGCAAAAATGAACTAGTGAACGAGTTCGAACCAAGTCTATTTCGATACATGTCTATGTACAAGACTATCATCAAACCCATTTAAAGAACATAAGTTTGATTATCAATTTGTGTCTAAAACAAGCTACTGAAAGAATTTAATTCAAATGTAGTTCTGAACTTTCCAGGAAATTGTACATTAATGTAGACTTTTTTTTTGCCACAAACCAACCCATGTAATTTAAATGGGTTTGGTCATTGGCTTGTGTCAAAAACGAGCTACAGAAAGAGTTCGGTACAAGTCTTCTAAAATGACCGAGTGAACGAGTTCGATCCAAGCCTGTTGTAAGTTGAGCAAATATAAGATTTTTAAAGTACAATTTCCCGGAAAATCACTTGCCGGTTAGACTTGGGTAGAACTTCTTCACTCGGTTGAAATTGGGTCGAACTCTTTCAGTCAGTCATCTTAGGCACAAAAATATCATCAAACTCATGCAATTAAATTATTT
This sequence comes from Tachina grossa, assembly GCA_949987645.1. NCBI lineage: Eukaryota > Metazoa > Arthropoda > Insecta > Diptera > Tachinidae > Tachina > Tachina grossa. The sequence goes on along the minus strand of OX465278.1, from coordinate 117,295,848 downwards.
TTATCAAATGTTTGTTTCGAAAACCACTGACTGAACGAATTCAATCCAAGTCTAATTTTCTTCGTGTTTGCAGAAAGTCATTCCTTATCTAAGAAATTTTCATTTATTTTTATAAAAACAATTTGTAAATTTATTTATTTATTTTTTTTTTTTTTTTGCTGAATAGGGTTGTTGGGTCAAAAATGTTAGTGTAAATTAAATGGGTTTGAAACAACTTTTGATTTGAAAGCGAACGAACTAGTTCAAAAAAGAGATGTTAGACACAAAGCTTCTCTTAAGCAATTAGAGTTGGGTCAAACTCATTCAGTCGGTTGTGTTTGACAAAAATCGATTATTAAACCCATTTAAATTACATGGGTTTGATCATAGCTTAGTGTCAAATAGACTTGTATCGAACTCATTCAGTAGCAACTAGACTTGTGTCCAACAGTTCTTTTTGAACTAGTTCGTTCAGTTGGACAGAAGTCCGGTCAAAAACATCAATGCAAATTAGAGCTGGGTCCAACTCGTTCAATCATTCATTTTTGCCACAAACCTATGCTCAAACCCATTTAAATTACATGGGTTTGTCCATAGGTTTGTGACAAAAATGAATGATTGAACGAGCTGGACCCAGCTCTATCTAATGCACTTCCACTCGGCTACACTCACACATCTGAAAAACTATCGAGAAAATTCCGAAGCTCGAAGTTTTAGCGAATATTCAAATTTTTTTAGATTTGCGAACAAATATCGAACAATTTTGTTTCGAAATTTCTTCGCTTTAGTGAGCATTCGTTTTTAACGAATCTCAGGTCAAGTGGGTAACAGCTCATTTTAATTCAAAAGAGCTGTTGGACACAACAATACTGAAGAGCTTAAATTTTCTATAATATTTCTTTTCTGAAATCTCTTTATCTATTTGGATAGTTAGAACTACCTTCGTACTCTGCATGATTTTAAAATGTATTAAAAAAACAAGTAAGAGTGCTATATTTGGCTGTGCCGAATCTTATATACACTTTATCAAAGTGCTTTTATGTAGTATAGAGATACATACATAAGCACATACATAAAGTATAAACAAAAAGAAAAAAATAATTTGACATAGTTACTTTTATGTACAAAAAAAATTAACTTTCAAACCCTAAAATCATCATTTTAGATTTTTCTGATTACTTATACCAGTCTAGTAGTTCTTAAAAAAATATAGAAAGTGTGTTAAGTGAAGAAAGAAAATTCAAAAAAATGTTTTATTTATTTACTTTAATATCCAGAAAAAGAGTTCAAAGTTTCCAGCTCTGGAGCTGTGGTTCTTATTTTTATAGTTTTCTACAAAAAACTTTTACTTCTAAAACGTAAAATATATATAATTTATAAAAGCAAAGATAAGAATTAATTAGACTTAGTTACTTTTATATATCACAAAAAGTGTAACTTTTCCAAACCTGAAATCATCCTTTTTGATTTTTCTGATTTCTTGCACCAATATTTTCCTTTTAAGAATATAAGATATGTTTAATTTATAAATACAGGGAAAAATTTGTTTTAGTAAGTTACAACAAAAAAAAAAATTAAAGTTTTCCAACCCTGGAATCGTGTTCTTTATTTTTTAATTGTTTTTTTTTATTTGAAATACTAATTTTATTCGTACTCAAACATAAAATAATTTTATTTAATAAAAAAAATAAAAATTAGTTTTCGGTAGTTAAGTTTTTATATCACAAAGAGTGTAAGTTTCCCAACCCTGGAATGCTCCTGTTTGATTTTTCTCATTTCTTATACCAATCTTTTTTTAAGAATGTAAGATGTGTTTAATTTATAGTAAAAAGGAAAAATTTGTTTTAGTAAGTTACTTTTGTATCAAAAATAAGGTTTTCGAAACCTGGAAACGTCGTTTTAATTTTTCAATTTTTTTTTTATTTTAAATACCCATTTTATTCGTGGTGAAGTATAAAATAAGTTTATTTAATAAAAATAATTAAAAAATTAGTTTACGGTAGTTAATTTTAAACTTCACAAAAATCGTAGGTTTTCCAACCCTGGAATCATCGTTTTTGTTTTTCTGATTTCTGACATCAATTTCTTTCTTTTAAGAACATTAGATATGTTTAACTTATAGAAAAAAAAGGAAAAATTTGTTTTAGTAAGTTACTTTTGTATAAGAAAAAAAGTTAAAGTTTTCCGACCCTGGAAAAATATCTTATTATTTTTTTATTTTAAATACCAATTTTATTCGTGGTGAAGTATAAAATAAGTTTATTTAATAAAAATAATTAAAAAATTAGTTTACGGTAGTTAATTTTATATATCACAAAAATCGCAGGTTTTCCAACCCTGGATTCATCCTTTTTGTTTTTCTGATTTCTTACATCAATTTCCTTCTTTTAAGAACATTGCATATGTTTAGTTTATAGAAAAAGAAGGAAAAATTTGTTTTAGTATGTTACTTTTGCATAACAAAAAAGTATAAAATAAGTTTATTTAATAAAAAATTATTAAAAACTAGTTTTCGGTAGTTATTTTGTATGACAAAATGAAGTTTAAGTCTCCCAGCTCTGAAACCGTCTGCTCGATTTTGCTGATTTTCAATACCAATCTTATTTCGACCATTTCTGACCTACCAGTCTAAGAACGTAGTCTCTAGCTTTTCTGGGAGCTTCGGAAAACCGATTTCACGTACAGACAGACGGACATCTCTTATTCGTCTTCCCTATGCATAAGGATCCAGAATATATATACTTTATGGCTCCCTTATTAATATTCTGGAAATTACAAACGGAATGACAAACCTATATATGTATACCCTTTTACCATTTTTTGGTAAAGGGTATAAAAATCAAAGAAACTACTTACTTTCTATGCAAGAATAATAAAATAAATATATTTATGAGATTTTCTTTTTACGTTATGTTGCTTTTGTAACATGCAAATATTATTCTAACCACTGTAATACTCACACTAGCTCTTATTCAAACATACTGATATCCATTAGTAAATTTATACATACGAGTAAATAGTAAAAAAAAATCATTGTCTTATGCATCTAAATTTTAATTTTTTTTTCGTTTAATATTAAAACTGGTAAAATTCAGCAGAAAAAAAATTGGCTTTTTCGTGTATTTATAAAGACTTGACAAACGAAAGGAACGAAGCAGCAATATTGGTTAACATATTAAACGTTCCGCTACATTTGCTAGCATTTTTATTTCCTTGTGTATGTTTTACATTGCATTTGCTTAAGAGGTTTCATTGAGTTTTTTGTATTCTAATTTATTATTCGAATGATATTTATTTTGAATTAAAAAAATATCACAATAGCTGTAGAAAACCATGACTCAAATTCAAACCTGATCTGATGAATTGTTAGTGTATTTTGAAAATTTTCATAAACTTCATCATACCAGGGTTGTATTTTTTTTTTTTTTGTAAATCGTGCGATTTTGCAGGATATAGTACGAGTATCATGGCATAAAGACACAGGAATTGCTGACCATCAACATAACATAAAATTGAACTTGATTTTATCTAACAGAAACAATAGATGGAGTATACGATTTCATTACTTTTCATGGTCCTTCGAACAAGGTTGTGGCTGCCAATAAGTTGAAACAACATCAGCTTTAACGATCTCCAAATTCTTAGATAATGTGTTACTTTCCACTAGTATTCAACAGAAATTGAATAATCTAAGTCATGTGAAAAAGAAACTCGATAGAATTTTTTATTTCGGTTTTAACAACGTAATAAATGGTAACAAAGTTTTAAGCGGTATACGAAATATCGCTTACCGGCAAATACATTTTCGTCAGAAAAACGTTTACTCCAAACATATATGTTTTTCTTTATTTATGATTCGATTAGGCTAAAGTTGTATAGACAACAATCATCACTCATATTCCGTTTCATTAGAATTTAAGTTAAATAGCTGATGTTAATAATAATCTTTACCCAAGTATATAGACTACACGCAAAAAAAAAATATGGTTGAGGTAACCATAATCAAACAGCAACATACTATGATTGAATTATATGGTTGTAGTCAAATCATATTATTGTTAATAGAAAAGCAAACTTTAATAATATTATTATCTGACTTAGTAATAATAATATCTACAGAAATAATGAACTTTGTTATACCTAATCTTAGTATTGTAAATATGACAACACTATTGTTAGATGTGACTAAAATATAATTAAGACTCACCATACCATGTTCTTATATTATATTAATATTGTTAAATACGACCACAGTATTATTTAATATAATAATACTATTTTATTTTTTAATCATATATTTATTGTAGAAACAGCTGTGCGTCAAAATCTAAATAAAAATAATTTAATATTGTTGAAATAAAATGTATATATAGAAATGTATACTTACACGACATACTGACATGTCTGTATAAAGAGATACACAAATGTTTATATATTTTTATTGGTCTACCCTTTTGTTTATACTTTATTTATTAATTTATTTAATACCACCCGTACACTACCAATAGCTTACAAAGGAAATACTGAACTGACAGATGTTTCTGAAAAAGATTTTTTTTAAGACTTAACATAGTATGGTTTTGGATAACATTATATTGTTATTTACATCATATTATTTTTAAATAATAATGCAAGTTGTGTTGTAGTCATAAAATTTTAACAAGACTATATTGTTAAACTCTAACCATATCACACTTTTTTATGGATGTGATAATGTAATTATTAAATTCAAACATTACTCTGTTTATCGTAACGAAATAAATGTTTAAAATAACAATAACTAGTTTTCAGCGACCATACATTTATTTCAGAGAACATAATATTGTTTTCTCAACCATTCTACAACCATATCTTTTCTTTGCGTGTAGGGTGCTGATTAAGTGCGTGGCTGTACATAAAAATATCGGTATTTCCCCCATCTAATAAAAGTCTAGTTTAATTTTTCTTCTCTTCTTTAGAAACTCACATTAATTAATAATAAAAAATATTTCATTCAATAAGAATTGAAATTACTGAACTTAAGCACGAATTAGGAATTATTTCTGATTAAAATTCACTGCAGTTCAATTAACTCCCAAAATGTCTCATTTAAATCGCCAAAACTTAAAAAAAAACTCTTAAACTGAAAAAAATCGCTAAAAACCGAAAATAATTGGTAAGAATGATAAAAAAAAACTACATAAACCGAAAATATTCCAAAAAACAAAAATTAATAAAAAGCGTTAAAACTAAGAAAAATCGTCAAAACTAAAGAAATCGCCAAAAGCCAAAAAAAAATTAAAAAAAAATTAATTAAAAATTTTTAAAAATTGTCTACATGAGCTACGATATTTCATTATATAGGCTAAAGTTCGTATATTATTACTTCTGCTCTATATACATATTTTTCAATGCAAATAGAATATGTGAATTGTTTTGATTCATCATACTCGAACTGGTTGAAAGATTTTAATGTTGTGAAAGCTTTTATTTACCATTCCTAATTGACAAAAGTCACTAGTCTGTTAGTTTGCATATCTTTGTTCTACTGAAGACAAATTTTTTTTTGTTATAAATTTTTGTTTGTTTTGTTGGCTAAGCAACGTCTGTATGCCGCAGCCCAAGAGTGGACAAATACAGTTGTTACGTTGAAGCTTTTAACAGTTTTTAGCTGATTTTGTAAATTTCAGACCACAACTGCAACTTGCAACTTGAGCCGTTTAATTAAGCTGCAGTCACAGCTTCTATGAAAACTCTAACTGATATTAGTCAGATATTTTAGGATGTGTAAGTGCCTGATACTAAAAATTTTAGTTAAAAGTTTGCAAAGAAGAACAAGTAGTAGAACAAAATTCCTATAAATTCGTATCAATTTGTATGAAGCAAATCGGCAACGCTTTGAAATTGCAAAATCCAATTTTGACAGCGTATTAAGAAGTGAAGTTGACTGCAAAATACTGTTTTTGTTAGACTTGATTAATAGATGACAGCATTAATCGATCAAATGTTTACAACAAGTTTTCTAAAAATTAAACACAACCGTTCACATTATATTTGAGATGTTTAAGGTTGACGTTACGTCAATAAATTATTGTGTTTATAAGAAATTGTGAACAATTATGTTTTTTATTTGCTTTATTATTTTTAAACAACAAATATTTTTGTAAATAATTTAATAACTTTTAAACTTTTTCGCATGCCGGCATTTAATAACTCTGGCACAAAGTTGCCAGAGTTATCAAAAACCCACTGAACATACTCCAGTTACGTGTTTAACGAAGTGTTTAAATTTAAAATATCTCATTTGAGATGTTTAACAAACAAGTCAATATATGGTAAAACATCTCGAAAATGTTTTATTTAAGCTCTTAAGTACGAATAAGACGTTAAATACGTAAATGTGAACATGGTATTAACTGTAATCATAGTAAAGGCAGAATTACCCGACGTTAAATGTAGAACTGTAAATGTAAAAAAAGCTATGCAAACGCTTACCTGACTGAAATGGCACGTAAATGTAACGTCTGAAGCTGCAGAAAATAGAATTTCATGACGACGTTACGTGACATTTGTAGACAGTGATGGTATGTATGTAACTATATTGAATGAGAGTGTGGCACAATAGCCCTGATTTGGTACTTTTGTTTCTTTTAATAATTTAAGCTTTTGAGTGGTTAATTTGGATACGTACATGACATATTTAATAAATTTAGTTTTCTAAAAAAGATTTTTTATAAAATCTAAGCAGAGTTGGACAATCGTATGTGTTTATTTTTTGTTAATATACATACATACAAATATGTATATGTACATACATATGTATGAATTTGTAAAATATACATACATATGTGCGTACAAACATACATTCAAGCGTACAAAAAACTATTTTTATTTAAAAATAATAACAATAAAAATAAATATAGGTACGTATAATCAAAATAATTATAATGATAATAAAAATATAAATATTTTTTATAATTATAATACGTTGTAATGTAAGTATGTATATCCTTTATGTCAACAGCAGAAATGCTTTACGCACGTCCACAGCAGCATACCTGGGTATGTGCATACGTTTTGTATGGGGAATGGTACGTCGTTAGCATAAAAATGCTAATTACGTATCTACCTGGTTTGTTGGAATTTCCGAATTATTTTTTTAGTTTGTTAGAAATGGACAAAAGGCTAAAAAATTTTATGATAACCAATTTCATCCTCACAGTCATTGTTTGTTGAAAAAAGTGGTTGTATAGGTAGACGACATACGTATATAATAAATATATAATATAGGCAGGTAGAAACATTTATTGTTGCGGAAATTTCATTCTTTGTAGTATGGTCAGAAAATTTAGAGATCCGAGATCATGGATTGCCATAACAAAAAGTGAATTTGATGCATATTTGGGCCTTCTTTTGCTAAGTGGCGTTACACATTCTGGTTACGTGCATACGAAAGATTTGTGGAAAACTACTTCACATCCACTATATCGTGCCGCAATGAGTGTACGACGATTTTGGGAAATAAGCCGCTTCATACGTTTTGATAATGGAAACACACGCTTGCAACGAAAACAAACTGACAAAGCAGCAGCAATATTGGACGTTTTTTTGATGCTTAACAGCTGTCTTCGTAGATATTACGTGGCTGGAGCCAACGTCACCGTAGATGAACAATTGTATGCTTATCGTGGTGGAACTGGCTTCACGCAATACATACCATCAAAACCTGCCAAATATGGAATAAAAGTGTGGTGGGTGTGCGATTCCATTTCTTCCTATCCCTTGCAGGTACAATGAATATTGTTGAAAATTTTTGAAAATCTAAATAACTAAATTGAATATAATTTTTCAATGCAGGGACAAATCTATACAGGAATGGCACCGTCTGGAGAACGTGGAAGAAACGTTGGCGAAAGAGTAGTAAAGGATTTATGTGTCAACCTTTTTGCTGGAAGTGGAAGAAATATTGTATGTGACAACTTTTTCACTAGCTACAACTTGGCAAAAACTTTGATGTTAGACAACAATTTATCTATATTGGGTACTTGCAACAAAAGGTGTACATTCGTGCCAACAGCATTTGCCAACCCGAAACGACGTGAGGCTGAGTCATCAATGTTTGGGTTCTGTAATCACGTTACGATGTGCTCGTACGTTCCCAAGAAAAACAAGGCAGTTGTAATGTTGTCCACTACTCATTATACAACAGAAACGACCGGTCCTAAGAAGAAGCCATTGCTTATATTGGACTACAACAAAACCGAAGGTGGCGTTGATAACATGGACAAGTGCTTGTCCGAATTTAGTACGAAGCGGCGCACAAATAGATGGCCTCTGGCTTTCTTTTATAATATTGTGGACGTTGCTGCGTTTGCTGCATACGTAATATATATTGACAACAACACTCACCTGAAGACATCTACAAGCCGCCGTAGGATGTTTCTCCATCAGCTTAGCGAGCAATTGTGCAAGCCAGAAATGGAAAGAAGGGCGAATAACAGCAGAATATCCAGAGATTTTTCAACGCGCAACGCCATCGAAGCCATGAAAGGTGGGCCCATCGGAGTTGTGGATGCTGAGGCACATGCATCGGAGGAACGTGATAGTACGGGCCGGCTAAAAGTAAAGGGGAATTGCTACATCTGCTCGAAACGACGCCCTACTCGTAAAGCATGCACATTATGCAACAAACCAGTGTGCGCAGAGCATTCCAAAGACTTACCTCAATGCGATAGATGTATTTGAATTTCAATAATTTTAAGCAAAAATAATTAAAACTGACATTATATAATAATAATAAAAAAATAATTACAAAACTCAAAATAAACTATACTTTTATATTATATTATCATATTTGCATGCGTTTTACTATACATACCCAGGTATGTATTCTGTTGACTTAAGGGTGCAACTTTGTAAATGGGCTTTATCTTCCGAACGGATGATCTAATCCTAACCAAACTTGGAACAATTGCGTAAAACAGTTTTGACTAGGATATCAAGAAATTTCAAGTCGATCCGGTTATCCAGTTTAGAGCTACAGCGTTTTCAAAACTAAAAATATACCCAGGTATGTTGCCGTTGACATAAAGGATATACGGTTATAAAGCTTAAATTGTAATTTCACTAAATGTCAAAATCATTACAATGTTTGTAAATATAAAATAATGATTTGATACCATTTAAATAATTTTGGTACTTTTCCCATGCAATCAAAAAATACATCTTCACATTATCACTCTCATCAATGTTTCGAACAGCTGTTTTCCATTTTATATGATTTTTTATACTGATAAACACCCAGCAAACAAAAAGTCCTGTATATGTACATATGTATGTATGTACTTTTGTTAAAAAAATACACATATGTATATTGTTTGTAAATAAAACTAAATTATCATGAGTAGGTACGAACATTAATAAGAAAAGGATAAAACGAGAAAGTAAAGATTTTATTAAGGTGCTACTGCAAGCATACACATTCTTGGAAATTAAAGAGCTAAATACTTCGTCTTTCCGATGAAGTTGCTCAAAATCTGTTCTGGTAATGTATGTACAATGACAAATATTACGGTTGAGCGTTACAGCTGCTATTAAAATTATTATAATTGAGTTCATTTAAATAAAATAGTAATAATAATTTTCAAAACCTCTAGGCGCATTTTCGTTCTAAAAGGTGTTATTTCAAAAACTCAATTAGTTTTTACCAACAGGCCAAATCTTGCCATCAAAATAAAGTAAATTAAAATAGTTTCAGCGAAATTATTAAAAAATCTTGGATTAATTAAAACATTACAATTTTATATATTATTTACCATAGCTGTTCAGTGTGATTTTTTTTATTTGAATTTTTTCATAAAATTAAATTAATTTTAAATTTTATTTCTGTTTAAGAAATAGAATTTCCTTGAAATCATTGACATTTCTCATGAAATGAATTAACATTTGTGGTTATTGATTTGAAATAAAGTTTTACAAATGTAAATTTATTTTTTTGTCAGAAAATTTAAGAAAATCACGCCTTCAGAAATTTAAATAAAAATATAACAAATTAATGCTTTATTTGAATTCAGCGAATGAAATTTTTTTAAATTATATTTCTGTAGTTTGAATGAAATTTTATTTTATTTCATTTGAGTTTTTGAAATTCAAATAATTTTTTTTTAATAAGTCAAATTTATATTATTCAACAAAAACTTTATTGATTATTCCAAATTCATAAAAAATAGTTTCAAATAGTTTTGAATTGTAAAAAAATATGCAAATAAAAAAATTTTCTTTTATTATTGAAAATACTCCTTGTAAGATGACTTCTAGTAATGAAGATTTTTCCTGCGACGACCCCTAGAAGAATCCACCTATTGCCTCAATTATCTATCACCTTGGATAATTGAGAAATACAGCTAGCGCCATATCCGTATTTTGCCTACTTTTAACGTTATTGTACACCTAAGGAAATTTCATAGTGAAAAATATAATGAATACCAGAGGCTCAGTAGTAAGAAAAGAGATAAGAAAAACGCGTTCGCACAAAAAGTGCTCTTTTTCATTGCTGATACCATGAGTACGTTAAAAAAAAAATTCAACTATAGAACTCTCTCAACTAAATATATCACAAATGGTTGTTATATATTTTTAAGTCTAATAAATATTTCTTTTTATTTTTCAGAAATAGTTCCTATTCAAGAAATAATAGCCTGATTTAATTAATATATCGTTTTTTTTTTCAATTTAAATTCTGAGAAAAACTATTTGATTTTTTCGTAGTCAAATAATATTGAAATGAATTTTATTCAAATTTTGAAAATTTGAATTCAATAAATTTTTCTTTTGTTTTAAAAATAACAACAAAATTGTATTTCGAATATTGTAAATTAATTTAATACTCTACAAAATGGATTTGAGCAATGTATAAATTTTAAGAATTTCAATCGTTTTAAAATAAATAAATTGTATTGAATTTTCACATAACAAATTGTTTGAATTCTTATTATTTCTAATTTAAAATAAAAACTATAACTGAAATAAAAATATTTTTATTTTTCATTCCATTCACTTATTACAGCTATGTTATTTACTTATAAGTTCTAATACATACATACATACTCGTGTGTATGTCCGTATTCATATGTATGTAAACTTCAATCAAAATGAATTTCATGAATTTAAATATTATACATAAGTATATGAACTTTCGCGTTTGACTTCAAATATCTCGCAATTTAAATTCAAAAATGCGTGTTTGCTGGGCACAATGGAATTAGTATGTATGTGTGTGTGCACAAAGAATTTTTTTTGTGTCGAAAACACATGACACGTTTTTAAGTAATGGGTGTTTTTTATTGAGGTATAGAACTTTAAGTTGGCATCACTTTTTTAACTGGCGGCCATTTTGTCAGCTGTCAAGTGAATAATATTTAGTTTGGTTTGCCATTTCATCATGAACAGGTTGACAAAAGAACAACGCTTACAAATCGTGCAAATTTATTTCGAAAATAATGGTTCAGTTCGCGAAGTTTACCGCAAGCTCCGTCCATTTTATGGTCGACATAATCGTCCATCAGAGCAATTAATTCGCTTAACCATGGGTCGTTTTCGCACTACGTTTACTCTATATGATAATACGCATCCGCAGAGATGTCGAACAGTGCGCACCGAAGAAACAATTGCCGCTGTAGAGCAAAGTGTTGAAGAGGACCCGAATGAATCGATTCGCCACCGTGCACAGCAATTGGAGCTTTGTCCATCAACTTTATGGAAGATTTTGCGCAAAGATCTTGGCTTGCGACCTTACAAGATCCAGCTTGTGCAAGAATTAAAGCCGCGAGACCATGCAATGCGTTGTGATTTTGGTGTATGGGCCGAAAATGAGATTGATCTCGATGTTGATTTTCATCGTAAAATTTTGTTCAGTGATGAGGCTCATTTTTGGTTGAATGGCTACGTCAACAAGCAAAATTGCCGCATTTGGAGTGAAGAGAATCCATATGAGACCCTTGAGACGCCATTACATCCACAAAAACTGACTGTTTGGTGTGCTCTATGGGCTGGTGGAGTCATTGGGCCATACTTCTTCCGAAATAATGCTGGAGAGTCAGTTACCGTTAATGGAGACCGGTATAGAGCCATGATAACCGACTATTTTGTTCCCGAATTGGATGGCATGAATGTGGATGAGTTGTGGTTCCAACAAGACGGCGCTACATGCCACACAGCGCACGTCACAATCGATTTATTGAAGGAAACATTCGATGAGCGCATAATTTCGCGGAATGGACCTGTCAATTGGCCACCAAGATCGTGTGATTTGACACCATTGGATTATTTTCTTTGGGGATATGTGAAGTCGCTCGTCTACGCCAACAAACCAGAAACGTTAGGGGACTTGGAAGCCAACATTCGTGGCGTTATTGCCAACATACGGCCCCATATGCTCGAAAAAGTGGTTGAAAATTGGACCTGTAGAATTGGCTTTATTCGAGCCAGCCGCGGCGGCCACATGCCCGAAATCATATTTAAACATTAATGGCATAAAATTATCCTTCCAATAAAGCCAAATTGATGGACATTAAAACGATTTTCTTGTGTTTTATTTCAATTCGAAGTTCTATACCTCTAAAAAAATACCCGTTATATTATATAAGCGCTCTAACGTTTACATTTACATTATATTTACATTTACCTTACATCTGCGATTTCTACAGTCGGGTAACGGAGCCTTAAGACCCAACGCCTGCTGCTTTTTTTTTAAGTATGACTGTAAAAGAGGCAAATTCAGCTTTTGTTTAAGTTTGGCTGTTAAAGTGGCAACATTATTTTAAGAGTTCTATTACAATTTTTTAATAGCTCTACTCGAAAAATTAGACGAATATTTTCCTATCTGATCGGATGTAAATGAAGACTAGACACCATGTGCCTTCAGCGCCAAATTTTGTTATTTAATTAGAGAAAGCTTGTGTTTCAAAAAATACCTTCTTTCCTCCCTTACGTAATACAACTACGTTGTTGGTATTCTTTTGATTAAAGCTAAAAACATATTGTTTTTATAGTTCTCATTCTAGATAATGTATAAGAACAATAATATAAATATTTGTTTAAAAAAAAGAAAAGAAACGACTCATACTTCAGCCCTCTTCAGCAACTTATGTTTATTGCGTTGTTTTGCATTTTCTATTGCTTTCACCCATATAAATACATAACAAACGTATGACGCAGTGAAATTAGAAATTGTTACAAAATAATATTAAAAAAAACCTACAAAAACCTTTAACCAATTGTGTTTTACATTTTTTTTCTTGCATATTTGTTGGTGTAAGGCAAAACAAATGAACAAATACGAATGTCTCAGCAAGCAAATATTAAAACCACTTAAAAGACCCAATAGGAAATATGTTAAGGAAAAAAAAATTAATACCGAGGCCCTATGCTCCTTATAGGTAGCCATATATTTAATATATATCGAATAATATAAATTTCGTAACATTTTTAAAATATGCACTAAGAGAAAAACCTTCGTATACGCAATAACTTTTTACATTATATTAAATATTTTGTCATTATTTTTCAACCAATGCAACGCTTCATTCCCACTACGAAAATTGTTTCATCAGCTGAAAAAATGTCATATATACATATATAAAGAAATATTTCTATTCATGTAACGACATGTTTTTTACTAAGCATTGTACATTTTCATATTTAAAATGCAAAATGTAAGTAATTATAGCAATGAAACTTTTTAGTTTATAAAATGATGTGACGTTAGTTTTAAATTTTTTAACGAACCATTTCATTGAATTAACAAAAATGTTCATTTATATCATGACAGTATTTCATTACTGAGACGTAAACTATCATATTTTGATGATATCGTATTATTGTTTTAATAACATAATTCATTGTTGTAATGACTTTGATTCATTAATTTAATGTAGTCATTGTATTTTATTAATTATTATCTAATTCACGTGTTTATATTAGCACAGGAATTAGAAAAATTTTTGTATGTATATAATCACTGCAGCCACAACAATAAAGCATCATTAATAAAATTTTAATTTAGCATTATTTAATTGATCATTTAACATAAAATTTACTTGAAAAGTTAGTTTAAACAATTAAGAGTGTTATAATTGGCTGTGCCAAATCTTATATACCTTTCACCAGCGTACATAAATAAATCTTGAGTAAAGATCTTCATAAAACAAGAAATATGTATGTTTAACTGAAAAAAAATTTTTTTGGTTATATTACCAACAACATTCTTTTTTTCCATTTCCAACCCTGGAACCATAATATTGATTTTTTTAAATTTTAATACTAATTTATATCTTTCTAAAATAAAGACTATATTTAATTCCTAAAGAAATAATTAGTTTTATCTAATTAGTTTTATATGCAAGAAAAAGTTTAAGTTTTCCAGGTCTGGAGCTATGTTTTTATTTTCTTAGTTTTTGTGCCAAACCACTTCTTTCTAAAATATAAAGAATATATTATTTGTAAACAAAAAAAAATTTAAGTTAATTTTAATTATTATTCGAGCTCCATTTAATTCTATATTTATGATTTTAAGCCAAATTACATGTGATAATTAGTAATGAACAAATAACACCAAAGTTAGTTGTAAATATTCTGACAAACAATTAGTAGTATGGCACAACTAGCCATTTTCGAAGGCCACTTAACCTTCATCATCAGCGTTCTTTTGTGTTTGGTCCACTGTGCGTGGTGTCAGTTGATGTAGATTTCTGCTTTATGTACTTTGCATTATTGCAAATGGAATATGTGAATTGTTTTGATTCATCGCATTTCAATTTGCTGAAAGCTTTTTTGTATTGTAAGCTCAATTTTACCATACGATACGAACTTTAGACTGTTAAAATTACAAATATAGAAACAAATGGAGTTCGAATAATAATTAAAATTAACTAAAATTAATAGCCATGACCTTGTGGCAAAAATTAAATAAAAATATACTTAATAGTAACAAACCAAAAAAGTTTGTCTTAAGTAGAACAAAAATAAGCAAATTAACTAACATGTGTATAATTAGTAAAAGAACAAACGACAATGGTAAGACTGTTGTAAATAAAGAGATGGTAAAATTGAGCTTACAATACAAAAAAACTTTCAGCAAATTGAAATACGATGAATCAAAACAATTCACATATTCCATTTGCAATAAAATGCTAAGTATATAAAGCAGAAATCTACATCAACTGACACCAAACACAGTGGACCAAACACAAAAGAACGCTGATGATGAAGGTTTAGTGGCCTTCGAGAACGGCTAGTTGTGCCATACTACTAATTGTTTGTCAGAATATTTACAACTAACTTTGGTGTTATTTGTTCATTAATAATTATCACATGTAATTTGGCTTAAAAAGCGATACGAACTTTAGCCTGTTAAAATCATAAATTTAAAAAAAATTTACCTGGTTACTTTTATACACAAAAAAAAAATCAATTTTCCAACCCTGGAATCATCCTTTTAGATTTTTCTGATTCCTTATACCAACCTAGAAGTTCTTAAAGAAATACATAAAGTATGTTAAGTGAACAAAGAAAAAAGGAAATAAGAAAAAATTAGTACGAAATTTTGATTTTTATTTTTCTTATTTTCTATACCAAACTTTTTTTTCTTAAACATAATGTGTATATATATATATATATATATATATAATTTATAGAGAAAAAGAAAAAAATTAATTTGACCTAGTTATATGGTATATATCAAAAAAGTGTAAGTTTCCCACCCCTGGAATAATAATTTCAGATTTTGCTGATTTCTAACACCGATCTACTTATAGAGAAAAAGGAAAAATTAGTTTTAGTAGGTTACTTTTATATAAAAAAATGTAAAGTTTTCCAACCCTGGAAAGGTCTTTTTTATATTTTTACTTAGTGTTTTTTATGGGAATTGTTACAATTTTTTTATTTTGAATACCAATTTTATTCGTACTGAAATAAAAAAAAAATGTTATTTAACAAAAATAAAATAGTTTTAGTGATTTTTTTATGGGAATTGTTAAAATTTAAGTTTAAAATTTTTTAAACGCGCTAATAATCCCAAATTAATATTTTACTTATTAAGTAAAATATTTTTTTATTAAAAATACATTGAAATTGTTTATTGAGGGGTTTAGCTGGATCCTAATATTTAATTTTTAATATTTTTTTTTATGTATTTTTAATTAAAAAAAAATATTTTACTTAATAAGTAAAATACTAATTTGGGATTATTAGTGCGTTTAAAAAATTTTAAAATTAAATTTTAACAATTCCCATAAAAAAATCACTAATTATTAAATTGACTGCATCTGGTCAAAAAATACTTGTGTGGCAACACTCTATTCTTAAATAGCTGTTGTTGTTATTTACATTTATTTTCTTTTACATACTCTTACGACTACAATTTGAAGCTGAATAACAAAAGTCAGCCAATGTAGTAATGGTAAAGAAAATAAAAAATATGTTGATAATTGAGTTCTTGTTTTAACTTTGTTATTTGTTTTAAGCTTCTCATTTGTTTAAAGGAAAGTTTATAACATAATAACTCTAGTTGTTCTAAGAAACTTTGGGTAAGGGTTCCCTGATTATCTGCATTAGCAACAGTGAAATGCGCATAAGATCCAGCTAAACCCCTCAATAATCAATTTCAATGTATTTTTAATAAAAAAATATTTTACTTAATAAGTCCCAATTTACACTATGCAAGTCTTATTGCTAAGCGGATTAGTTTGTTAGGGTAGAGAGACGGGGGGGAAAGAAACGTTGCGGTTCCCCTCGTCTCTTTCTCCCTGAAACGGATCAGCTTAGCAATAAGACTTGCATAGTTCACGCAAAGAAAAAATATGGTTGAGGTAACCATAATCAAACAGCAACGTACTATGATTGAATTATATGGTTGCAGTCAAATCATATTATTGTTAATAGAAAAAAAAACTTAAACAATATTATTATCTGAGTTAATTATAATATTATCTGAGTTAATTATATTATAGTCTTAGTATTGTAAATATGACAACACTATTGTTAGATGTGACTAAAATATAATTGAGACTCACCATACCATGTTCTTATATTATATTAATATTGTTAAATACGACCACAGTATTATTTAATATAATAATACTATTTTATTTTTTAATCATATATTTATTATAGAAACAGCTGTGCGTCAAAATCTAAATAAAAATAATTTAATATTGTTGAAATCAAATGTATATATAGAAATGTATATTTACACGACATACTGACATGTCTGTATAAAGAGATACACAAATGTTTATATATTTTTATTGGTCTACCCTTTTGTATATTCTTTATTTATTTATTCATTTATTTAACACCACCCATGTAATACCGATAGCTTACAAACGAAATACTGAACTGACAGATGTTTCTGAAAAAGATTTTTTTAAAAACTTAACATAGTATGGTTTTGGATAACATTATATTGTTATTTACATCATATTATTTTTAAATAATAATACAAAATTATGTTGTAGTCATAAATTTTTAACAAGACGATATTGTTAAACTCTAACCATATCACACTTTTTATGGATGTGATAATGTAATTATTAAATTCAAACATTACTCTGTTTATCGTAACGAAATAAATGTTTAAAGTAACAATAACTAGTTTTCGATGACCACACATTTGTTTCAGAGAACATAATATTGTTTTCTCAACCATTCAACAACCATATTTTTTCTTTGCGTGTGTGATTTGGGACAAAGTAAAATATTAATGTGGGATTATTAGTGCGTTTAAAAAAAATTTAAACTAAAATAGTTTTAGCTAGTTACTTTTATATGGTAAAATAAGGTTTAAGTTTTTCAACTCTGGAACCGTGTGCTCGATTTTGCTGATTTTCCATAATAATCTATTTTGGATAATTTTTTAGGCACCAGTCCAAGACTGGCAGCTGCGGAAATCCGATTTCACGTACAGACAGACGAATAGACGGATATAGCTTATTCGTCTTCCCTATGAATAGGGATCCAGAATATATATGCGTTATTTTTGGCGCTTTGTAATATTGTGGAAATGACACACGGAATGATCATTTTCATTTTCTTAACTTGTACCAAATTGGAATTTAAAAATCATTATCCATTGACTGCTGCCCTCTTCAAGGCTTTGGTATCAGCGTGGACATCCTTCAACGTCTTAACCTAGAAGAAAATTGCATTTTAAAGGCTGACTTCCAAAATGTTTCAATACAAAGTTTGATTACTTTTCTGATGCGGTATTAATACCGTGCAGAGTTATAAAGTTTTGAGACATTGTAAGCATCAGCATCAACTTTGAAATCGATTCGTCGACGAACTTTTGAAAGGGTTGCACTGTCAATGTTTTGTACTGCGCCCCTTATAAACTCTCACTACACTTTGTTCGATTAAAAAGCGAATGGTGTTTTGAAAGTCAGTCATATTTTCATATTTGAAATCAATCAGTGCCTAGAAATACATCGTTTACTATTTGCTTTCCAACAAGGTCACTGGCAAGCATATGCAAATAATTGTGCCTACGAAAGTGTAATAAAGTACTTTAAAATAACAAAACAACCTGTGTTCGACCTCGTTATAAGGTCCTCCTTATAAAAGCGTTTGAGTTGATTGTAAAAGCTCACATGCAAAAAACGCTCGTTCCCATACACATATTGAATAAAATTGTGCAATATCACCAAATTAAAGAACCTAGGAAGTTAAAAAAAAACAACAGCTAAACATATTTAAAAATGTTTCTATGGTTAAAGTCTTTCCCCAAATGCTTTTGGCTTCCCCTGAGCTTTATTTTTATACCCTTTACCAAAAAATGGTAAAAGGGTATAGGTTTGTCATTCCGTTTGTAATTTCTAGAATATTAATAAGGGAGCCATAAAGTATATATATTCTGGATCCTTATGCATAGGGAAGACGAATAAGCGATGTCCGTCTGTCCGTCTGTCCGTCTGTCTGTACGTGAAATCGGTTTTCCGAAGCTCCCAGAAAAGCTAGAGACTTCGTTGTTAGACTTGTGTGTCAGAAATGGTCGAAATAAGATTGGTATAGAAAATCAGCAAAATAGGGCAGACGGTTTCAGAGCTGGGAAGCTTAAACTTCATTTTGCCATACAAAATAACTACCGAAAACTAGTTATTATTTTTTTTTTATTAAATAAACTTATTTTATACTTCAGTATGAATAAAATTAGTATTTCTTAATAAAAAAATATATCAAAAAAATTTTAAAAAATAAATAGACGTTTCAAGGGTTGGAAAACTTTAACTTTTTTATACAAAATTATACAAAATTAATTTACTAAAAGAAATTTTTCCTTTTTTCTATAAATTAAATATATCTTATATTCTAAGAAGAAACAGATTGGGTTAACAAATCAGAAAAATCAAAAAGGATAATTCAAGGGTCGGAAAACTTAAAATTTTTTTGATATAAAAAATTAACTACCGTAAACTAATTTTTATATTTTTTTTATTAAATTAACTTATTTTATACTTCAGTACAAATTAAATTGGTATTTCAAATTAAAAAGGAAAGTTAAAAAATTAAAAAGACGTTTTCAGGGTTGGAAAACTTAAATTTTTTTTCATATACAAAAGTAACTTACTAAAACAAATTTTTTTCTTTTTCTCTATAAATTAATCACATCTTAGACTCTTAAAAGAAAGAAATTCGTGTAACAAAGCAGAAAAATCAAAAAGGATGATTCCAGGGTTTGGGAAACTTACTTTTTTTGTAATATATAAAAGTAACTAGGTCTTACTATTTTTTTATTTTTTTTTATTAAATTAACTTATTTTATACTGCAGTACAAACTAGATTGATATTAAAAATAAAAAAAGTTTAATACATGAAAAAGACATTTCCAGGGTTGGAAAACTTTAACTTTTTTCTTATACAAAAGTAACTGACTAAAACAAATTTTTTCTTTTTCTCTATATATTAAACATAGCTTATATTCTTAAAAGAAACATATTGGTATACGAAATCTGAAAAATCAAAAAGAACGGCTCCAAGGCTGGAAAACTTACACTTTTTGTGATATATAAAATTAACTACCGAAAACTTATTTTTTTTTTATAAAATAAACTTATTTTATACTTCAGTACGAATGAATTTGGTATTTCAAATTAAAAAAAATTTAAACGAAGTTTTCAGGGTTGGAAAACTTTATTTTTTATACAAAAGTAACTTAGTAAAACAAATTTTTCCATTTTTTAATATAAATTAAACATATCTTACATTCTTAAAAAAAAGATTGTTTTTAAGAATACAGAAAAATCTAAAAGGGGGATTCCAGGGTTGGAAAACTTACACTCTTTGTGATATAAAAAATTAACTACTGAAAATTAATTTTTATTTTTTTTTTATTAAATAAACTTATTTTATGCTTGAGTACGAAAAAAAATTGGTATTTAAAATAAAAAAAAACAATTAAAAAAATTTAAAAAAACGATTTCCGGGTTGGAAAACTTTAACTTTTTTTGTACAAAAGTAACTTACTAAAACAAATTTTTCCTTTTTTCTATAAATTAAACATAACTTAATTTTTTAAAAGAAAGATATTGGTGTAAGAAATCAGAAAAATCAAAAAGAATGATCTCAGGGTTGGGAAACTTACACTTTTTCTGATATATAAAAGTAACTAAGTCTAATTAATTTTAATATTTTCCTTTATAGATTATACATATTTTACGTTTTAGAAAGAAAAGTTTGGTGTAGAAAATTATAAAAATAAAAACCACAGCTTCAGAGCTGGAAACTTTGACCTTTTTTCTGGATATTAGAGTAACTAAATAAATCATTTTTTTTAATTTCCTTTTTTCTTTTTTTACTTAACACACTTTCTATATTTTTTTAAGAACTTCTAGATTGATATAAGGAATCAGAAAAATCTAATATAATGATTCTAGGGTTTGTAAATTTATTTTTTTGTATATAAAAGTAACTAGGTCAAATTATTTTTTTCTTTTTGTTTATACTTTATGTATGTGCTTATGTATGTATCTCTATACTACATAAAAACACTTTGGTAAAGGGTATATAAGATTCGGCACAGCCGAATATAGCACTCTTACTTGTTTTTTTAGATTTAGAACAGCAAAAAAAAGACCCTCAAAAGAGTAGAATGACTGCGTCTGCGGTTTCATTAAAATGCCAAGAAAACAACAATATGTGGCAAGTAAAAACAACACTATTCTAAAAAAGAATAAAATACATACATATGTATAAAAATAATAACAAATTACAAACATTCCTGGTATGACGCAAAAACATTCTCAAGAGTGGCAAAGAAACAAAAAATTTAGAGAATATATTTTCCATTCTATTTAAAAATGTAGAAAAACAATCACCCCAAAAAATTTCTCTAAAACTAACACGAACACGAATTAAAATAGAAAAATAATCATATATTGGTAAAATATCTAGAAGAAATAACTACAACATGAAAAAACTCACCCTGGATGTTTGATTCACATACCTCCTCCCTCCCCTTTCTCCACCCCACCAAAACTTTAATAACTTTTATATGCAAAAATAAAAAAAGGAAATGGGAAATTCGTACAAGTTTTTTTTTCATTGTTTATTCTACTATTTGGGGTTTTATATGTGCTCGCATAATAATAAAGTTGTTCTGTAAGGAATTGTGTTGTATTGTATGTATTTCAAATTAAAATATGCACGAGTAACATATGCATTTCAGTATAATTTTTTCTAAGCAAAATTTTAATGTAAATACAAGAAATATGAACATACCCACCAAACCAAATGTTCCGAATTCATAAGGACCGATATTTGTTGAACTTCTCATTTGTTTGAATGAAAGTTTATAATATAATAACTCTAGTTGTTCTAAGAAACTTTGGGTAAAGGTTCACTGATGATCTGCATTAGCAATAGTGAAATGCGCATAGGATCCAGTTAAACCCCTCAATAATCAATTTCAATGTATTTTTAATAAAAAATATTTTACTAAATAAGTAAAATAAAAAGAATAAATTCAGTGAAGTGCGAATTTGACCCGCGCACGAAGGGTTCCGTATGGACACTAGATATGTAAGTCAATACGTACTTTAGCCTATGTAAAATATAGTTTTGGCGTTTTTTTTTTGTTTTTAATTTTTTCGGTTTTGAGCATTTTTTTCGTTTTGGAGTTTTTTGAGTTTTTTCGATTTTGGCAATTTGTTTCAAGTTTTGGCGCTTTTTAGTTTTATTGCTATTTTTTCTCGTCTTGGTTTTTTTCGGTTTTTGGCGTTTTTTTATTTTGACGATTTTTTTCATTTTGGCGATTTTTCTTTTCATTTTGGCGATTTTTTTTTTAGTTTCGGTGCCTTTTTAGTTTTATTACTATTTTTTCTCGTCTTGGTGATTTTTTTGGTTTTTGGCGTTTTTTTTTCATCTTGGCGTTTTTTTACATATTGGCGATTTTTTACGCATTGGCGATTTTTTTCAATTTTTTGGCGATTTTTTACGCATTGGCGATTTTTTTCGATTTTTTGGCGATTTTTTTTTTCGGATAGGCGATTTTATAATTTTGAGATTTTTTAGTTTTACCGTTTTTGAAAATTTCAAGAGTTTGCCTCTTACGGTTTTCAAGATACAGCAAGTTGTCAAAATTACATAGTCAAAATTGCATTAACTGATAGAAAACCCTTTAGTTTAGTTTTCTTTAAACTTTAGTGTTAATTGTTGTAGTCTGTATAAAAATACATTACTTTTACAAATTTCAAGTTTCAATATACATATGTACATACAATTGTATGTATATTACATTGGATTTTAATATTTTTCGTTGCTCGTTTTGGAACACCCTTTAATTTTTAGCTCTCATGTATTTTTTGTTGTAGCGGCCAAGGTTCTACAAACTCTATCCGAATTTCAGGTCCGCAGCTCTTGCGGTTCCTGAGAAAATAGTCTGTGATGGACGGAAAATAGACGGACAAATGGACAGACGGGCAGACGGACAGCTTAGCGAAAACAATAGGGTTCCTTTTCACCTTTGGTGTACGGAACCCTAATAATAATTTGGGATTATTGTGCGTTACCAAATGTTAAACTTAATTTATATGAAATGGCTGACACGATTTCGCAACGATATGTAGTTAAAAAGTCTTAATGAGACATCGGTAACATCCTGCAACGATGTGTAGGCAACAAATCAATACCGATCGAACTGCCGAAATGCCTTAACGAATTCGTTACGACAGGTCTAATTTCAGAACAGCTACCGAATTATCTTGTCAATTTCTTTATGACGTGTGATATTAGAAAAATGTTAAACCTTTGGTTTGGTGTGTGGTTTAGAATTCACATTGCTTTTAATTTTTTTCACCCAATTTAAATTTCATATGCCTTGTCAAGTATGTATGTATATGTAAAATATGTAATTTAAATAAATAAAATTTTCATAATATGGTAATGTTAATAGAAAATTACTGAAATTTATTTGATCGTTGGGCTGGGAGAGGCAGTTCGCCATAAGGGTGCAAGCATTGAGAATGCGTTTGGTCCACAGTGTTGTTTGATCATATATAACGAGCTATCAAAAAAATTCAGTGAGTTTCTATAAAAAGTTCAAATTGGGCACATATGTACATATGTTTTAATTAAAAAAATGTAATGAATAGGGAAAGGATTTTCATGTCAATACATATTTTTTGTCGTTGGTCGTAGATCAACGTAAATAAAATATCTTTGCGAATGAACAATTTTGCGACAAAATGCCATCGATTTGTTAGTGCATGTTTTTGCATATTTTATAATAAATACATATTTTTGTATATTTCATTATAAATGTATATTTTTTAAAATTTTTTTGTTAGTTTTTTCATGCTATAAATCAAATTTTGGTTTTTTGATTAGTTGCAAAGTATTTAAAAGCTTCAGTTTTTACGACTGTCTAGGAAAAAAGGAGAAATCGAGAAAAATTAGCGACTGCTTTTTTTATATTATTCGATATTCAAAAACATGGGATAATAGCCCTTTTAAACCCAAAAAGGTTTGTGTAATTTTTTTCAGCGCTGTCTTCTGGTTCTGCATTAGTCTCATGTGGAAATAAAGTGCTTTTGTGGGCACCTTTGCGTGTTGCAGCCTTTAATGAAAAATATCCAGTGAAATAAATTTTAAAGTCAAAAAACTTAAGCACTAAATTGATATTTGTGCTTTCTTGTTCACGCTATAGCCCAATTGGAGGCTTTTCTTACTTTAAAAACTGAAGTTGAATTAATTGAAGATGCGGTAAAAATTGTGCTCTGAAAATAAATTAGAAATAGTTATATTTACAAACAAATCGGTGGCAATAAGGAAAAAGTACTTAAGTCATGTTTTACTGTTTTGGAGGAAAGCACTTTTAAGCGTTCAAGTCGATTTTCAGATTTTTTTTCTTTTGCAGTTAAATTGGGAAATTCTCAGTTTAACTTAATTTTTTGAAGCAAACATCGTCTTACACACTACAAATAATACATTTAAGTTGAAATATTCCAAAAAATAACCTCAATTAAGCTATTATTCCAAATGAGATTATAAGTCTAAAAACGATAAGTCGCAAGTCATTGGGCTATAACTTCCTGAAAAATTACAGAAATTAATTGAGATTTTGGCCAGGGGTACTTTCAAATATGCATATTACGGAGGCATTATTAACTCAAAATCAGCTTATGTCGACTTAAGCACTCTTTACTTTTTACCACAGAAATTATGGACTTAAAAAATATAAATCAATTTGCATTGTAGTTTATTGTTCTAACAACTAAAATTTAGAAATTGAATATTCCGCATTTAATTGCGCACCAATAACTTCTTCTGATGTGAAACGTTCATTTTATTCATTAATGTACGTTATCAAAAGTTCGACTTAGGGCCATTTTCACAACTTGCTTTTAACTAAAGGCAGGATTTTGTTTGTCCGATAAATGGCTTGGCATTACAAAAACTTTATTTATTCTTTTTTTATCCATTAAATATTATTATTAGTGATAGTTATAACAATAAAAAATTTAAGTTTTAATAATGCAAAGATATTTATCAGGCAGACAAAATCCTACCTTTAACTAAAGGCAAGTTGTGAAAATGACTCTCAACTTCATTTTGTATTTTGTATTTCATGACAATATATTTGTTAAGAAAGCATTGAAGTTGGGTTTTTTAAGTCTTTAATGTCATTAAATATTGAAAAAAAGTTGATAAATGAATATTTTATTATACATTCTAAATACATATTTTTATATTTTTACTGCATATTTTATGTACATAAAACGTAATTTTAAATGCATTAAAATCCTTTCCCTAGTAATCAAATTTAGAATTTTTAGAATTTTTGTGCAAGGATTTGCATCCATTTCATATGTAAAGGGTGTCCCAACAAGAATGCAATATTTAAATTTGGCGCCATTCGAAGTGTCATTGTTTGACATTTAAACAATTGTTATTGTTTGCTAGTAGAAGGTACGAGGTTAGTAAAAATGGAGCGCTACACGAATGTACAACGCATTCTCATTGTGAAATTATTTTACCAGAATGGTGAAAGCTTTGCGGCAATTTGGGGTCACAATAATGCTCCAAAAGAGTCAACTGTAAAGAGATTAATGGATAAATTTGCCGAAACTGGGTCTGTTAGTGATGTAAAGACAACAACGCGCCTTCGACCAGGTCAGTCGACCGAAAATGTCGCAGCTGTACGTGATGATGTCGCTCAAACGCAGGTCAAGCGCAAACAGTCAATGGTGTTCGGTATCGTGAAATGATAACCAGTTTTTTTGTACCTACAATTGAAGAAATGAATGTGGAGGGCATGTGGTTTCAACAAGACGGCGCCACATGTCATACAGCCAGAGAAACAATTCAATTGCTACATCAGTCATTTCCCGGTCGTGTTATTTCGCGTTTTGGAGACCAGAATTGGCCGCCTAGATCGTGCAATTTAACACCATTAGACGTTTTTGTTTGGGATTTTTTGAAGTCGATGTTATACGCGAATAAGAAAAGAGGAAATTGGACGCTGCATTAATGAAATACCGCAGCATTTATGCAAAATGGCCATTGAAAATTTCATTAAAAGATCGCGTGTGTGCCAGCAAAGCCGCGGCGGCCATCTGCCCGATTTGTTGTTCCACACATAACCTCATTTTGTCTACTTTACGATATAATAAAGTTTCACGATTTTTTTTTAAATATCTGTGTTTTATTTAAAATTTAAATCTTGCGTTATTGTTGGGACACCCTTTATATCCGAAACGAAAAATGTCATAAAGAATTGAACAAACTTTTTAGCTTTATGAATTTTTGTGTATTTATTGAGTTTTATAGACCAAAATTTTTAGCCACCCAGCTAAAAAAATTATATATGGTCCATATATGTTTAAAATATGAATGTATATAACTATATATGAGTATGTATGAATTCATGTATGGAAATATATGGGATTATACATGGCAAAACTATTATATATGAACTAATACATCAAACCAAAAGAAACCAAGGGGTGTAAAAGTTTAATAACTTTTTTGTTTATTAATTTTTTTTATTTTTTCTTTCAGATTATATAGACAACACTTGGAGAATTTATAATGGAGAGGTTCACAACTGAACAGAGAACCAGAACAATAGAATTTTATTATTTAAACCAGAAATCAACTTTATTGAAAATTTGATTATGAGTGATGAAGCTCATTTTCATTTGAATGGCTTTGTTAATAAGCAGAACTGTAGGTTCTGGGGTTCTCAAAATCCAAGAGCCATTCATCAACGCCAATTGCACCCCATCAGGTGTACAGTATGGTGTAGGATCACATCTGAAAATGTCATTGGGCCCTACTTCTTCGAGAATGAAGATGGAAGTGCTGTAACCGTAAATGGAGAGCGGTATCGGTTTATGATAGAAAATTTTTTACGTCTTACTCTTGAAAACAGACCTGGTATGTGGTTTCAGCAGGACGGAGCCACTGCCCATACTACCCGAGACACAATGGCACTTTTAAGTCAAATTTTTGGAGAGATTTGACAGCAAACGACTATTTTCTTTGGGGTTTTTTGAAGGAGCGAGTGTATGTGAACAAGCCAGAGACAATCCTTGAACTCAAGGCAAACATTTTTGCAGAAATTCGAACGCTACAGCCACAAGTTTTGAAAGATGTTATGGAAAATGCTCTAAAAAGAGCCCATCAGTGCGAAGCTGAAAACGGTGGTCATTTAAGAGACATCATTTTTCATACTTAGTGTAAAAAAAATTTCATTTTATATATTATATAATCTGAAAGAAAAAATAAAAAAAAGTTAATAAACAAAAAAGTTATTAAACTTTTACACCCCTTGGTTTCTTTTGGTCCACCCTGTATATGGACTAATATATGAAATGTATTATAATATATTAGCTCATATATAAAAATATCATTATGAAGCTCTTCATATGTGGATCCATACCTAGAAATAAGATTTAATATATGGATCCATATAAGAATGTATGCATACATGATATCTCACATAAGATCGTTTATGCAATCATGTATGCATACATGATATCTCACATAAGATCGTTTATGCAATCAAAAAAGCTTGGTATTTTATCACTGGTGATTTGGAAATCCATTAGAAATTACATACGGTATGCAAAGTTTAAAAAAACGTTTAAAAAGGAAAAACTTTTGTTACAAAAAAAAAACCATTCTTGTATGATTTTATACATTGTGGCCCCATTCAATATATCAAATAATCAAAAGGATAATCCAGTCATTAATTTTATAGAAAATAACAGAATTCTCTATTTATATTACTGCAAAAAATTATATTGAAAACTATTGTTATACGGATTACTTTTTATTTTATTACTAATTGCATTAGTTTTTAATCTGATTTCTTAAATTAAATTTAATGCACGAATATTAGTTTTGTGTTTTTTAAATAATTGACTTTTGACTTAAAATGATGAATGACTTTTAGTTCGTTTTTCATTATTTGTCCAGATAAATGTTCCCCTATTCAAAATATATAAAAAAAATAATTTAAGTAATTTAATTTATTGCACAGCAATGCGCTTTTATTAATTAAGAGAGTATGAATATGAAATTTGCATGCTGCAGAGAGAATATTTACACATACATGTATGAAAATGTATGAATATATATAATCATATATGGCCCATATACCCTCATTTTTCGTATCCGAACCATATATGGGATATCATATGTGCTCCATACATATTTTTTTTAGCTGGGCAAGTTCTATTACAAAATACTCAGACATATATTTCAAAGTAACTCGAGTCCTATCCTAATCTCCCTGCCTGTAATAGCTTGAACTTTACTGGACACAGGGACACTGGGGACACGCAACACTAGAGATGAAACTTCGTGAACATTATTGTGTGCTTAATATGACATTTATGTAATACGAGGGCTACTATTTATATTCCGGTAATAGCAAATAATAACAAATATTTTTAAATAAAAATTGCCTTATTGTTTTTGGAAATATCCTTATTGATAATCAATATACTTTTGCATTCGTCCAAACCATTTGTCATGGCAGTTTTTCCATTCCTCTTGAGACACCTCCAAAACATGGTTTTTGGACGCTTCTACTGCTTCTTCGTGCCTCGCAGTTTACCTTTGATATTCGGGAACAAGAAGAAGTGATTGGGTACCAAGTCAGGACTGTACGGATGATGAGTCATCAATTCGGTGTTTTAGCTGCTCAAAAATTCACTTATTTGACGAGATGTGTGAGAGTTTGCATTTTCATGATGAAGAATAATTCATCTTCGGGGTTTAGTTTTACAATTTCTGCGAAGACTTCCAGCAAACAAATGGTCATGTACTAGTCAGAATTGACAATTCAACGTTTCTCAAGCGGGGCAGTGGCCACATGACCCATTCGGCCGAAGTAACAGGCGACCATTAGCTTCGCTGGGCTTCTTCCACGAGCAGTTTTGGTTGGATTTAGCTCGTCTTGGAATACCCACACGGTCAATTGCTGTTTTGTTTCCAGTTCATAAACATATATCCATGATTAATCACCTGTCATGATTGCGGTTTCGGAGGAGTTCAATTAAAAACACCGTGACTCGAGAATTTATATATATAGATTTATATTATTCTACACCAATTAGGCCTCTAAAATATAGTTCAGCGACAAGTCACAAGTTGAATTAATTAACCCAATTCTAGGTCCGCTTTATAGAAGTGTTAGAAATTCGACTGGTTCCTGTCACCTGGGTGACTGCTCACGTTGACTAGTTTTGTGTACGTTCTATTTATTTCAGGGGAATTTCAGTTTAATGGATACCAGATCATAGTCGACATCGCAGATTGTGCCTCTTCAGGGTTAAACTGTATTGATATATCATGAAACTTGCTTCTTGATCATCGTTTCAATAGAATGCCTACATATTTAAATTGTTTTATTTTATCATAATTTTTTTTATATTTTTCATAATGTAAATTGCTTTTCAATTTGATGCTTACGTTTTTAATACAAACGCAATTGAATATCATCAACAAGGCCAACAACACCAATCAGCAAATTTATTTACAAAGACAAAAATGAGTAACACAAAATTCTATACATGTCCTTTGTAACACTTACTCGTTTAACAGTCAACTTAAAATTGCCAAAAATACAGGTTTATACATGAATGAGTGTGAAGCTTTGCTTTTTGTTTTGAGTTGCGAAAAGTTTCATGATCAAATATACACTTGGAAGCAATTTGTATGCCTAAAACGATTGTAACATGTGCACTCTTTGTTTTTTGTCTTTATGGAAAACTGTGTAGCACTCCAAAATAATATTCTTACACATGAAGTTACACATACAAATCAACATTAAAACAAGTAAGAGTGCTATATTCGGCTATGCCGAATCTTATATACCCTTTACCAAAGTGCGTGCATGTAGTATAGAGATACATACATAAGAACATACATAAAGTATAAACAAAAAGAAAAAAATAATTTGACCTAGTTACTTTTATGTAAAAAAAAATTAATTTTCAAACTATAAAATCGTAATTTTAGATTTTTCTGATTGCTAATACCAATCTAGTAGTTCTTAAAAAAATATAGAAAGTGTGTTAAGTGAAAAAAGAAAAAAAGGAAATTAAAAAAAATGTTTTATTTAGTTACTTTAATATCCAGAAAAAAAGTTCAAAGTTTCCAGCTCTGGAGCTGTGGTTTTTATTTTTATAATTTTCTATACAAAACTTTTCTTTCCAAAACGTAATATTTATGTATATAATTTATAAAGGAAAATATAAAAACTAATTAGACTTAGTTACTTTTATATATCACAAAAAGTGTAAGTTTCCCAACCCTGAAATCGTCCTTTTTGATATTTCTGATTTCTTTCACCAATCTTTTTTTAAGAATATAAGATATGTTTAATTTATAGTAAAAAAGGAAAAATTTGTTTTAGTAAAATGCTTTTGTATAAAAAATAAGGTTTTCCAACCCTGAAGACGTCGTTTTAATTTTTGTATTTCTTTTATTTGGAAATATCAAATTCATTCGTACTGAAGTATAAAATAACTTTCTTTTATAAAAAAATATAAATTAGTTTTCGGAAGCTAATTTTTTATATCACAAAAAGTGTGGGTTTTCCAACCCTGAAATCATACTTTTTGATTTTTTTTAATTTTTTATACTAATATCTTTCTTTTAAGAATATAAGATACATATCTTTA
This sequence comes from Tachina grossa, assembly GCA_949987645.1. Lineage (NCBI taxonomy): Eukaryota > Metazoa > Arthropoda > Insecta > Diptera > Tachinidae > Tachina > Tachina grossa. Next base: position 117,265,204 of record OX465278.1, on the reverse strand, counting down.
ATTTATAGAAAAAAAGGAAAATTTGTTTTAGTAAGTTACTTTTGTATAAAAAAATTAAAGTTTTTCAACCCTGGAAACGTCTTTTTAATTTTTTAATTTTTTTTATTTGAAATATCAATTTTATTCGTGCTGAAGTATAAAATAAGTTTATTTAATAAAAAAATAGAAATTAATTTTCGGTAGTTAATTTTTTATATCACAAGAAGTTTCAGTTTCCCAACTTTGGAATCATCCTTTTAGATTTTTCTAATTTCTTACAACAAATTTTTTTTTTAAGAATAAAAGATATGTTTAATTTACAAAGAAAAGGAAAAATTTGTTTTAGTAAGTTACTTTTGTATAAGAAAAAAGTTAAAGTTTTCCAACCCTGGAAACGTCTTTTTAAATTTTTTAATTTTTTTTATTTGAAATATCAATTTTATTCGTGCTGAAGTATAAAATAAGTTTATTTAATAAAAATAAATAAAAAATTAGTTTACCGTAGTTAATTTTACACATTACAAAAATTTTAGGTTTTCCAACCCTGGAATCATCCTTTTTGTTTTTCTGATTTCTTACATCAATCTCTGTCTTTTAAGAACATAACATATGTTTAATTTGTAGAAAAAAAGGAAAAATTTGTTTTAGTAAGTTACTTTTGTAATTATAAGAAAAAAAATTTAAGTTTTCCAACCCTGGAAACGTCTTTTTAATTTTTTTTTAATTTGATTTAATTAGAAATATTAATTTTGTTAATTTTGAAGTATAAAATAAGTTTATTCAGCAAAAAAATAATAATAACTATATACTTTTCGGTAGTTATTTTGTATGGCAAAATGAAGTTTAAGCTTCCCAGCTCTTAAAAGGTCTGCTCGATTTTGCTGATTTTCAATACCAATCTTTTTTGGACCATTTCTGATACAGCAGTCCAAGAACGAAGTCGCTAGCTTTTCTGGGAGCTTCGGTTCCGATTCAAGTACAGACAGACGTACATCGCTTATACGTCTTCCCTATGCATAAGGATCCAGAATATATATACTTTATGGTTCGCTTATTAATATTGTGGAAATAACAAACGGAATGAAAAACCTATATATACCCTTTTACCATTTTTTGGTAAAGGGTATAAAGATATTGGCTTGCTGGCTGTGAAGCTAATAGGAAGGATGTGCATGTTATTCTGGGCTTAAAGTGAGTACGAGTGCGTGTTCAATACATTCGTACCTTTTCATGTTCAAAGTACTCTACAATTATTATGAGTACTATTATGTGAATGTATTTATAGGCACGAGTGTTTATGTTAGTGCTTAGTAGTCGAGTACATTTATTGAATACAGGGTTGTTGGTTAAGGGGAGAAATGTAATCAATAAAAAATGGTGCTTTTTGGGGAATGAGTTTAATTTTATAAAATCAAGGACACTTCATGTTGACATATACAAACCAGTATTAATAAACTATTGCTAAAGTTAATGTTGGTTTAACATACGAACTTTATATGATAAACTCGGTTTAAAAAATATTTTAACATTAACCAGTGGTGATAATCTTGCACTTAAAAGAAAGAAAGTGGAGATCCCCATTAAAATTTATTATTATATTGCACATACTTCTACTTGAACGATTCTTACGAAACTTTGGGCGGGCCACGATTTTATATAATACTTTAAGTGTTTCTACGCAAGTGTTTCTTACAAAACTTGCCATGCACCCTGAGTTTTGAGAGTGACATGATCCTGCATTTATAAAAGTAGGCTGGGAACCGCCCATTAGAAATTAGTATTGTATTATGTGTACTTCTACTTAACTGATTACCGTGAAATTGCACAATTCTATACGGGCTATGACCATTAGGCAAAAGCTTCCAGCTAAATACAATTGATTTTCAGTGACTAATTGTTATCGGATTGTAAACTAGCTTCTGGAGACGCGTCGGTATTAGCATGCTCTCTGGATACTCACTACTGTACGCCTTTTCACTTAAGCTGCCATCAGACGGGAGTCTAAATGGCATTATTAGAGAGCACTTGGTCTAAGAGCGGAAATTGTGAAATGCTTGAAAATTTCGAGCATAGCTTCAACTCAGTTGTAATTGATGTGTTATTTAAACATAAGCGCCGGTATTCATATAAACTATTGTTGAGGTTAAAGTATTTCTTAAAGCCGTTTTCTCATATAAATTTCCTACATTAAGCCTACATTAAATTTAACAATCATTTATGAATACCCACGAAGTTATTTATATAAAATGATTATGTCACTCTACTCTCGATATAGGGAGCAAACGATTCTAAGCTTTAAAGATTTCCAGTGAACTCTATTTAGGAGAGTTCTCTTCGCATCGGTCCATGTAAAAGCGGGTTTTTGTAGTTTATTTTTTTCACGGTGTTGTCTGAAGTAGTTAGCACGTTGATTATAAAACCGAAGGTCCTGGGTTCGAGTCCGGTCTTCGAGAGTCATTAAATAATAACAGCAAGCATTTTGCTGATGTGCATTAGTGTCCTTTTGTATCAGTTGTTGTAGGAAAAGTTCAAGTGATGAAGTCCTAGGCACTGGTCACTGAACTACAGTGCTTCCTAATGTAACATCAGAGCGCTCTCCTTTGTCGGTATTGTGTAGCAGAATCATCGGAGAAGAAAAAATAACCAATAAAATGGCTAGTAAGCAAACCTTTTAAAATTTAATATGCCTCATTGACACCAGAGGCACTGCAGCATTGCATTATTAAAAACGTGCAAAAAGCAGAAGTGTAAAGGAATGAAGCTTTCCTCTATGTCTTCCTTGACCACATGTCTTCTCTATTACTATCGCTTTCTTAAAAGAAGCTAACACCTAGTTATAGTAGTAGGCATTAATTGCTTGAGTGTTCCTTCACTTAAAAAAAGAAAAGTACCCTTCCATCGACTTTTGGGCCGATTTTGTCGCTGTCGCCTTAAATATGGTATTTATCGACCTTAATGTTTGGCCTATCCAGCCATTTTTTTAACTGACTACAAAAAGGCAGTTCGTCTGTATATTTTTAATTTATTTTCTTATATTTGTTATTGCATAAGTAATTTCATAATTCAGTAACTTTTATACCGATTTTAAAATAGAAAATAAAGCTTACATTTGGTTCTAAATATAATAAAATTAAAAGTGGGCTGAAATACGCCAAAATATGATCTGCTACTTATCCCATTGCTGCGAAATTTAGCACACACCTCAGGCTCTCGTAATGACACAATCTCAAAGTTAAAAAAATGGGCGGAGCTACGACCATTAAAATTTAATTTGATTTGATTTGACTGATTTTTTCAAAATACATAATTTTGCTGTCAAAAAAGTGGGTGCAGCCACGCCCATTAAAATTTATTATGATATTCTTCTACTTGACCGGTTGGTATAAAACGTGCCATACTTCCTGAACTTTTAAAAGGAAAAACATTCAATCTTTCGTTTAAAAAAGTGGGTAGGGTCATGCCCACAAAAATTTATTATTAACATATATAAACTTTTAGTTATTGGATTGCCATGAAACTTCGCAAATATTTTCGGCTTTTAGAAAGACATACTTTTTGCATTGAGGAAGTAGGCGGGGCCATGCCTATTAAATAAAAATATTACGTTTCAAGTGCCTCTACCTGGCCGATATTTACGAAACTTGGTACATGCCTCGAGCTTTGAAAGTGACTTGATGTTGAATTAAGAAAATTAGGAGGACATTCATATTTGCTTATTAAGTGTGACCATGCCCATGAAAATATGAAATTGCTACCAAAAATTTTAAAAATCAAATATGAAAAACAAATTCAACTGAATTCCGAAATAAACAGTACGAATAAATAATTAAATATAGAATTTGCTAACCCGATTGGCACCGGCTTCGAATATTGAACACATATAAAAATGTTTTATTTATTTTGTAGTCGTTTTAATTTTTTTCAAGTTCTTTTTTTTCAAGTTCTAAAAAATGTATTTTTCCTGAATATATCCGTTAAAAAACTAATTTTCCTTCTTAACTTAATAAATTTGTTGTAATCAAAGACAAACAGCGGAGGGTACTATTTTACTTTAAGTCTGCCATTTGCACCCCCAATTTAGCAAATTTTACCACGTCTGCTTTAGTTTTAAGGAATTTTGAACAATTTTATGTATGTTAGTCATACAATTGCAAAAAAAAACAGAAGTCACGTGTCTAGTTTGTATGATGGCTTCGGAATGGCTACTGTGTACTACCGCTACTACCAAGCACTTGTACTTTATTTTACTACTTTTATGCAAGTACATTTACAGCAATGGCTGCTGCAAAGTCTGTTAGGACATGAATATGTTGGTGATAAATAAATAATTAATGAAATTCATTTTCCAACAACAAAAAAAAAAAGTCAACGACAGACAGCATACAGGAATATGTGAATTTTATAAGAATCGTACATATCTTACGACTACGACGAGCACTTAAAATAATATTAAAAGCAAAAATAAATAAAAACTTGTAATACGCTTCTTATTGGCAGGTAGAATGCAGAGTAAAATCTTTAAAGTTTTTAAATTCGTTTCACTTTGTCTGTAGTAGGTAAATTAATATAAGATCATTGAACTTGAACAATTTTGGAAAGTTAAGAATTACATATAAAGGGTGTTTTTTATTGAGGTATAGAACTTTAAGTTGGCATCACTTTTTTAACTGAAGGCCATTTTGTCAGCTGTCAAGTGATTAATATTTAGTTTAGTTTGCCATTTCATCATAAACAGGTTGACAAAAGAACAACGCTTGCAAATCGTGCAAATTTATTTCGAAAATAATGGTTCAGTTCGCGAAGTTTACCGCAAGCTCCGTCCATTTTATGGTCGACATAATCGTCCATCAGAGCAATTAATTCGGTTAACCATGGATCGTTTTCGCACTACGTTTACTCTATGTGATAATACGCATCCGCAGAGACGTCGAACAGTGCGCACCGAAGAAACAATTGCCGCTGTAGAGCAAAGTGTTGAAGAGGACCCGAATGAATCGATTCGCCACCGTGCACAGCAATTGGAGCTTTGTCCATCAACTTTATGGAAGATTTTCCGCAAAGATCTTGGCTTGCGACCTTACAAGATCCAGCTTGTGCAAGAATTAAAGCCGCGCACGTCACAATCGATTTATTGAAGGAAACATTCGATGAGCGCATAATTTCGCGGAATGGACCTGTCAATTGGCCACCAAGATCGTGTGATTTGACACCATTGGATTATTTTCTTTGGGGATATGTGAAGTCGCTCGTCTACGCCAACAAACCAGAAACGTTAGGGGACTTGGAAGCCAACATTCGTGGCGTTATTGCCAACATACGGCCCCATATGCTCGAAAAAGTGGTTGAAAATTGGACCTGTAGAATTGGCTTTATTCGAGCCAGCCGCGGCGGCCATATGCCCGAAGTCATATTTAAACATTAATGGCACAAAATTATCCTTCCAATAAAGCCAAATTGATGGACATTAAAACGATTTTCTTGTGTTTTATTTCAATTCGAAGTTCTATACCTCTAAAAAAAACACCCTATACATGAATTCTTTAAAGATTTAAAATCCACACTTTTCTACATTCAGTGCAACTTGCATTTTAGACTCCAGAGTATTTTTTTATACTGCGTGTAAAATTTAATTTTCTTCCGATTTTCATCACTCTCTTTCTCTCTCATTTTGTCACTCTACTCACCACCAGCATTGTCAACTTGGTGCGTTTCGCACCATTTTGGGTGCTTTTTGAAATTTTTTGTGCGAAAAAATCCTTAGTTGATGCGTGGTGCGCTTTTTTTTTAAATTTCGGTGCGTTTTTTAATTTTTGGTGGCACCAATACAAATTCAACACAACAATGGGTTAAAACCGGAAAATTCTTGTTGTGAAACTTGCCAATTTCCTGATAGTGTTAATTACCAATAACAATAATGATGAAAGTATTAGCTTTATTAATTTGGAATAATTGATTTTTGATCTCTTTTTAAAAAGTTTTAAACAGAATTTATAAAATTAATGTACACCAATTTATCATCTTTTACAAATGAACATACTTATGTAATGGCCCTTAATTATGAAAGTTGTATAAGTCATATATTTCTTTGATCGATATATATAGTAGATTACTATTAGATATGAACAAATAATAATATATCTCAACGTAATGCCTGTAATAATAATTACAACTGAAAACATTGTTGTTATTGATGTTAGTGATGTCAATGTGCATTTTTCACATGTAGCTGTTTCTATGCAGGTCTCGGAAAACAGCAGCCCAAGCAATAGTAAGTCGATTGTTATTGAACCGTTGATTTACAAAAAACTGGATGGAAATATGAGATCCAACGTTGTTTATGGAAATAATGAGGATGTTAGTCTCGAAGTTGCGGAAAAAATGGGTGCACATTTTATCGTTCAAGACATCAGTTAGTGAGGAGCAGATTATATCGTATATTGGGGAGAAATTGGTTATTTGCAGATCAGATATATCTTGCTACAAATTAGTCAATAAAGATACATTAATAGAAAACCTAAAGTTTGTTAACTTCACGGTCGGTATTGAAATTATTATTAAATAAATACATAAATAAATCCAAAAATATTTTTTATTATGCAACCGTTTAATTTAGAGTTGTACTAGTCTCGATTTTTATTTTACTATATCGAGTCGAAAATGCGTATGACTTAGACCACTTTCATAATTACGAGTACATGTATACTATGTATGTGCAAATTTGTTTAGTTTTTTGTATTAAGTTTTCTAATTATGTACATATGTATATTGTAAGAGGCTGTTTGTTCTTATTGTTATATTTTTAATAAAATGATAAATACTTAACTTTTATTAGTTTTGAATCCTTACTTTTAATCGTTGATCTCTTTAAAAAGTTTTTTACTGAATTTATGAAATTAAAAAAATATTTTTATCTATATAATAGAAATGAATACAAACAAATTTATAAAGTTTTTATGTGTTTTTTTAACCTGAACTGTAAAAGCCTGTTTAACAGCCCTTTTCACAATGTACAATTAAAAGCTAACAGGGACTTTAACGGCAAGTTTTGTATGAAGAACTGTCAGTTAAAGTTCACGTTAACTCTTAATCATACATTGTGAAGAGGACGTAAGTGTTAAATTTTTAATACAAAAAAAAAATTTATTATACTTTTTATGCAAAATTAATTTAATTTTAAACTAAAAAAAGAAATTCTAAGCTTGGTGCGTTTTTTGGTAAATGGCGCGTTTTTTTTCTCCATTTTGGTGCGATCTGAAATTTCAAAGTTGACAACGCTGCTCACCACCCAATAATATTGCCGCATTCTATTTATATTTGTAAAATTTTAATTCACAATAATTTTTAAAATACTTCAAAATCAGTCCCTTTTCACATTTCGCCAATTAATAGACAGAAAATGTTTATTGTGTGTTTTAGGGAAGACAAACAGATCATAAATTAGCGTGATTTTTCAAGTGCTCTAGAGACCATCAAATATATTGTGCATGGAAACATGTATTAAATCCTTTTAATCTGTATCAGAATTTTCTAGAGACATTTCTTTGCTTAAGTCAGTCAACCTAAGCGATTATTCCATATTGCTACAGATTTGTCTGCTTTTAAGCCATAAGCATACGACACTCACACATACTTATAAAAATTTAAATGGGCAGTAATGCTTGATGTGTCCTCTAATATGAAATCTTTTAATCTTTTTAAATGATCAATAGACGGACACCTGAGCAATGAATACAAATTGCTACTATTATGAAAGTAATCAATTGTACTACAATTTTTAATCTATAAGACAGTAAATATATATTATATAGAATATATTCTGATGAGAAAAGTCGGATTTTACAAACCGAAGAAGCTGTTGCTAAAGTGCGTAGTATTGAGGAAGATCCAATTGAGTCTTTGAACTTTATTAAGTAGTAATTGAAAATGTTTCATACAATTTTTTCCCTTTTGTTTTATTATTTAGGTTTTTTCTTAATTTAAGCTTATTTTATTTTATTTGTTTTTTTTATTCTTTATATTGTTTTCTTTTATTTATTTAATTTGTTTTTGCTATACTAATTCATTAATTTTTGATTTAATATTATTTTATTAATGCAAATTTTATTAAATTTAATTTTTATTTAATTAAGTGTATTAAAAATTTATTTAAATTTTTTCTATTTATTTATCTCTATCTATGTTTGATTTAATATTATATTATTTTAATTCATTTTATTTTGATTGAATTTATTTAATTTTTTAATCTATTTAATTTAATTTAATTTAATTTAATTTAATTTAATTTAATTTAATTTAATTTAATTTAATTTAATTTAATTTAATTTAATTTAATTTAATTTAATTTAATTTAATTAAATTTAATTTAATTTCATTTAATTTAATTTAATTTAATTTAATTTAATTTAATTTAATTTAATTTAATTTAATTTAATTTATTTTAATTTAATTTAATTTAAATTAATTTAATTTAATTTAATTTAACTTAATTTAATTTAATTTAACTTAATTTAATTTAATTTAATTTAATTTAATTTAATTTAATTTAATTTAATTTAATTTAATTTAATTTAATTTAATTTAATTTAATTTAATTTAATTTAATTTAATTTAATTTAATTTAATTTAATTTAATTTAATTTAATTTAATTTCATTTAATTTAATTTAATTTAATTTAATTTAATTTAATTTAATTTAATTTAATTTAATTAAATTTAATTTAATTTCATTTAATTTAATTTAATTTAATTTAATTTAATTTAATTTAATTTAATTTAATTTAATTTAATTTATTTTAATTTAATTTAATTTAAATTAATTTAATTTAATTTAATTTAACTTAATTTAATTTAATTTAACTTAATTTAATTTAATTTAATTTAATTTAATTTAATTTAATTTAATTTAATTTAATTTAATTTAATTTAACTTAATTTAATTTAATTTAATTTAATTTAATTTAATTTAATTTAATTTAATTTAATTTAATTTAATTTAATTTAATTTAATTTAATTTAATTTAATTTAATTTAATTTAATTTAATTTAATTTAATTTAATTTAATTTAATTTAATTTCATTTAATTTAATTTAATTTAATTTAATTTAATTTAATTTAATTTAATTTAATTTAATTTAATTTAATTTAATTTAATTTAATTTAATTTAATTTAATTTAATTTAATTTAATTAAATTTAATTTAATTTAATTTAATTTAATTAAATTTAATTAAATTTAATTTAATTTAATTTAATTTAGTTTAATTAAATTTAATTTAATTAAATTTAATTTAATTTAATTTAATTTACTTTAATTAAATTCAATTTATTAGTGTTTTTTATGCGAATTTTTTTTAACGCACTAATAACCCCAAATTAAAATTTTACTTATTAAGTAAAATATTTTTTTATTAATACATTGAAATTGATTATTGAGGGGTTTAGCGGGATCCTATGCGCATTTCAGTGTTGCTAATGCAGATCATCAGGGAACCTTTACCCGAAGTTTCTTAGAACAACTAGAGTTATTATGCTATGAATTTTCATTTAAACAAATGAGAAGCTCAACAACAAATAACGAAGTTGAAACAAGAATTCAATAATCAACATGTTTTTTTGTGTTCTAAGTTGAAGAAAATTGATCCAGCCTTTTAGAAGATATCACATCTTTTTTAAATGTATTGTGGTGAATATTTGTGTCTTCGACGCCCTAACTACAAAACTGATAGACTTATTTTAATTTGGTTTTTGTTTTGTTTGAAAGATGACTTTATTTAATATCTTCTCGCTTATACTTGCAGCAAATCGGTCCAGCCTTTTTGGTCTGTACATCGGGGATTCTTAAAATTTAAATTTTAATTGTTATTAAGTTAAATATACTTTTATTTATTCAATTTAATATTATTTTATTTCATTTATATTTTTTATTTTATTCTACATTTATTTCTCATTTTATTTTATTTTTTTATTATAAATTTTTATTTAATTGTATTTAATTTTCTTTTTTGTTTTTTGGAGTCCTTTTATTTTTTTCTTGTATTATTTTTATTATTTAATTGATTATATTTCAAATTATTATTTTTTGGATGATTTTTTATTTTATGTTTATTTAATTTGTTATATTTCTTATATTTAGTTTTTTTTAATTTTATAATTTCCTATAGGAAGCAAATAAGCATGATAGAAGGCTCTTTGTTGGAAGAACAGCGCTCGAGAAATTACCTAAAGTTTTTCAAACAGCCACTTCAGTTTTAAAAAATAACTTCCTTCTAAAAGGATCTAGCATTTGCATGTTTGCTACCCATATTTTCATGCTGTAGTCCTAAAAATTTTTATATACGAGTACACACATGCATATTTACTAGAAAACCAAATAGAAAAAATACGTGGAAAAAATTATTCTTTGCTGACAACATCTCTATATTAAATTATAGCGTTATGCAATTTTAAAAAACGTGTCTAGAATTTCGCATAAAAAAATAAAACTTTTATTTATGTCTTTTCATACATTTTCTCAAACAAATTTCATACGCACACGCCCATACACACACACACACACACACACACACGCATAGTTGGGCGAGATGAAGTACATCAGTTAGTCAGCTGGTGGTAAATTTGCAAGGGGCTTTATATTTCAGGCCCATTGGAAGCATTACTTGGGCTAAGACAAAAATATATGCCTTTTTGGAAACTAAATTTATTGCTCCTAGCTGGCTAATCGCGAAAAAAAATGGCTTATTCATGCGCAACAGCAAGTGATTCTCTAACTTTCTGTCCCTTACAAAAACGCTTCTAGGCAGTAGTTTTTGATGGGAGGACGTTTACCTGTACTTGAATCAGTATTTAAATATTTTCTTTGTAGAGAAAAATATGTTTTATATATACAGAATTTTTTTAAATCGTGTAACCACTGTGATAATCGTTTTATATATCGCACTGTAAGAATCTTACATAATTTGTAGTATTATTTTTTTCAAAAATGTAGTTGGATCCTTTTTATGATATAAAATTATATATAACCAATTTTTGTTGCCTCCACTGAGAGTTTATAAATTTCGACTTGATCACCTTTAAAGTGCGATATGCATGTAACGGGTGTTTTTTAGAGGTATAGAACTTCGAATTGAAATAAAACACAAGAAAATCGTTTTAATGTCCATCAATTTGGCTTTATTGGAAGGATAATTTTATGCCATTAATGTTTAAATATGATTTCGGGCATGTGGCCGCCGCGGCTGGCTCGAATAAAGCCAATTCTACAGGTCCAATTTTCAACCACTTTTTCGAGCATATGGGGCCGTATGTTGGCAATAACGCCACGAATGTTGGCTTCCAAGTCCCCTAACGTTTCTGGTTTGTTGGCGTAGACGAGCGACTTCACATATCCCCAAAGAAAATAATCCAATGGTGTCAAATCACACGATCTTGGTGGCCAATTGACAGGCCCATTCCGCGAAATTATGCGCTCATCGAATGTTTCCTTCAATAAATCGATTGTGACGTGCGCTGTGTGGCATGTAGCGCCGTCTTGTTGGAACCACAACTCATCCACATTCATGCCATCCAATTCGGGAACAAAATAGTCGGTTATCATGGCTCTATACCGGTCTCCATTAACGGTAACTGACTCTCCAGCATTATTTCGGAAGAAGTATGGCCCAATGACTCCACCAGCCCATAGAGCACACCAAACAGTCAGTTTTTGTGGATGTAATGGCGTCTCAAGGGTCTCATGTGGATTCTCTTCACTCCAAATGCGGCAATTTTGCTTGTTGACGTAGCCATTCAACCAAAAATGAGCCTCATCACTGAACAAAATTTTGCGATGAAAATCAGCATCGAGATCAATCTCATTTTCGGCGCATACACCAAAATCACGACGCATTGCATGGTCTCGCGGCTTTAATTCTTGCACAAGCTGGATCTTGTAAGGTCGCAAGCCAAGATCTTTGCGCAAAATCTTCCATAAAGTTGATGGACAAAGCTCCAATTGCTGTGCACGGTGGCGAATCGATTCATTCGGGTCCTCTTCAACACTTTGCTCTACAGCGGCAATTGTTTCTTCGGTGCGCACTGTTCGACGTCTCTGCGGATGCGTATTATCACATAGAGTAAACGTAGTGCGAAAACGATCCATGGTTAACCGAATTAATTGCTCTGATGGACGATTATGTCGACCATAAAATGGACGGAGCTTGCGGTAAACTTCGCGAACTGAACCATTATTTTCGAAATAAATTTGCACGATTTGCAAGCGTTGTTCTTTTGTCAACCTGTTCATGATGAAATGGCAAACCAAACTAAATATTAATCACTTAACAGCTGACAAAATGGCCGCCAGTTAAAAAAGTGATGCCAACTTAAAGTTCTATACCCCAATAAAAAACACCCATTACATAAATGGTATGAACTCAAAACTAACAAATTCTCACTACTATAAATATTTAATCTGAATGACAAAAGTATGGTTTTAAGTACTTTTTGAGTATTGGCCGTCAAACGACTATGAATGCATACAGCTAAATATAAAACAAATTTCCATATACAAATACATGCATTACATAATTTTAAATCGAATATATGTCGAATAAATGTTTTGTTTGCTTTATATTAGCTTGATGTTGACTGTTCTATTAAATATCCAAGCGGCGAAAGTATTCATGAAAACTGGGCATTAAAATCAAATAAAATTGAAGCTATTTTGAAAACCTAAATTTCAGGAAGAAGTGCAAATGGACTCAATTTAAATTCCTTAAATGAGGAAACTAGAGAAAGTACGTATAATTTAAAACTATTTAAATTAAACAACTAATACAAATTATTAATAAACACCTCCTTCAACCCAGATACTCGTGATATTATACTGTTTATGAACCTTAATCAGTATCTTTTGTCACCAAATAAATGTGGTGGAAAACAATCCAGAAAATTTAGTGTTGCTGATTCAGTGGAAGCATTTGCAATTTTCGGAAATTCACATGAGGAAATAGAAGATAAGCTTCGCCACATTAGTATAACAAAACAATATTTACAACCCTGTATTTGAATATTAGGTGATATTCAAAATATCAAAGAAATTTTTGTTTATGTTGACGGCGTTCGCTTTAAAACAATGTGTATTGTACATGCTTTAGATGTATGCTTTAAAATATTTTTTGTTTTTGATTTAAAATATCCCGAAGAAGCATAATTTTTTTGGATTTTTATTGAACACTTTTTTTTACAAAATGCACAATTCCAAAGCCAATATTAAAGTTTCTACACTATGTAATGAATTGAAGTCATAGTTTTATTAACTAACACATACTATATGTATACTAAATTTAATTTGAATTATTTTTAAAACAAACAATATATGAATTTATTTTTGATTTATTTATATAACTATAATCTGAAAGACTTATGCTTAAAAACCATATATAAAAAATGTAATTTATATGTAACTTTTCTTTAAGAATTTTATATACTTACGGTCTAATTGATAAAAAATATTTTATGTTTATTGCAGGTTTATTTGACAAATTTCCCATAGAAATATGTCAAATTTTTTATGAATAAGGCAGTTAAAATTATATGCTTAGGGGTAAAAACTTAAAAAAAAACCAAAAGTTCATTTATATTATGCAACTTTTCATAAAATCCTTAAAATTATATGTATAATAGTTAAACAATCATAAAATAAAAACATAAATATTATGAAACTTTTCATAAAAATCCGTGATGCATTTTCATTTATACTATGTACAAATAAAACAGTATTTTTCATATATATGAAATAGTTCATAAATACTAGGATTTGAACATTGGAAAATTTTATATGAAATATTTCATTCATGTAAAGAATTTTTTCATTTATCTTATGTATTTTTCATAAATATTGCTCACAAATATTTTCCCACTTTTTTTTTTGTTTTTAATAACTTTTTCATTGATATTATGAAAAAGTTCCTAAGAAACACCAAAAATGTTCATTGGCAAATTTTTCATAAAATATTCATAATTGTTATGAACTTTTTTTTTGTGTGTACGTATAGCTATAAACATCCAACAACTGTGTTTATACACATTTTTATACCCTTCACCAAATATGTTAAAGCGTATATATAGGTTTGTTTTTCCATGTGTAATTTCCAGAATATCAATATGCGACCCATAAAGTTTATATATTCTGGGTTCTTATAAATAGAGAAGACGCATAAGCCATGTCTGTCTGTTCGCCCGTCTGTCTGTCTGTTCGTGAAATCGGTTTTCCGAAGCTTCTAGAAATGCCAGCGACTTCGGTTTAAAATTGGTGTATCAAAAATGGTCCGAAATAAGTTGGTATTGAAAGTCAGCAATATCAAAAAAAAAAAAAAAAAAAAAAATTGTTCAAGAGCTAGAAAATTTAAACTTCTGATGCATTTTATACAAATAGCTACCTTAAACTAAATTTTGTTTTTTTTTATAAATTAAACTATTTGACATTTCAATAAGAATAAAAATAGCATTAAAAAACCAGAAGTATAAAAAAATGATTCCAGGGTTGGAAAATTTATACTTTTTTTTTGTATGTAAAAGTAACCAACTAAGAAATTTATTATTTGACATACTGTCAAAAGTTTATTTTTAATGGTGGTCAACCATTGTCTATATATATCCAACTGGTGCCCTGCCAAACCATCAGTAGACTTCAAACACAAATTCTGAATAGTCACAAACCTTTTATATTATGCACAGACTTTCACAAACTATTTGGCAATTCACAAATATTAACATTTTTGAAAATCACAAAGGAAATATAAGCGTTTTAGGCAAATAATTTGTATTCGATATGAATCTGTTTTGTTCAGATATTGTGATTGAAGTCTACGGATAATTTGGCAGGATAGCAGTTGGATATAGATAAATTGATAATGTTTAACTACCAGCAAGTAAATTTCAATTAAAAGTAACCAACTAAAATTATTGTTTTCTTTTTAACCCCCGACTAAAAAAGGGGTGTTATAAGTTTGTAGTGTGTGTCTGTGTGTGTGTGTGTCTTTGTATCTCTGCCTCTGTCCGTGTCCACGTACAGGCCAAACGGCTGGACCGATTTTCATTTAGTTTTTTTTTTTGTTTGAAAGATGACTTGATCGAGAGGGTTCTTAGCTATATTTGAAGAAAATCGGTCTAGCCGTTTAGAAGATATAACATCTTTTCTGAAAAAAGTTGGGGGTTTTTAAAATTTTTAATTTTTGTTATTCTCTATAAATTGAACATAGTTTGTATTTTTAAAAAAGAAATAGGTTGGTATAAAAAATCAGAAAAAATCTAGAAAAATTATTAGTCTTGCGCTTTTTATAGCCCCATATATTTTCCTTCAAATGACATAAGAATCATCTCTCTATATAAGATGGTTTTTGAGATATTGAAAAAATAAACTGAACACTTTTGGCCAATTCTGTGAAATTATCAAGTTTTGAATGTGACATAACTCTTGAAAATTTTTTTTAATTTTTATGCGTTGGTATATGTATATTATAGGATGAAAGAGACCCTCTGACCAAATTTCATCCAAATCGAAAAGGAATCGTGTCTAACTCCCAATCGATTTGACATGGAATTACCCATATAAGATTCGGCACAGCCAATTATGCCGCTGATACTTGTGTAAATTATGCAGCACAAACAACTGTGAATAAAATAAAATTTATAGACTGGGTGAACGGGGCTTTAGCAACATTTATGACGTTGTTGATTTTGACTCTCCTTAAAGCCCCGTTCAGACTATTATACAAGTATTAATACTTTCATCACGTTTTACGATACAGAAATCTAAATACATTCGTTGCGACTGTCAAAAAAATCTAACGTAAAATCACATACTGTGTTCAGACCATCACACTTCAAATCAAATGTGTAATACAAGTAGAAAACAAAACAGCTGTTCAATGAAAATGTCTGCGCTATTCACTTACTAGCGGCGGCAAAACGGTTTCATGCAGGCAGGGACGTGCCGACACTTGAAAAAATTCTGCAGTTAAAAATATTCTATGTAAATAACAGAAAAAATTTAGGAAAATATATTACAAAAACGTTAAAAAATTACGTCAACGAAATATAATTCCATACGATTCACCTATTCAAAATTTTGAGCCGATATACATATGACAAAACATATTACATCAATGACGACACGCTATCGGCGGCGAAACAGCCGACTTGGAAATTTGGTTTGTGTGAAAATGCAACCCTGATCTAATGAAAAGTATTCTCGTTTAGAAAATTTTCTAAAAACGAAAAAGTCTTATGGGATGTCAAAATTTGTATCGTATTATTTGCCACTTTGATGACATTTTGCGTTCAAACTATCACACTTGCACGTATTATTTGAATTTTTGACAAGTATAAATACAAAGTATAATAGTCTGAACGCGGCTTAACTCAATGCATATGGACAATGCAAAATGATTTACAATGCAAACTTTGCATACGAACATTAAGGTTCTCATTATAAGGTTAGTGTTTCTCTGTTGCTTTTATTTTTTGTTTGTTTTTTTGCTGGAATTGAAAAACAACCCTATTTACTACTATTGTATATTACTTGCAAATTGTTTAAAGACTAACCCCCATACAGGGAACGAAGCCGATCGGCTGTGAGTCGGCTAACAGCCGCCGCCGGCAATTTTCAAAGACCCTCAGCCGCCGCCGACTTATGCGGCTCATTTTCGGCTTCGACTTAGCCGTTCTGTTAATCAGAATTTTTTATTTTTTTTGTTTGCAAGTTATGTGTTAGCTTTTGTCAGTAATGATAACTAACTAATTGTGCTTTGAAAAATAGTGATTTTTATCATAAAGAATTTGATATCACTGAAAAATAAAGCATTTGGTAGCTTCACCATTGAAAAATGAAGGAGGGCTGCCAGATGTGGCGATATCACGCCACATCTGATAACTAGGTGTGTATATAAAACTCTATTAACTATTTTATAATACATTTTGCCATTTTTTATTCACCAATTATTTGCGGTTTAATTTAAATAAAAATTAAATGAAATGTATATTTTGGAAAATTTTAATGATTCGGATGAAATTTACTTTTTATTATTTCTATTTGGTCACCAAGTCACATCTTGAAAATTTTGCAGGAGACTGCTAAAACATTTTGAAAATGGCTAAAGCAGCCCATTCATTATACAATATTGATGCATATGTTATAAATCAAGTCTTTTGATATTTGCCAATATATTGTGCCACCTTGGCGACATTAATGTACAATACGAAAAATTGCTAAATTATATTGCAAGTGGCTGGACCTCTTAGGGCCATTATTGCAACCTAAAGTTAGCTAAAAATAGGATTTTATCGGACGTATAAAAATGTTTCCATTATTGCAAATTGGATTTAATTTACCAGGTAGGATAAACTTGCCAGTAATTTATCGCTCACTTTAGGTTAAAGCAAAATTTGGCAAATGATAAAGTTTTTATACGTCCGATAAAATCCTACTTTTAACTATCTTTAAGTTGTAATAATGGCCCTTAATGGTTCAATCTCGGTAGGATTAACAGTTTGACTTACCCCAAATATTTTATATAGATATAATATTGTTTTATATCTAATATTTCGGTAATAAAATTACGTAATATAATATTACCGTTACTTTTTAAGATGGACTTCGTGTTCTTTACCTTCCAGATAGTTTTGATCAGTACCAATGTCCCTTGAAACACAGGACTTACTGGATTTCAGCTATCGATAAAGGAAAAAATGCTGATAACAACAATATTAAAAAACAAGTATTTTGAAAAAAATGTGGCTTGGTGTAGCTTATCTTCCACGTACAGATTCATAAAAAATTTTTTGTTAACGATTTTTTACATGGAGTTTCACGAAAAACGTCAAAATAATTCTTAAAACCCTAGACCTATCATGAATTGCCTAATTATAACAGTAGCATGTTAGTGTTATATATATTTTCACTTAAAATATCTTTTTTCTGTAAAAAAAATACCTTTATTTTGAATTACAATATGAGGTGATCGCATAGACTATTCTGTGGTAGTGGTTTGCTTATACAAATTGTTGACATTAGCCGACTCTCAGCCGATTTGTACTAGCCGCCGACGGTTTTATTTTTTAGCCGCCGCCGCCGAGATTTCTTCGGCGCAAGTCGACTTTTAGCCGCCGCCGATGATATTTTTGGTCAGCCGCCGCCGCCGACAAATCACTATCGGCTTCGTTCCCTGCCCCCATATTTATAACAAAAATTAAAAATTTTAAAAACCACCGACTTTTTTCAGAAAAGATGTTATATCTTCTAAATGGCTGAACCGATTTTCTTCAAACATAGCTAAGAACCCTCTCGATTAAGTCATCTTTCAAACAGAAAAAACTAAATGAAAATCGGTCCAGCCGTTTGGCCTGTACGTGGACACAGACAGACACACAGATACACAGACACACACTACAAACTTATAACACCCCTTTTTTTAGTCGGGGGTTAATAAAAAAAAAATGAATTTGAAATTCATTTTAGGAAAATTTTGTACGGAAAATTTTAGATAAAATACAGTTCAAACTCGTTTAAAATTTTATGAATATGGGGGTAAACCTTTAAATAAACATACATGCATGCGTTGAGTGAGCTGAGTCAATGTGAGTAGTATAAGTATTTTCCTGAAATTAAAAATCAAACTAAGGTGATTTATGAGTGTGAGTTTGGTATGACTATGGTGTTTACGTCGCAATCATATTTATTTTAATCTATACTTATAGGACAATATCATAGTGAGTATGCGTAAATCAGAGTAGTTGAGTTTAAATGATATCTACTAACTTATATTCAATATTTCATGAGTCAGTATGAATAGCGAAAAAACGACGATTCATTGCCGATCACTGATCTGCATTTGTTAGGATGGGAGTTTACAAATGCATAATATATATTTTCTTTTAAATAGTTTATACCCTTTTCACACTTACTCACATCTTTGAGGAATGCGTGGAATATGTTGAAAATTGAAAAAACCTGTTCACATTACAACATCTTTCATCTGTCATGTATTATAATACTATTTTTACGAGTGTGAGCAACTTATAATTAAATAATAAAATGCAATTTAAAAACTCAGTAGAAATTGATTTAATTGCTGGCTCCTGAGGAGCAGAAACAGATAATGCTTGAAATTATGTAGAAATTATGCCAGCGGACAATGATGATGAAGAAATATTAAAAATTTTATCCGCAAAGATTTTGCGTAGACATTTGCAACTATTTTTATGTAATTTATTTCGATTTGGAAAAATATATAACAGATTTTAATATATGCATACATATACACTCCGTTAACATAGGATAGTCTCACTTGAAATTTTAGAGAATAATAGAAATTTTCGCGATTCCTTAATTAAATAGAAAATATGATGATATGTATGGTAAATTTTGATGGTATGTACTTTCGTTACAAAATACAGATGTGACGAATGAAGCCAAATTGAACACATTTCCTGATGCATCACATCTGTAAGCATGTGAATATATGCATGTACATATGTTACTAGTACACGGAATGTAGCAAAATTAGCTTTGTGATGACGTCAAAATTAATTTATTTAAAAGCTAACATGAGATTTTTTGTTTTATACATACAATACATATTTATATAATAAAATCTTAGAGTAATTACGGATCTTTTTTTGGGAAAGATATTCCAAAATGTAGCTTTGAATGTATGTACATACATATGTACATGCATA
This sequence comes from Tachina grossa, assembly GCA_949987645.1. Classification (NCBI taxonomy): domain Eukaryota; kingdom Metazoa; phylum Arthropoda; class Insecta; order Diptera; family Tachinidae; genus Tachina; species Tachina grossa. The sequence goes on along the minus strand of OX465278.1, from coordinate 117,245,509 downwards.
TGTAGATATGTATACATTTTTATAGTATGTATGCATGTATGTATATAGTTGTATAGATTTTTTCTAGTGATGACACTAAAATAATCGAAAGATGTTGAATGGAACAAAGTGAGATAGGAACATCTTTTGAAGATGTTGAAAGATGTTAAACATTCAGCCCTGTATAATTCTTATGGGAAGATGTTATCATCTTGCCAAATTGATGAAAGATGAAAGATGTGAGTAAGTGTGAAAAGGCTATTAGATTAAATAATTGACAAATAGTGCTAGAATATTTGCGACTAAATCGAAATAAGAAAGTATGAAATTTGGCTGTAAAAATGCTGAACTTGGCTTGACTATGCCATGCAATTTGAACTTATTAAGTTTACGAAATAGGGCCCCTTAAAAGGCCTCTGCATTTCTTCATTCCAGCTACGGCTAAGCCACATGTGTGACATGGCATGGGTGGGTAAGCGGTACAACTAAAAAGTATAGGGCACAAATGTGTTCTTTTAAAGTTTATCAAGTTTGTAAGAAGAACAAAAAAAAAATTGTTTTTCAACATTTTTGTCAAGACTGAGGTATGTACATATAAAAAAAAAGAAATTATATATATTCACATGCATACATACATACATGTACATATGTATGTATGTATGTAAGTTTGTACATTTTGCAAAAAAAAACTTGTAAAAAAAGTTATATTAAAGAGTTTGCAATACATATGTATGTATTCGTGGCGATGTGAAAACAAAGAAGAGAACAAAAAATTTCAAATTTATGGAAATTTTCGCACGCTTTAACACATACGCGTACAACTTACATTTTAGTTAACTCATGGGTTCTTCCCCAATTTTGCTTGAGGGTGTTTTTCTATATTTTATTAAGTTAGCGAAGTTGTGTAAATATAATTTAGATATTTTTCCATTAGCTGAAGAATTGTTAAAATTGTGAAATTTAAGTAAACATTAGATACAAATAATTTGACATTTGCAAATGAAATACAGTTCATATTTACATATATGTAGATATATTAAACTGCATGAAAATGAGTAAGGGATTGGTTAAAAAAGATGGTACAGCATGTGGTTCCATATATATTTTTTTAAATAAATAGCGACTTCATTCATTCATTCAGCTTACATGTCTTCAAAGAACCATACAAAACTTCTTTCTCATAAAGTCCAAAAAAGCTACACTTCAATATGAGACAACGAGACCTAATTTTTAATCATATGATATTGCAGAGAACATAATATAGTTACCCTAACCATGCTACAAATAATCTCTACTCTACCTATGCAAACTTTCTTAATTTCTAAATATATACATAAGTGTATATCCTTTTAATTGTATGCATTTCCTTTTATTCTAATTGCTCCAAAGCAATTAAAATATTGTTTATTTCCCAAAATAATTGTTCACCAATAAAATAAAACTAAAAATAACAATCAACATTTAAACGCATCAAACACGTTTCAGTCATTATTTATTTCTCTTTGCCATTTTAAGATACAAGTATTTCAACTACAACAACTAAACAAACAATAAAGCAAAATTTGGAAGGAGGAAAGAAAAAAAAGCAAAAGCAAATTGCAACAATTTTTCCTCATCATCACCGGAAACACTTAACACTCGAAAACAACAAACACTTTTCAGCAGAGATGTGAAAATTGCAATTTTTATAAATTAAAACGATTTAGAGAGCGTTGTTTCTTTATTTATTATTTTTTATTTCGTCATCATACAATAAGTGTCAAACGTTTAACGAAGCAACAACAGCAAAAACAACAACACGAAATATCAGCAGCATTTATTTTTTAATGGTTCTGAAGGATCAAGGAGGCTGAAAGTTAAAACAACAACAATTACCATCAACAAAAAAAATTAAGGCTGGAATTATAAGTACATTTATTGGGATAATGAAAGATAGAAGCTGGATTTGAGCAATACAGTCATATGTCAAAAAATTAACATCTTAAAAAAAGACCTTAAGAATTAAGTAAAATTTTGTGCAAGGGATTGGCAGACTTCCGCTGAAGGAAAAGTAATCCCAAATGCAATCAATCACAATCCGGAACGGATTGGGAATATTGTTGCTCACACAGTTAAGGTTTTATATATCTAACGTGTTCTTTAATTGAAATACGCCAACCACGATAAGGGAGAATATAACACAGATACCATGCGAACAAGATAAAGACACATTGGAATATAAGCCCTGCCATTATTTAGCTCTCGATAAGATTAAACAGACTAGTACTGGACCTCACATATTATATCTGAAGGTCTCAGACTGGAATGTATTAGGAAATTATATAGAGAAAAGAAGATTAGTAAGATATTAACATTTTTAGGTTGGGAGCATTCTCCTCCTGTGGACAGGATAGTATTTAACAGGAATGTGAATAGTTAGCACCGTTAATCTCAAGGAAGGTCCTGGAAAATGAGATGAAACAGGCACAAAAATATATCAACACTAAGCGTATTCCATCGTTTTCATTTACTACAAAAATAAATAAAAATTTTCAGCACTGCGTCGATACTCCAATGAATCAATATAGTTGGTTGCCGTACTGGCACTGACGATTTTCTGTGGTATCTCCTGTGTGCGGTCCAACAAGCCCAAACTAGAGCTTGAAATGCCGATCCATACGTGAGAATTGTTTTCAATTTTTAGACTCATATAAATGATCTTAATAGTTAGTAGATCAGATGAAGTGAAGAATGTCTTACACCGTTACAAAAAAACTAGGCCCACTACACGCAAAGAAAAGATATGGTTGAGGTAACCATAATCAAACAGCAACATACTATGATTCAATTATATGGTTGCAGTCAAATCATATTATTGTTAATAGAAAAAAAAACTTTAACAATATTATTATCTTAGTTAATTAAAATATTATCTGAGTTAATTATAATATTATCTGAGTTAATTATATTATAATCTTAGTATTGTAAATATGACAACACTATTGTTAGATGTGACTAAAATATAATTGAGACTCACCATACCATGTTCTAATATTATATTAATATTGTTAAATACGACCACAGTATTATTTAATATAATAATACTATTTTGTTTTTTAATCATATTGTTACGAAAATAGCCGTCAACAATGTTAAGCAGCATTACACAAAAATATTCCAACAGGGTTAATAAAATGCTACGCGAAAATATTCCTACAGGGTCAAAGCAAAGAATAGTCTAGAAAGTAGCCAACAACTAAATAAGCATGCCTAGCTTGATTAAACAACCAAAAGCAACAACAACAAAAAAGCGTCTGCTTATTAAGAAGATTCACATATTTACACACATACATACATGCCAATTCAAACGAAAAGCAAAAGATAAACAACCACCGTGTGTTGCTTAGTTAATGATGTACACACGTATGCATATACACATGTATGTATATAGTTACCACATGAACTTAATTAGGCAGTATATAAGATGATAATGATCGTCTAGACATTGCTTGAAACTTCTAGTGGAATTTCTGTGAAATATAAATAGAGGTGACGCATCCAATGAGTTAGTTAGTTGCAGTTGTAAGTCAGTAGCGAACAGTTATAGTTAGTGCTAATCAGAAAGTAGTGAAGTTAAGAACTCGTTAGTCAGTTGATAATTAAGGTGTGAATTAATATTAGTCTGTCGTGGAATTGAGATTATTGTGCAGTCTATCGTGTCGACTGGAGTAAAGGGAACAGCGCAGCGAATAGACGTGTATAAGGGTGTAAGTAAAGCCAGTGAGTCTTTATTGGTGTATCAACTGTGAGTGTCGGCAGAGTGAGTGCCGTGTGTGACAAGCAGCAGACAAAGAGGTATTGGTGTATTAACTGTGAGTGACGGCAGAGTGAGTCTCGTAAGTGACGAGTAGCAGACAAAGAGGTGTCACGTGAATACTTGCGCAGCCAGCTAGGAGACGTGTGTAAACTACAGCGAGGAAGGCGTAGTGGTAACCAGTTGTGAATATTTGTGTGTAATTTTATTAGTTTAAGTTGTATTGGTGTATTTAAGCTCTTGAGTAATTTAGTATAAATGTATTTGTAAATAAAACTTGTATCATTCTTAACCCTAATTACTACACTCGGCTCTTGTATTCATTTGCAAATCTTCGGATCTACGGAAAAGCGTTTTTATATAGAGAAAAACTTAACATTTGGTGTCAGAAGTGGGATTTGCAAATACAAGCGATACGTTTAAAAGGGTTAAGCTAAAGGCAAGAGGAAAAAGAAAAGGAGAACCTCACACGTTTGAAAAGGTTAAACGTGAACAAAACCACATACGTTTGAAAAGGTTAAACGCAGTAATTGGTTTTTGAGGAAAATGAAATTTCAAGAGCTTAATGTGGAGCAACTCCAGGAAGAGTTGAATAAGCGGAAACTGTCGACAACTGGTAATAAAGTACAACTACAGGAGATACTACTACAGGAGTTCCAGCGGCGCAACATTGAAATCGAGACATATGAGTTCGAGGAGAAAGAGCGTTTGGAAATGAGGGTAAAGTTAGATGATTTTATGAGAACAGTAAGAGAATTGAGAGCTCAAATCGAAGCTGACAACAAGAAATTTCTGGAAATGTCGAGAGAAACTTCAAGAACCAAAAACGAGAGAGTGCGAGTACGAGCACGAGTACGAAAAACATCTAGGGCCACAAATGACACACTTGACAAATGGAAAGCGAAGACTATGACAAACGTTCAAGAATCAACTGGAGCCAGCAATGAAAAACGTCAGGAAATTGCTGAAGACGCAAACAGGCGGGCAGATGGTGTAGAAATGCAAGTCAGTAAATCAGACGAAGAGATTTCTGACTTGGTGAACAGCATCTACGAAGACATTTCTGCCACAGAGGAAGACGCTGACGAAAAACTGAAAGCAGAAGACGAAACCAACAGTGGTCAGTGTCAACAAGTTGGACGTGAGCCAGAAGTTTCCAGCAAAGAAAATGAAGCTAGAGACGTAGAAGATGTGGTGGTCTGTGAAACAGCGGAACAAGCTATGGGTGAAATGATCTCGCTTGCTCAGTGTAAAGAAACTGCTACAGTATACAAAGCGCGCAGCATAAAAGCAGTCAGGAAGAGGAAGACAACTTCTATAAAGAACCTCAAGCGTGTGGTAAGGCAAGCTCTAGTCAAGGGACAAGGTAGAGTCAGAGCCAAAGGCCATAAGTGTGGAAGGAGTGGTCATCTCCAGTGTATGGTAAGGCAAGCTCTAGTCAAGGGACAAAGTAGAGTCAGAGCCAAAGGCCACAAATGTGGGAGAAGTTGTCCTCTCCAGCGTAAAACAAGACAAGCTGTATTGGAAATACGAAACAGATTAAGTACCAAGGGCTGCAAATGTCAAAGATGGTTTTATCTCCAACGAACGGCAAGGCAAGCTGTAGCGGAAATACTAAGCAGAGAAAGTACTACCAGGGGCCACGAATATCGAAGTAGTCACCTCCAGCGTATGGCAATACAAGTTCCAGTTGAGAAACGAGACAGAGCCAGAACTAAAGCCGACAAATATGGAAGAGGTAGTCGTCTCGAGCGTAACTACAAGGCGTTTAGAAAACGCAGAAAAAGAAAGGCGATGATGTGCCTATTCGGGACGAATAGACTTAAGTGGGCGGCAGTGTTACGAAAATAGCCGTCAACAATGTTAAGCAGCATTACACAAAAATATTCCAACAGGGTTAATGTAAATGCTACGCGAAAATATTCCTACAGGGTCAAAGCAAAGAATAGTCTAGAAAGTAGCCAACAACTAAATAAGCATGCCTAGCTTGATTAAACAAGCAAAAGCAACAACAACAAAAAAAGCATGTGCTTATTAAGAAGATTCACATTATATATATGTATATTCACATATACATACATGCCAATTCAAACGAAAAGCAAAAGATAAACAACCACCGTGTGTTGCTTAGTTAATGATGTACACACGTACGCATATACACATGTATGTACATATTTACCACATGAACTTAATTAGGCAGCATATAAGATGATAATGATCGTCTAGACATTGCTTGAAACTTCTAGTGGAATTTCTGTGAAATATAAATAGAGGTGACGCATCCAATGGGAGAGTTAGTTGCAGTTGTAAGTCAGTCGCGAACAGTTATAGTTAGTGCTAATCAGGAAGTAGTGAAGTTAAGAACTCGTTAGTCAGTTGATAATTAAGTTGTGAATTAATAATAGTCTATCGTGGAATTGAGATTATTGTGGAGTCTATCGTGTCGACTGGAGTAAAGGGAACAGCGCAGCGAATAGACGTGTATAAGGGTGTAAGTAAAGCCAGTGAGTCTTTATTGGTGTATCAACTGTAAGTGTCGGCAGAGTGAGTGCCGTGTGTGACGAGCAGCAGACAAAGAGGTATTGGTGTATCAACTGTGAGTGACGGCAGAGTGAGTCTCGTAAGTGACAGCAGCAGACAGAGAGGTGTCACGTTAATACTTGCGCAGCCAGCTAGGAGACGTGTGTAAACTACAGCGAGGAAGGCGTAGTGGTAACCAGTTGTGAATATCTGTGTGTAATTTATTAGTTAAGTTGTATTAGTGTATTTAAGCTCTTGAGTAATTTAGTATAAGTGTATTTGTAAATAAAACTTGTATCATTCTTAACCTTAATTACTACACTCGGCTCTTGTATTCATTTGCAAATCTTCGGATCTACGGAAAAGCGTTTTTATAGAGAGAAAAACGTAACAATATATTTATTGTAGAAACAGCTGTACGTCAAAATCGAAATAAAAATAATTTAATATTGTTGAAATAAAATGTATGTATAGAAATGTATACTTACACGACATGCAGACATGTCTGTATAAAGAGATACACAAATGTTTATATATTTTTATTGGTCTACCTTTTTGTATATTCTTTATTTATTTATTCATATATTTAACACTACCCGTGCAATACCGATAGCTTACAAACGAAATACTGAACTGACAGATGTTTCTCAAAAAGATTTTTTTTTAAAAACTCAACATAGTATGGTTTTGGATAACATTATATTGTTATCTACATCATATTATTTTTAAATAATAATACAAATTATGTTGTATTCACAAATTTTTAACAAGACTATATTGTTAAACTCTAACCATAGCACACTTTTTAATGGATGTGATAATGTAATTATTAAATTCAAACATTACTCTATTTATCGTAACGAAATAAATGTTTAAAACAACAATAACTAGTCTTCGACGACCATACATTTGCTTCAGAGAACATAATATTGTTTTCTCAACCATTCTACAACCATATCTTTTCTTTGCGCGTAGATGTAAAAAATGTCATCATAATAGAAAAAACTGTATCAGTCCATCCAATATCACACTGAATTTTCATGACAATATCTTCAAGAGCTTCCAATACCAACCATAGTTGCAAATGAAGCAACATTTTCGATCTTGCATCTTAATTATAGACAACATTGGATCTCACGAGATTTAAAATTTACCATATCATAGATTGTTATTAGACCACAACTTAAAATGTGATTCATACTTTGCCTCACAGCTTTAACCTACGGCAAGTTTGGTATCTTGCAGCATTAAAATGATTGGCAAATTCTGCTGTCATCCGCGAAAGGGAATGGTTAGTTTGACATAGAAGGTCATAGAAAAAGAACGGAACCTTGTCTATCTCTGAATTTACCTTAAACTGATTTGATGAGTTATATTGCAATCTCCGAAGAAGCTCGACACTGACTTTATACAAAGAGTACTGAATATCTGGAAAATTCTTATTATGAATGACCCTACTGAATTTTGTTCCTAGTTCAAGTAATTTATTTACTTTTGTTAGCTTTAATGGGACAGATAGTGCAAGAAATGATCTTAATTCGCCTGCGTTATAAGTTGTAGGGAAACCAAAATACTTTGGCTTATGGCTACTGCAAATCTCTTGAAGATGGAGCTTTCGGGAGTCTTACGAAGGAGGAATTCAAAATATGTAATAACTTAATTTCAAGAAAAAAGAACCACAGCGAGAATTAATGGAAAGCGCGACATTTCCTGAGAGGTTTAGTCGTGCTTTTTGCACTTGATTTGGAAATGGTGGACTCTCTACCGTTTTTTAAGATCCCGTTAAAGACAGAAAATAAGATTACAGTGGGTGTTTTAAGTGGTATAGATTTTTTAATAAAGCACACATAATTTGAATTTGACTTAATTATGTGGACAATTTTTCACAATTTTAATTTGAAATATAATATCCTGCACATGACTACGTCAGATGGCTGGGCAGAAGGCCAATGTTTGATCACTTTTCGTCACTAATAACGCAGCAAAATTTGTAAAACAAGGCGTAAATTATCTGTTATACTCCGGGTGCTTGACTAAGGCGCACAAGCGAAAATTTCTTTCAATAAATCTGCTACGAGGTAAGCATTGTTGAAGCCATAGATCCTTCATATTAGTGTTATTCAATTGCAGATTTCTGAACACGGACTCCCTTCACTTCATATACAACACTTTTGCTTGTCCACTGAAACCACAAAGATCTTCAGCGCTGAGCCAAAATTTTCTTCCCAAATTTCATTCCAGCAGCAAATTCCTTTTAAATCCATTCATGAAATGTGCAGCATGCTGTAATGGCTAACCAAATTTAATATCAACACGGAACCTAAGGCTATATATACATATATAGTAAAGACATGAATTCAATTGCGATTTTGTAAACAATTTATTTTATGGCATTGTTGAAAAATTATATCTAACATATATAATTATTAAACTGGGTTCTGTCCCAGCAAGAACACTCCCAGTCAAATGACCGGTCATTTGACTGGGAGTGGTGATGGCTTTATCTATCTAAGTTTCTATCAGTTTGTTACGTGCAATGTGGAAAAAGTGATCTAAACTTTTGTGTACGTGTGATTTTGCATATTTGTCTTACTAATTAGAAATGTCTACTATGGAATATATATAGCTGACCTGCTTACTCTGCCGTATTTTTACTTGACATTGATGATGCATGTGGTAGTCACGTCTGACTGATCACACTTGATGTATAAAAGCGTCATAGCAAACTAGTCAAACCTACATAATTACATTAATAAACATGATTTTCATATTATTTTAATTGTTTTTTATTATCGAAAAATAAAGATATGTATAATTAAAATATTTAAAAACAAATAAAAGCACAAAATAATGTAGGTGGTCTAGCCTCTTCACGCTTCCTTCAACCTGCAACGCACTTTGATTTTTATGAATACGTATCTAAAATTTGAAAAAGAAACACATATGTACATATATATATTTAATTAAACTTTTGGAATTTTTTTAATACACTATTGATTTTTACTTAACTTTTTCAACACTTATATTAATTTGAGTTTCACAGACCGAACGAATTGTATATTTTACAATAAAATGCGATTTTTTTTAATTTTTGGCATATGTACATTAGATGTTCCACTCTTACATACGTACATGTTAGAGTAGAGCAACTAGAGCAATTGACTGTCACTGTTGATTTCAACATAAAATTGTTGTTATTGTGTTAGTGAAAATATTACTTTTGTGTTAGTTTCGGTCATTCATTTCTTGCAGGGGTAATAAACAATAATTATTTTTTGCGCAGACACACATAAAATGAAGCAATTAATTCAATGAATTTTTTCAAAGTTGCAAAAAGAGCTTGGTTTAATTTACAGATCTATGACAGAAAAGATTTATCAGGTAACGCTGTACCGGTATTTGGATCAGACCTTTCCCCTATTATATTGTAAGTTAGAAAAAAATCTTGTATCCTGGCTTCTTTAAACTAAAATATCTTACTGGACTTATAAACAGGTTCGAAGGACCATAATTTGCTTAATGAAGTCGAAGTAAAGTTTGGGGATAGCAATAAATTTTTACAGCGTTATGCTGTGTCACTGCCAAACTTTTGCCTATTACTTCTGCTCCGACTATGGGCTTAGTTACTGATATTTGTTATGGCGCGTAAGGAGTTCAAAATTTTGTGGCTTCCAAAGCTTTTATATCTTCTGAGTAAATTTGATTATTGTTAATGGTAAATGTGACATTTTTTTAAAATAATTAATTGCAATAAATTAAGGAACGATTCCAAAAACCGTTTGTTGCTTGGATTTTCCAGGTTTTTTCTAAATTGAGTTGAAGACTATTTCCTTTAGCTACACTGAAAAAACAGTTCTACATAAATTCAACGAAATCACATTTATTGATTTAAATTCATTGAAATTCAACGTATTATACGTTGTTTCAAAAAAATATTCCTTGAAATTCAATGTAAAATTTTATGTAGATATGAACTGAACGTTGAAACCAATCCTTGATATTATTCGTTGAATTTAACAACGAAATAGTTTATTGATTTAACGTATAATACGTTGATTTTAAGGAACACGTTCTTTCTTATATAAATAAAAGAAAAAAGTTTAGTAAATTTCAAGAAAGTGTACCTTGATTCAAGGAACCTGTTCATTGATTTTAAGTAATGTACGTTGAATTTGACTTCAAGAACAAGAAGAAGATGTTTTATTCAATGAACGAGTACTTTGATTCAAGGAACCGCCATTTGAATTTTTGTTTTACTTGGTTCAATTCAACGTACTAGTTCCTTGTTTTATAACGGGAAAAAACATAATGAAAAGAAAAAATAAACAAAGAGCAATCAGTTGTTGTTCTTCGTTGAACAAATAAGTTTGTGCGCAATTAAGAAAGAAATTTAAAATAAAAAAGTGCCAAAAAGTAAGTTAATAATAAGAAGTGATTATAATTAATTTTAATTGCAAAAAGAAATATAGCTGTATAATATCCCGTATATCAGGAACTTGCTGAACTACTCTAAAGCTGGAAAATAAGTTCCAGGTGCATCCACTCCTGAAACAATTTTTATGTAAGTAATTATTTTGGATGCTATTTAGATAGTATAATTTTATACATATACTATACATATTTATGTATGTTAATTTTAAAGATTCGGAACCAACGCAGAGGTTTGCGTTAGAAGCCTCAGATATGACAATTCCAGTGCAGAGGAATTCAATAGCACTTGACAGGCAGAATTAATGAAGTAAACCAAGCTTCCACTTTAGCCGAAGTTTTTAAAAGATGGCCCGAGTATAAGAAACCGAGTAGATTTCGATATGTGGGTATACAAATCTTTACTGTTTTATACTTTAGTATTTATTGCAAAATAAATATTTATAACTATATTTCAGATTGACAAAGACTTTGGCGTTGCTTTTGGGAAACGTGAAGGAGTTTTCTTTAACTGGCCGGAATGATTCGCGAACATAACAACATCAAAGATAAAGCTTTGATAGAAATATTGAATAATTTGGATAAGTCGGAGAGCATCTAAAAATTTAAGTTTGTTTTATTTTAAACTAACAAGTGCATTTTTAAATTTATACATGAATTATAAATTTACAGTCTAATTTCTGAAAATTATTAAGGCTTTATAAAGGGTTTATAAAACAGATTTCCATATTAACCCTTTATAAAGCTTTAATAATTTTTATAAATAAGGCAGTAATAATTTAGTAGACTATGATTTTTTATGTAAATACATACTTAGATATATGTATATACACATGTAAATTATTTCTTATTATATGAATTTTTAAATAAAATAATCAATTTAATATGAACTTGTCTATTATTATATTTATTAAAGTAAAATTTTGAATGTATAGGTGCATTGGGTCAAGGAATAAATTTATAAAAACCAATGAATGTGTTCATTGGATCAAGGAATAGGTCTTTAAATTCAAGGAACTATTTCATTAAATTCAAAGTATGTATACGTTGATTCAAAGAATATATTCATAAAATCAATGATTGCGTTAATTGGGTCAAGGAATAGGTTCCTTAAATTTAAGGAACTATTTCATTAAATTCAAAGTATAAATATATAGGTTTAATGAATTTACGTAAGGTTTCAACGTATGGATTCTTAACTTCAACGAACTGGTACGTTGAATTCAGCAAGCCAATGATTGGCATACGTTGAATTCAATGAACATATTCCTTAGGTGAAAAATAAGGAATAAATTCGTTGAATCAACGAATTTTTTCTTTGAATTTATGTACCTTTTTGGTTCAGTGTAATTAGGCCTAACGTGTTTCTATGACAATAAAAAACAATTTTATTTCATATTTCCCGACGTTTCGTGAATGTTTTGTTCACTTTTTCCAGGGATTCGTCTATTTATTTCATAAATTAAAAACATCAAAAATTTGTATAAGTAAGTTTAACAATTTATAACAATATATAACAAAAGCATACTTACAAATGAAAATTATTAATTTATATTCATAAGAACATTTATTTATATGCTTAAAACTTTATAAACAAATTCCAAGTTACATACATACATATATACGTATGCATATTTTAAGGATTGTTATTTTAAATAAAGCAAAACAAAAGTATTTAACACAAACGATTAAAAGCTTTTTTCAAACTGATCAGCTGTTCTCTATGATAATTTTGTAGTTAGCGCTTAAATTGTCGGTATCTTCTTTTTTGTTCATTGTTCTGTTAATCTTTTGTTGTATTCTTAAGCTTTCAGTTATAAATCTCTTTCTCACATTGTTTTCCTTATTAAGTATTTTTACATTTTCGAAGTCAGGTTTATGATGGGTTTGTAATATGTGTTTTGATAACGCTGTGCTCTCTTTCTTTTTATTTATATCAGCTTTATGTTCGTTTATTCTTGTTTCTAAACTCCTTTTTGTGGTTCCAATGTAAACTAAGTTGCAGTTGTTGTTGTCATTCACAAGGAATTTCGTAAACAAAGTTGTTTTGTTGGAGCTTTGGTATGGCTGTTTTTGTATTAGTAAATATTTCGCTCAATGTTTTGTTGGGTTTATACGCAAAGCTTATGTTATTTTTATTTATTATTTTTCTCATCTTCTTCGAATCAGTGAGACCAGGTATGTACTTTACACTGTAAAAGCATTTATCATCTTCCTTAGGGTTGCCACGCTCTCCGTAATTTTTTCTTTTGTATGATTGTATTAGGAATTTAATTAGATTATTAGGGAAACTGTTAGCTATTAATATGTTAGTGATTTTTTTAAAATTCTGTGTGTGGAAGTGATGGTCACTAATGTCAAGTACTCTTTGGTTTTTTTTTTTTTTTTTTTTTTTTTTTTTTTTTTTTTTTTTTGAGAATAGTTATAGAGTTTGACTAGTGTTTATTACTTAAGAGTAATCGCATGTCCTTTGGCTTACTTAAATAAATTAAATATTTATATTTTATAATATTTTATAATTTTAAATAAAATCATTCATTTAAACACCTGCAATGTTTGCTTGTTTGTAGACTTTTAAGTCCATTTTTTTCCTCTCAAAAAGTTATTAATCGACACATTGTGTCAACTTTTCCAGCAATTATTATTAGAAGTGCTTAGTGACATTTTTCACAACAAGTTTTCTTCTATTCAAATGCTGTTTGTTGTAGACTTTTCAGTTTGTTTTAATTACAACAATTCTCAACCACTTGTAAGTAGGTGGCGGCACTTCAGTGAAAAATAAAATGGGAAACTTTTTATACAAAAAGAAAAACTGAAAGCTTGACGGAGAAACACAAAAGTTTGCTTAATTGCTACAATTGAGTGAGGAAATTTTGTTTAATAAACGTACAATACATGCTGAATGGTATATGGTAATAATGAATACGAATGAAACTTTTTTTCCTGAAGTGCTACAATCAAACAAGAATACTTCACTTAACACAGCACAATTTTGTGAGCACTCATTAAGGCTTAAGTAGGAAATTTGGAGGAGTTTTTAAACAGTCGTTGGATAACTTTTGCTATTTGCTTTAATGACATTAAATAAAGTGTGCAAATTAAATAATTATCCAGTAATTGGTTAATATATCGGATTTGGTACTATGTTAAATGTTTTTATTGCTGCTCAGAATTCCTTTTCGCAAATACCTTTGAAACTCGTCAAAAGGAACAAGCTATAAAATAGTAGTACATAGTACCATTTTCATTTTATTATTATATTCGTTTTGTGTAAATTATTGCCTGGCACGGCCCTAACATGCTCCAATAATGTCATGCTTTTAAATGCCGCAACCCCCTGCTGAAGTGTGCGTCACGTTTTGGCAATAAAATCCCCCAAAGTCGAAAAACTAATACATGAGTGTGTGTTGAACACAAAATGTGTATTTTTACATCCATTCATTTATTCATTCATTCCTTCATTTAACGCTCTTTTCGATCTATTTTAATTGATTTAATTAGATTTTTTTCTGAGAGTTGCGTGCTTTTAATTTTATTTAAATCTAAATTGACACAAATTGCAGCAACGTAAAGTTGGTGCGGGGATTTTTTATTGTGCAGCACAGAATATTTTGGGGTAAAAGTGTTAAAGAAAAAAATTAGGTTGTGCTTAGAAGCACAAAAAAAGATATTTCTTTTAACTTGTTGTGAACTTTGGAATAAAGGAACTGTAAAATTTAAATTGGTTTTTGCATGGGAAATAGGTATTCTAAACTTTGGCTTCCTTGCGTTTTGATGCCACAAAGAATGCTGAAAAAACGTATAGCGTAGCATAAAGAAAACTTATACAAATTGAGCTTTTATTCTTGTCTCTGGTCCTTCGACCTTGTTTGTCAAAGTCAAAGGACTTTCACCACAAAAAGTTGCTCATAAAAATCTTACCTTTTACAAAAAAAAAAATACCTTTACGTTTCAATGCAAAAAAAAAAATGCTGATTAAATGAGTAGCTTAATATTAGGAAAACTTTAGCAAATTGAGATTTTATTCCTGTCTCTGGTCCTTCGAACTTGTTTGCAAGACAACGAGCTCCCAGGACCAAAAGTTCCTCGTACAAAATATACTTTTTACAAAACAATACTTCTAAATTTATTTATTTTTAATAGTCCTTTAAGAAAATAACAAAACAGTTATTTTGTGTTACCTCTGGTTGAGTGTGTGTAAGAAAGAGAGAGAGAGAGGGAGAGGATAAAGAAATAGAGAGGCGGGAGAGAAAAGAAGAGTAGATTTAGTGTAGCGGAGGTTTAAGGAAAAAAGTTCTGCTTATGGGAGTGCTAGAAATTTATGCATCTGGACCTAGTGATTGAGCCATCCACTGTTCCTAATAAGGGAATGTAGGTCTTTAATATCAACCGCTGATAATGCCGAATGGATACCGAAAAGTTTTCTTTATAAGGCGAGAGAGAGTTGGTTTGCAAGTGCAGGGTGGATGTATAGGAGGTGACTTATTGTCCCGCCTCCTTCATCTAGATATCCTGAACAGTAGTCATTATATGGGAGTCTCATTCTTTTAGCATATGTGTCAAAAGTACAGTGTTGGCCTGTGATAACTGTCACTATGTTTCGTGTCCTTGTTAGCGGGAAATCAAGTAACAGCGATGTCCTTCTTTGTTGCTGCATGATCATCATTTTCTTTCTGTGAAACTCGTTGGCTAATCTTGTCACTTATTTTGGGTCAATGATATGAAAGCATCGTTTGTATGCTTACAACAGAAATTCAGAGCGATGCCGGGGAAGCTGTTAATGTCCTGTCTTTGCTAGTTTATCTGCTGTTAAATATTTTGCAACGGTCCCTTGTCTTTGCA
Organism: Tachina grossa; assembly: GCA_949987645.1. NCBI lineage: Eukaryota > Metazoa > Arthropoda > Insecta > Diptera > Tachinidae > Tachina > Tachina grossa. The sequence continues at coordinate 117,229,947 of OX465278.1, read as the reverse complement.
ACAGGGTGATATCGGAATGACGCGCCTTTCCAATGTATTTGCAGCACTCACGACAAACGATATATTATATGAGGAGTCTCAGAACAAAACGTGCCTTTTTATTATTTCAAAATGTTGAAAAATCAAAGATTATTTTGTTTCACTCAAGCGAAAATCATGCGTGATTCGAGAAAATCATAACATTTGTCCATCTCTAATTATAATGAAACAAATTTAAATAAGTTGTTATAAAAAACTATGTTTTTTTTAAATAGAAGAAAAAAAAGCACGTTTTGTTTTGTATCAATTTTTGAAAGATCAAATTTTTTTTAATGAGAAATGAAGAAACATTATGCAAATAAGATTTTTGCAAATAGAACTTAAACAAATTAATGCAAATACATCTAAAAATCATTTTATAAAAAAAATTAAAGAAAACACGTTTTGTTCTGCGACTCCTCATATACACTCATTAGGGATCTAATGGAAGCTTTGTTATCACTGAATGTCACTAGCATATATTCGATGCGACCATAATCAATTTCCTGCTTTTTGAATTGCAGATATTTATACTTGAAGTATGCTACAAACCTCTCGGGAGTTGGAGTGGTATTTTTATCCTGGATTCTTTTATATAGACCCCTCCACCAAGCCTCTTTCCCTCTTTGAACCATTCATAAAAATAAGTAAGGCTCCAGGAATTCACCAAAAAATTTTCTTTTAACTAAAACTTATTTTTTTAACTTCTGAATATTTTTTACTGAAGTCGATTAAATTTTAGAATATACTAGCTGAGCCCGGCAAACGTTGTCATACCCTTAATAATACATTTTTTAACTTCAAATTACTCTACCCTGTGGTTACTGGTTCGGTTAAAAACAAAACGAGAACCTTCCGGGTATTGATTCGAACCTGTGTTGAAAATTTCAGCTCCACATCTCTTATAGTTCCAGAGATCATGCGTTAGGAATAAACACACACTACGATTTTATATAAAGGGTGTTTTTTATTGAGGTATAGAACTTTAAGTTGGCATCACTTTTTTAACTGGCGGCCATTTTGTCAGCTGTCAAGTGATTAATATTTAGTTTGGTTTGCCATTTTATCATGAACAGGTTGACAAAAGAACAACGCTTGCAAATCGTGCAAATTTATTTCGAAAATAATGTGATAATACGCATCCGCAGAGACGTCGAACAGTGCGCATCGAAGAAACAATTGCCGCTGTAGAGCAAACTGTTGAAGAGGACCCGAATGAATCGATTCGCCACCGTGCACAGCAATTGGAGCCGACTAACCGACTATTTTGTTCCCGAATTGGATGGCATGAATGTGGATGAGTTGTGGTTCCAACAAGACGGCGCTACATGCCACACAGCGCACGTCACAATCGATTTATTGAAGGAAACATTCGATGAGCGCATAATTTCGCGGAATGGACCTGTCAATCGGCCACCAAGATCGTGTGATTTGACACCATTGGATTATTTTCTTTGGGGATATGTGAAGTCGCTCGTCTACGCCAACAAAGCAGAAACGTTAGGGGACTTGAAAGCCAACATTCGTGGCGTTATTGCCAACATACGGCCCCATATGCTCGAAAAAGTGGTTGAAAATTGGACCTGTAGAATTGGCTTTATTCGAGCCAGCCGCGGCGGCCACATGCCCGAAATCATATTTAAACATTAATGGCATAAAATTATCCTTCCAATAAAGCCAAATTAATGGACATTAAAACGATTTTATTGTGTTTCATTTCAATTCGAAGTTCTATAGCTCTGAAAAAAACACCCTATATATAGAAGAAGATTTTTATTCTTGTAATGAATGATAATAATAATTTTTTTTGCTTATAGCGCATTTATATTTGAGCCAAATGTAGTGCTTAAGAGATTTCTGACAGAATGTAGTAGATATAACATAAAAAACCAAATCTACTTCGTCACCAGATTTGATTAAAATCTACTTAAAATCTAGTATAATTTAGTGATAACAGCAGTGTTTAAAAAACTTAAGTCGAAGTAGCAAAAGTTGTAACGTTTTTACTTTTCACTGCTTTGGCCTTTTCCAACTGTTTAAAATGAACCAATGTTTTTGCTTGTGCTTGTCAAAATAACCAACAGTGGCAGTCGAAGCAGAAGCATAAAACAAACTATGAACAATTGCGCAGTAGTTTCAACACTCAACGATTTTAAAAGTTTGGATTTTATTTGTTGCTGCTTTGGGTTAGTTTCGCTAGTATAAGCATAAACAGTGTGTGTGCTTTTGTAAATATCAAACAGTCACAGTCAAAGAAGCAAAAGCGTTTGCTTTTAAAAGCTTTCTGCAGGTGCAATCAACTATTTTGTGGTGTTTGTCATGTTTTTTTGTTGGTTTTGCACATCAGTCAAGAAGCAAGAACAAAAACCACTTTACTGCGATTGCTTCAAACTTCTAAAAGAAAGATATTTTGCTTATTTGACTGTAACTGTTTGTGACTTCCATAAGCTTATATACTGCTTCTGATTTTACTTGCGGTAGTAACCAAATGCAAAATCAAATTCAAACTTTTCCAATCGTCGACTGTTGAAAATATTGCGCAATTGGTAATAAATCGTTTTGTAATTTTACTTTGACTGAAACTGTTGTATATTTCAAAAGGGAAAGCAGAAGCAAAATGAAATGAAAAGAAAATCACTTCAGTTTTTTAAACACTGGATGAAACTACTGTTTTTTTTCAAATTAAAAACTAAAAAGTCAGCCTGTATACTTAAAAAGGCCTGTGAATTGGCTACATTGCCGTTGTTTGGTTGTAATTTATAAAAATTTGCAGTTGATGGTTTTTGTCTTGGATAAGGACTTGATGTAAACGGTAAAGATTTTTATAAAGGTTTTAATTGAAATGTGCTAGATTTTGTGTAGGGTTTAAATTTCCTATTAACAATAAATAATTATCCTTAATAATTATCCATATTTTGGCTTTTCAGAAAACCAGAAGACAAGCTTTTGCAAGCGTTTATGCTCCTAAGCGGTAGACATATTTTTGTGGTATTTCCTACTTTTATGTAAAATTATTTTCATAAGTTAATTTACTAAAAAAAACAACATACATAAAAAGTTTTCCAAAAACATATGCTATAAATGTATATATTTATGTACATATTTTTGAACATTAAAATTCTGAAAACAAAACCATAAAAATGATTTTTATTACTTTTGTTTACAAGCAAGATAAAAAAAACATTAAATAAAAAGAACAGGAAAATATAAACAACATACAAAAATTAAATAAATAATAAACCAAAAAAGGCAAAGCCTTAATGGGTGGTTACCACAAATTGTATTTTGAACCCCAGCCACCAACACCTTTAGTTGTAGTCAAAGGAGCTTTACTTTTTTTCTGTAATTTCAGCAAAAAACACGAATACTTCTATTTATTATAAATATTTACCCCAAAAAATTTCACATCTAGCAAGTTTATGAGTATGAAAATTCAAATTCTGCACTTAAACTTTTTTCTTGTAAGAATTTTTTTTTATATTTAAAACACGCTTACGTTTCCAAAAAAAGAAAGAAAGAAAAAAATTAAGTTTATGGTTTCCACAAAGGTGCTGGAGATATTTTAGCGGGGATGTGTGTTATTTGTTGTAGCATTAGGTGGCAAGAGTTGTTTCAAGTAGCAGCATCATAGAGTCATAAATTTAAGGATCACATAAATCTCAGTCAAATTTATATGCATACGAGTAGATGTGTATGGTATGTACAAATTTATATAAATACAAATGAAGGTAGTGCAGTTGTGTTGCTAAAACTAGCACAAGCTTAGAAATTTGTATTATATTTTGAAACTATTTGAGAATGAAAGTTCCAAGCCAGTCATTATACAAGTTAAATCGATTTCTTGACTATTAGACATTCGAGGCCTGCGTAAACAGCCTTGAAATGTAATTACATCTTGTTTTTTAAATGTATTGTCGTAGAAAGTATTATACTAAACCAATAATAAATGCTGTCGTTTAATAAGCGAAGCACGATGGATGTATTGATTTAAGTGTGTATGAGCCTTAACAAGTAATGAAGCGAATACTTCTTGTTCATAACAAACAATCAAAAGAAGTAGTGTTGATGCGCGTATGCTTGTTATTTTGCATATTGTATGTTTTAGTGTGTGTGTGCGTGGTGAGCTATTATGTGCTTAAGGGTGGTTTTTTAAAGCAAGCGCATACAACTAATGTCAATGCATATGTGTGCGTTTGTAAGTGCGCAGAAAAATAAAATATCATACAAACACTGTGTGTTCGCGTATTCACATGCATAACGTTTGTATACGCGCCCATGCATATGAAGAAGTAAGCATAACAAATTTTTCCTTCGCGAAGTATTTTCCTCTTTACTCCTATACCTGCAATAACTAAAAAAAATTTCTTGCCAACAGTGATGTTTGGCTTTTGTTTTAGTAGACTTGAAGCATTTCAAAAATCCTTCATGTCTTAAAGATTCTAATAAGTGGTTTTTTGCAGTGGTATATTTGACATCACTGTTACAGCTAATTTATGCTTAGTTACTATTTAAGCGACCACAACTGTGTACAGTCACTGTTCCTAGTGGAAAAGGTAGAAGAATATTACAAGATATTTAAGTTATGTTTACGTTGATTTTCAATAGTAGCTGAAGAATTTTTTGAAAAATAAATATTGGACGAATCTCATGGTCCATACAGGAATACATTCCAAATTGTTGCAAAACCAAAAACACAACAAATGGTTTAAAGAGTAAATTTATTTATTATTTACATATTGTTCGCAGGTTTTTGTCATAATTTCAAATCACTTACACCAACAAAAAGTGCTAAACTACATATTTGCGGATTATAAAAGAAGCTAATCTGTTCATTATTTTATTCCGAAAGTTTACAAATAAAATTCGTTGCAATCTCTTTCATTCTGAACATAGAAATAGAATCATGTTACAAACGTTTGCTTTTAATTATTTATTCATCTCAAGAGCCTTGTAGCTCAGCTCATAAAATAGGAATGTGTTTACAAAATTCAAATGCTCATTTAGTATTTCCAAAAAAAAAAAAAAAAAAAAAAAAAAAAAAAAAAAAAAAAATAAGCAACACATGTTAGTAATGAGCAAAATATGCAAAACAAAAAATAAATTTAAAGTATTTAATAAAAAAAACATAATAAACATGGCAGCGGTGGGATTCGAACCCACGCCTCCGAAGAGACTGGTGCCTTAAACCAGCGCCTTAGACCGCTCGGCCACGCTACCCCTCATTCATACATACCACAACTCATTACACAACACCTTGCATTTCCAGCTGCAAATAAAAAAATTAAAATTTATTTTCTATCTTCAATTCAACATATGTACAAGGTGGCGCAAAAGTAATCCTCCTATCAGAAAATGCTATAAATTTTGAGATTGGCGCCTAATGTCAGTTCCGTTTTGACATTTGTGTAGTAAACACATGCGAAATACACGTTAATAAACTATGTTACGCTACACTGCTCCAGAACGCGGAATATTGCTGACTATTTATTTGACCAATAATCGGTCGTGAATTTCGTCGCAGATTTCCTGGCCGTCCAACGCCTACTGGTGAAACACTGCGACGTTTAGCCGCTCGCCTCGAAGAGACTGGCACAACACGAGATGCTGCCAGGCGTGGCAGACCCCGGAGTAGCCGTTCTGCAGAGAATATTGCTGCTGTAGCCAGGGATGTCATGGAAGCGCCGTCGACATCGACCAGACGATGTGCCACGCAAATGGGTATCAGTCGACGGTCTTTACAGCGAATTTTGGTACAAGATTTGAAGATGTTTCCGTACAAAGTCCAGACGGTGCATCAGCTGTTAGCTGCTGACCGCCAATCGCGTCTAACATACGCTCAAGCCATCCTTGATCACCACCAAAAGGTTATTTTTGCGCCCCCCTGTACATTTTTTTCATAAGTAAATATTTAATAAAAATGTAAAGGGTCCACCATATAACTTTTTTTTGAAAATGCTATAAAAAAAAAACTACTGAAGCATCGGCTGTGTGGCACGTAGCGCCGTCCTGTTGAAACCAAATGTTGCCAATATCCTCCTCTTAAATTTTTGTGAACAAAAATTCATTCAACATGGCCCGATAACCTATCGCCATTGACTGTAACGGCCACTCCTTGCTCATTTTCGAAAAAAAAATGGCCCAATTATGCCTCTGGATCAAAATCCGCACCAAACAGTGACTCGTTTTGGGTGCGTCGGCTTTTCAATGTATGCGTGCGGGTTTTCTGTGCCCCAAATGCGACAATTTTGCTTGTTTACATACCCGCCAATATCAAAATGAGCTTCATCTGAAAAGATGACTTTTTTTTGGCAAAATCGGCATCTTCTGTAAGTTGATCGCAGGCCCACTTAGCGAAGCGAAAACGCATTGGATGGTCAGTTGGCTCGTTCAGCGGAAGGATAAAACTAATTATCTATCAAATCAGACATGAGATAAGTGTTACCATTCATGAAATAAGCACTAGTTGAAAAAAACGTTAGATGGCGGACCCTTTATTTTCTTAAAAGTATTAAAATTTTAAATATTTATAATGTTGTTGAAATTACGAACTCAAGATGAATTTTTATTGTTTGCCTGGTGCAGCATAATGCATGAACCTTTAGCCATTTTGCATTTAAAATAATACGAAATATATTTTTAGCATTAAAATACCCACAAGATCCCATACATACATGCAATACTAACAACTTTGGCACAAACAAAATAAATTCGTCTACTCCTTGGATGTTTGGATGTTTGCAGCTTTCGAATATTTTAACTAAGTGTAGACATGCATGTTGGCAAGTAGTCATAGTTTACTATGCAAACCCAAATGAACGAACCTCGATAGCAAACGAGATTTTTCATTTGTAAACTCAGAATTCTTAAGGGAATATTTTTTTTCATAATGCAAAAGCCCCCATATCTTGAAGGAGCTAAAGAAAGAAAGTAAGTGAGTAAGTGTGTAAGTAAATTTGTTAAAATTCAAAAGCATTTTGCAGTTATTCTCCCAATACTATTGTAGTGAAACTGAGGAAACTGAAAATATAAAAACTAAGCATAATCACATGTAAAACAAGTACTTCTCAATTTTTTAATTTTTTTTTGTATTCTTGTGTATTTTCTCTTTTTTTTTTACAAATATTAACACCTTCGTTTGCCACATGCCAACCTCTTTGAACAGAGTTGTGCAAAATTAATTTGAGTAGGAAAATCTAATTGGGTAGATAAAAGCAAAAATGTGTAACGAAACAACCACCCAGCTTAATTTAATCGAGCTCAATATAATATAACCCAACCCTATGCTATTTAACATAATCTAACCGAAAAGAGCTTGACTTAATATAACCTACCCTGGTATAACCTAACCTAAGCTAATCTAATCCAACCCAGCTTAACCTAACTTGACCCAACCTATTCTAATCTAGCTTACTTTAACTAATGTAGCTTAACGTTATCAAACTTTACCTAGCGTAACCTAATCTAGATGGAATAAGGTTTTAAAGCTAAACAAATTTAAATAGAGTGCACAGCACCCAACCTAACCAATCTAAGTTAGTATTGTCAATACGGCAAAAGGAAAGAAGACAAATTAGAAACGCGTGCACGTAGAAACACTTCACCTTTCATTGGGGTTAGTGGAGCAGGATATAATCCAGAAACCTGCTTATATATAGTTCAATCGAAAAATTTGATTACCTATGGGAAGTAACGATTTCTGATCTGATCCAAGACATACAAATATTCTTTTGTCTAGCAAATTAATGAATGAGTTCATTCATTCAAACAGATATCGTACTTCTAAAAAAATGTTTTCAATTATTCAAGGTATTTACATAATTATAGAATACCAACCTGTACTCTTATAGTTATGAATATCTTAAGAATGAGAAGTTAAAGAAACGAAGAAGAGTTCAAACTCGGAAGGCGCTTCGATGTAATAAATGAGTTTGACTCGCACACACAGTATGGTTATTTAGAGATTAAGGCTTTAGATAAAAGCTGTGCAAAAATCAGAACACAACTCGAATAATCACCTGTAGAAGAGCCTTCAAGATTTTATGAAAATTCTTCTGTACAGTAGTTTTCGTTTATAGTCACTACCGCTTAGTCACAAAAATTTTCAACAGATTTTTTTTAGTTATTTATTTAAGTCATAAACCAAAAAATAAATCTAAATTTGAACCTCCATCTACTGTTTAGTAGAAGAACATGTCTTTAGAACAAAACATTATTGCATAAAAGGCCACACAAATGTGCCTTTTAAATACAACATTGTTTTGTAATTGACATAATTGGATTGTATGGAAATTCTTTCATATATCTCTGCGTGGCATATAAAAAAAATTAGGCTTATAGTCACATTAGCGATATAGTCCACAATTTTTGTGCAATTTTAAATGTGACTATAAGCGAAAACTACTGTATAATGAATAACCAAACTATTATCAGAATCAAAATAAAAAAAAAGATTCTGAAAGAGATATTATGAGTCTAGCTAACATAATAATTAGCTGCAAAGAGCTGAGAGGTCATCAACTCGTATGATATTAATCAACGATACAACATGCAAGGAAACTAAAGAAATATTGTAACACCACACGTACCACTGCACAGAATTCACTTAGATTAGACGAACAATTTTCTGACAGAGAATGTCCTTAGAATAAAGGACATGGTACAAAATTATGATAGTGCGCAAATTAAATAAATTTTTTAACCAAAACAAGTTCAAATAGAACATCAGGATATCGAATGGACATAACTTACAGTGGCAGCCGCTCTTTTTAATCCAACTTTACCTAACTTTGCCTAAACAATCCTAAGCTTACCTAACTTAACAACAACTCAGCTGAATTTAATATTTCTTAACATAAGCCTACCTAACGTAATCTTATTTAACCAAACCTAACCGAAAAGAGCTTAACCTAATATAACATATCCTGGTGTAACCTAACTTAAGGTAATCGAACCCAGTTTAACCTATGCCAATCCAACGTATTCTAGATTATAGATTAACATAACCTTACTTTAACTAACGTATCTTACCCTAATCAAACTTAATCTTATCTAGGCAAAATGAAGTTTGAAACCTAAACAAATTCAAATAGAATGAACACCATGAAGAACTTGTATAAGCAATATTGGCTAACGCTTTTTTTAACCCAACCTAACCCAATCTACTTTAGCCCAGTCTAGGCTTAGCTAACCTTATACCAACCCATTTTAATTTAATCGAGCTTAACATAACCTAACCTAATATAATAAAAGTTAATATAACCTGGTGTAACCTAACTCAACCTAATCCAAACCAGCTTAACCTAACCTGACCGAACTTATTCTATCTAGCTTCATATAAAACTAACTTAACTAACGTTTGGTCACCTGGCCAAACTTAACCGGAATTAACTTAACCTAGCGTTGGCATTCGTTTCTTTTCCCCGGAAATTATCTAATTTTTGGGTCATGCGGTGTAGTCCTACTTCCTTTTTAGCAAGTGTCCGGGATCGTCATACTTTTTGTTTTTAACCATAAGGGTTTTTTTTGTTACATCTTTTTTTGTCACATTTTATGCTTTAATGCTGTCTTTCAATATTTATGTACGAGTGTTTTGACATTTGTCGTAGTACAAATTTGTCATGTAAAGATCATCGACTAATGGTAAAAATTCGTTGGTATTTTAGAAGGAGCAACTCAACAAACACTTTTTGGTGCCGCTTGATTCACATTCGTTTTTTACGTTATTTTGGACGTTGAACCATAAAAACTACAGAACTCAAACCAATTGTGGTTTCTCTGCCAAAGGAGCATAGAAGGATATGCTATTCACAAAAATTGCAATTGATTAAAAAATTTAATTGAAATTGGTTTTTATATTTTTGTATCGAATTTTGATTTCTAAAGAAAATAAATTTTAATTCAGGTGATTTTTAAAAATTTATTTATTTCTAAAGACATTATTGGTCAAATGTGCTATTTTTCTGATGTTGACGTACTCTTTTTTTCGAATAGAAATGTCAACCCTAACTTAACCTGAGCTAATTTAATCGAGTTTAACCTAACCAAACTGAACCTCACCGAAAGTAGATTGATCTAGTCTAATCGAGCTTAACTTAACCAAACTAAATGTAAATAAAACAAAGTTGATCTAATCTCATCGAGCATAACATAACCTAATTGAAACTAACGTAATCCAGTTGAAGTTGAATGGCCGTATTAAAAAAAAATTATTTGTGCTTGAAGTGTACATTAAAACTAAATTGCCATACAAAATTTGACAAAAGAGCACTTGAAGTTCAAATAACTTTTTCTTGGATACTGCGCAAAGTCTTTTCAGTGACATTAGGTTTTCGTATAGCAAAGCGACTTCCGAATCACTGCAATGTCTACCAGGCAAATATCCTTGCTATAAAAGAAGTGACGGATTGGCTGAAAGTGAATGTCACTTCAAGGACATTAATTGACATTTACGCTGAAACTCCAGCAGCTATTATATGCCCTTGAGCCCCCCGCTTCTCAGAACAAAACCAACCCTCGACTGCCGATAATTTCTAAACGAGTTGGCAGAGCAGTTTAATATTAAAATCATGTGGATTCCGGAGTACGGAGGCTTTCAGGGGAACTCCAGGACTAATGAGCTTGCTAGAACAAACAGCCTGATAGGTTAAAACGAAATTGTAATGTGTGAGTTTACCCCTACTCTCTTGCAAACTCAGACTTAGATGCAAGACAGAAGATAATATAAATATAAGGTGGGCAACCAAAAATTATTGCGTGATCACCAGTCATTTATGGGCTCATCTAAATAAGAAAAATACAGCTTCTTTGATTTATAGAAATAGGAAACAAATCTCTATTTTAGTGCCCGTGCTAATCAGTTATGGTCCTAACTATGGGACCATGCACAATGGTTAATTGTCGAAGATGAAGAGCAAAGTGTAGAACATTTCTTGTGTCACTGTCCTGGACTTACAAGAAAGAGAATGACTACAATGGGCGCTCATGAGTTCTTGGGAACTTTCTGATTTTACCAGTGTTGAACTTCAACGTATTAGTAGCTTTTTATTCAGCTCTGGTTAGTTTGACGATGAGTAACCCTCATAAGCAGACTCTCCATGGAATCACAATGGACCAAAAAGGTCTGAGTCTGGGATTCCGACTGCCTTACCTTACTTATCCTATTCTCCACAAATATGATGGCTACACCAATGAGCATTAAATGTGGGTATTAAAATTCGTGAAAGGAAATAGAGATGGATAGATCATGCACGTAAATCAGCAATGATATGCATACGTAGAGAAGCCTTTAGGAAAAATCTTGCATTATACTATGCGCCTACGATTTGGGGTAAAACCAATAAATAACTATCATCATTATGTGATTTTGCAACCACTTATTTTGATATAAAGTAAAAATTAATAAGTATAAAAATTATTTACTCTATGCGGGATTGTCGCATAAACTATTGAATTTTTCTGGCAGCTTGATTTTGTGTGAATTGTGAATAAGTATGTCTGCAAGAGAAAGCAATAATTTTATTAATAATATACTTTCTTCAGTGGTCCGGAAGGACAAGTTTCTTTGGTTGCAGTGCACATTTGCGGTGAACTTTTTGGTTTCTGCTTATTGAAATGATCAATAAAGCTGGAATAGCATTGGGAGTATGAACTATCCTCACTGACGGTATTATACAAACCTACCAAGCTGCCTCCTATATGATGGGGAGTTTGGCATTTCCTAAAAAGTTTGTTGGAACAATACAAGCGATAGCCATGTTGGATGACCATTGCAGCATTTGTCGTATGGAGATAGTAGAGGAATTTGTTTGTAGCATCTGTAACAATTTTGTATAAAAATTGCAGCTGTGCGTTCTTTGTTTTGCTTATCGAGTTTCTGTCATTCCTTGTAGGAACGATAGGCTTTAAGCAAAACTAACTTAACCTAACATAATCCAATCGAGCTTGAAACTAACTTAAACTAACCTAATCCAATCCAACTATACCTAACTCGACTAAAAGTATTGTAATCTAGCTAAACATAGCCTAACTTAAAATAACGTAACTTAACCTAACCAAGCGTACTCTAAACAATACCATACCATACTCAACCAAACCTAATCTTACCGAGCTTAATATAACTGAACTTATCCTAAGTGAAACTAAGTTAACCTGACCCAATCAAGCATTACCCAACTTAGCGTAAAATAACGTATCTTAGCCTAACCGGAACTTAACCAGGCCTAACCAAACTTGATCTTATGTATTCTAACTTAGCCTTCAAACCTAGCGTAAAACAACCAAATCTCACCCAGCTAAGTCGAAGCTAACCTAATCTTTAATAATCTAAACTAAATCAACTTAACCTAATATAACCTTACCTAATCAAACCCAGCCTAATATAACATGAACTTATCTAATCTGCAGTAAACTTTAATAGCAAAATTGTTTTTCCTATGCTGTGTTTTCTAAACGGCCCCTTGTCTAACATTGAGTGGTATATCCCTGGCATTTTCCAACCAAATTTTTGATTTTCTTTTCTAAACACCCTTACCTTTGTACAGGGTGGGCCAAAAGAAACCAAGGGGTGTAAAAGTTTAATAACTTTTTTGTTTATTAACTTTTTTTTTTTTTTTTCAGATTATATAATATACAAAATGGAAATTTTTTTACACTAAGTATGAAAAATGATGTCTCTTAAATGACCACCGTTTTCAGCTTCGCACTGATGGGCTCTTTTTAGAGCATTTTCCATAACATCTTTCAAAAATTGTGGCTGTAGCGTTCGAATTTCTGCAACAATGTTTGCCTTGAGTTCAAGGATTGTCTCTGGCTTGTTCACATACACTCGCTTCTTCAAAAAACCCCAAAGAAAATAGTCGGGTGCTGTCAAATCTGGCGATCGCGCTGGCCAAATAATTTCCGAATTTCGAGAAATTATTCGCTCTCCAAAAATTTGACTTAAAAGTGCCATTGTGTCTCAGGCAGTATGGGCAGTGGCTCCGTCCTGCTGAAACCACATACCAGGTCTGTTTTCAAGAGCAGGACGTACATTATTGTCTATCATAAACCGATACCGCTCTCCATTTACGGTTACAGCACTTCCATCTTCATTCTCGAAGAAGTAGGGCCCAATGACATTTTCAGATTTGATCCCACACCATACTGTACACCTGACGGGGTGCAATTGGCGTTGATGAATGGCTCTTGGATTTTGAGAACCCCAGAACCTACAGTTCTGCTTATTAACAAAGCCATTCAAATGAAAATGAGCTTCATCACTCTTCATCACACTTTAAATAATAAAATTCTATTGTTCTGGTTCTCTGTTCATTATAAATTCTCCAAGTGTTGTCTATATAATCTGAAAGAAAAAATAAAAAAAAATTAATAAACAAAAAGTTATTAAACTTTTACACCCCTTGGTTTCTTTTGGCCCACCCTGTATTTCTTTTTAACACCGGTCTTAACAGCTTTACTTCCTCTTACGCATACCGCAAAATTTGATCCTGTTATTCTCATTTCTTTTTTTTTCACAAACTTTGCATTTAATACTCGCAATGAATGCTGTGGTACGTACAAGCAGGATGATTTTTATCCTGAAACAAAATCATATTATCCTTGGAGTGTAACAAATGCAAAATTTTCCACACATTTAAACGTGTATTGTTGACTTGTGTATGTGGTGGATAATTTCAGACATACACCAAACACATGCATACAAACATATATCTATAAAAATTTCAAAGATATATACTTTGAATGCTGTGGATGCATGCATCATTGTATTACGTATTCAAACGCAGGACGAGAATGTTGTGTGAGGCAGTAGAGAGTTGAATTTAAAACAATAAACCGAGTGCACCTGAATAAAATTGGGTTTAAGTGGTTGCAAGTTGGCATAAAGTTTTTTTTAGCCTTTTTTTTACATATTTTATTGAGAAAGGAGACTATAAAAAGGATTGTGTGTTTGTGTAAAGCATAATGTAACGAATAAATTTGAAAATATGAGAGCTTGCTTGGTTTTGTTTTTTTTTTTTTTTGTTTTGAATGTTAGATGTTTGTTAAAAAATTTATATCCGCTTGTGGCGTATGTTGAATATCTCATGTCAAATAAAAATTTTCATATTAATAGAGCTGTTTAAATGAAATGATTACTCGAAATAATAGAAATGAAGAAAGGTTTAAAACCTTAAGTCGGGAAAAGGTCTCTCTTAAGTTCAATAATTTATTTTTTTTTTGAAGAGAAGTAACTCTCAGGGAATGAATGCCTAGTATTATTGCTAGGTATTACCTTCTTAAGGAAAGGGCTAGTGGTAGAGAAGACAGGCGGTAAAGGAAGAGATAGAGAAAAGCTTCATTCTTTTACAACTCTGCTTTTGCACGTTTTTTAATAATGCAGTGTTGCAGCTCCTCTGGTGTTAAATGAGGAGTATTAATTTTTTTGAAGTCACGGTTAGTAGCCATTTTATCGGTTATTTTACTTTGCCGTTGATTCTGCTACTCAACAAAGGAGGGCGCTCTGATGTTACATAAGGATTAGTATCTGCTAAAGTCGGTATAGTTTAGTGACCGTGACTATGCCTTCATCACTTGAACTTTCCTACAACAACTGACATAAAGGGGTACTAAAGCACATCAGAAAAATGCGTGGTGTTGTTATTCAATGGCTGTTGGATATAGGGATTGAACCCAGTACCTTCGTTTTTATAGAAAACGTGCTAACTAATTCAATCAACGCCACCCTCAATAATGATTTTTTTCAGTTGAAAGCTACTTTACTTCCTTTGCCCTAAATATCTGATGTAGCCTACTCTAATATATTTTACAGTTCTTCTATAATATATTCTGTTCTACTCCGCTTCTTATATTGTTAAACTCTATTCTATTCGGTTACCCATTATGCCTTCAGTTCCTCTAACAACATCACTACACATTTGTTTATTAAAATTAAATACAACGACTCACATGCAACATACGTGTACCACATTTCAAGACACTAGAGTTTATGGCAAAAAGAAAATCTACCAAACTTGAGTTTTGTAATGTGAGTCTGGACGTAGTGCAGGGAGTTTAAAAATAAAAAAGAAAAGAAATCCAACCAAATGAAAGAAGAAACAACAGAGGCTTCAGCCAACAATAGGCTGTAAAAATATTTAAAGTAGAAATAAGCCAGAACCACAAGTGCAACTGGAGGGGAACAAAAATACTTTTACATAGAAACATTTAAAACTTATAGTTAAATGTTCAAGTCGAATGTATAAAAATTGCACATCCTTACAAAAGATAATAAGGATGTGTTTTATAAAGACAATGATTGTAAAGGAACGACTGCCAGTTTACCGTTGTTGGCTGTTATATGTAATATGCCTCAAATTGTGGTATTATAAAAAATGCATGAATATGTGTAGTATCAAAAGTCAAATGGCAACTTTTAAGGTGAGTTGGAGTGATAAAATATAGAAATGTAGAGTTTTAGATGACATGGTATACTCTGGTTAAAAGGAGCATTTTCAAGTCTGTGGGCAAAATTTAAATGTAAAAGGAATATTCTTTAATAAGCAAGAAATAGAAATAGAATACGAGAAGTAAATTTTTTCCACATTTTGTATTCAATGTGGAAAAGGACTATAAGATTATGTATTTCATATTTGCTAATTATAATAGCATTTGCTTTAAACGTTTGATTTTTGAAAGTAAATATTGCTGACAGAGAATACGGAATGCTTGTATATTTTCACAGCTGCTCCTATCCAGCTTTCTTAAATAACTTCCATAATTACTGTACTCCCAGCTTACTAGCATATCTTCAGGTCATACAGTAGCTTGTCAGTTTAATGATTAAGCGCGAGATTTTTATTATTGTTGTATAGTTTAGGGAGAGTGGTGTTATAACGCATCTACACTCAGAGACCCAGTTGGTTCCATTATGATAATAGCACAGTCTAGATATAATTATTAGGCCAGACCAGTGTCTGACATAAACTTAGTGATAGTAATGAACAATTAAGAGTGCTTATATACCCTTCATCAAAGTGCGTATATAAAGTATAGGGATACATTCGTAAGCACATCCGTATGTTTTGTGAAAAAATTTATAATTTTGTGCTATAGTGCAATTTTTAGCAAGTGACCTCTCGGTATTTTTCGATTAAATTTTTTTTTCGATATTAGCAATAAGTTGAATATTTTCTTCTACACTCTGTATTTCAGAAATATTTTACATTCACTCTTATTACAGTTGTCAAAAACGACGCCAAGTCATACAATATCAAAAAATCAAATTAAAAAATAGTTTTATTTAGTAACTTTAATATGCAGAAAAAAGTTCAAAGTTTCCAGCTCTGGAGCTGTGATTTTAATTTTTATATTTTTCTACAACAAACTTTTCTATCCAAAACGTAAAATATATATAACTTATAAAGAACAAGTAAGAGTGCTATATTCGACTGTGCCGAATCTTATATACCCTTTACCAAAGTGTTTTTATGTAGTATAGAGATACATACATAAGCACATACATAAAGTATAAACAAAAAGAAAAAAATAATTTTTTTTATGTACAAAAAAAATAAATTTACAAACCCTAGAATCATTATATTAGATTTTTCTGATTCCTTATATCAATCTAGAAGTTCTTAAAAAAATATAGAAAGTGTGTTAAGTAAAAAAAAAGGAAATTAAAAAAAAATGTTTTATTTAGTTACTCTAATATCCAGAAAAAAGGTCAAAGTTTCCAGCTCTGGAGCTGTGGTTTTTACTTTTATAATTTTTTATACCAAACTTTACTTTTCAAAACGTAAAATATGTATAATCTATAAAGGAAAAGATAAAAATTAATTAGACTTAGTTACTTTTATATATCACAAAAAGTGTAAGTTTCCCAACCCTGAGATCATTCTTTGTGATTTTTCTGATTTCTTACACCAATCTCTTTCTTTTAAGAATTTAATATATGTTTAATTTATAGAAAAAAAGGAAAAATTTGTTTTAGTAAACTACTTTTGTACAAAAAAAGTTAAAGTTTTCCAACCCTGGAATCGTCTTTTTAATATTTTTAATTGATTTTTTTTTATTTTAAGTACCAATTTTTTTCGTACTCAACCATAAAATAAGTTTATTTAATAAAAAAAATAAAAACTAATTTTCGGTAGGTAATTTTTTATATCACAAAGAGTGTAAGTTTCCCAACCCTGGAATCCCCCTTTTTGATTTTTTGTATTCTTAAAAACAGTTTTTTTTTTTAAATATAAGATATGTTTAAATAATATTAGAAAATTGAAAAATTTGTTTTACTAAGTTACTTTTGTATAAAAAATAAGGTTTTCCAACCCTGGAAACTTCGTTTGAATTTTTTTTTAATTTGGAATACCAAACTCATTCGTATTGAAGTATAAAATAAGTTTATTTTATAAAAAAAAATAAAAATAAGTTTTCGGTAGTTAATTTTGTATATCACAAAAAGTGTAAGTTTTCCAGCCCTGGAACCGTTCTTTTTGATTTTTCAGATTTCGTATACCAATATGTTTCTTTTAAGAATATAAGCTATGTTTAATATATAGAGAAAAAGAAAAAATTTGTTTTAGTCAGTTACTTTTGTATAAGAAAAAAGTTAAAGTTTTCCAACCCTGGAAATGTCTTTTTCATGTATTAAATTTTTTTTTTATTTTTAATATCAATTTAAAGTGTACTGCAGTATAAAATAAGTTAATTTAATAAAAAAAATAAAAAAATAGTAAGAATAGTTACTTTTATATATTACAGAAAGTGCAAGTTTCCCAACCCTGGAATCATCCTTTTTGATTTTTCTGATTTGTTACTCCAATTTCTTTCTTTTAAGAGACTAAGATATGTTTAATTTATAGAGAAAAAGAAAAAAATTTGTTTTAGTAACTTACTTTTGTATATGAAAAAAATTAAAGTTTTCCAACCCTGGAAACGTCTTTTTAATTTTTTAACTTTCCTTTTTAATTTGAAATATCAATTTAATTTGTACTGAAGTATAAAATAAGTTAATTTAATAAAAAAAATATAAAAATTAGTTTACGGTAGTTAATTTTTTATATCAAAAAAATTTTAAGTTTCCCAACCCTGGAATTATCCTCTTTGATTTTTCTGATTTTTTAACCCAATCTCTTTCTTCTTAGAATATAAGATATATTTAATTTATAGAAAAAAGGAAAAATTTCTTTTAGTAAATTAGTTTTGTATAATTTTGTATAAAACAGTTAAAGTTTTCCAACCCTCGAAACGTCTATTTACTTTTTTTTATATATTTTTTTTTTATTAAGAAATATTAATTTTATTCATACTGAAGTATAAAATAAGTTTATTTAATAAAAAACATAATAACTAGTTTTCGGTAGTTATTTTGTATGGCAAAATGAAGTTTAAGCTTCCCAGCTCTGAAACCGTCTGTTCGATTTTGCTGATTTTCAACACTAATCTTACTTCGACCATTTCTGACATACCAGTCCAAGAACGAAGTCTCTAGCTTTTCTGGGAGCTTCGGAAAACCGATTTCACCTACAGATAGACGGACAGAAGGACATACGGACAGACGGACATCGCTTATTCGTCTTCCCTATGCATAAGGATCCAGAATATATATACTTTATGGCTCGTTTATTAATATTCTAGAAATTACAAACGGAATGACAAACCTGTACATACCCTTTACCATTTTTTGGTAAAGGGTATAAAAAAGAAAATAATTAATTAGACCTAGTTATATGGTATATAAAATACCACAAAAAGTCTAAGTTTCCCAATCCTGGAATCATTCTTTTTGATTTTTCTGATTTCTTACAGCAATCTCTTTCTTTTAAAAATATAAGATATGTTTAATTTATAGAAAAATAGGAAAAATTTGTTTTAAGAAGTTACTTTTGTATAAGAAAAAAAAAGTTAAAGCTTTGCAACCTTGGAAACGTCTTTTTAATTTTTTTTTAATATTTTTTTTTAATTTCAAGTACCAATTTTATTCGTACTGAAGCATTAAATAAGTTTACTTAGTAAAAAAATAAAAAATAAATTAGTTTCCGGTAGTTAATTTTTTATATCACAAAAATTTTAAGTTTTCCAACCCTGAAATCATCTTTTTTGATTTTTCTGATTTCTTACACCAATATCTTTTTTTTAAGAATATAAGATATGTTTAATTTATAGAAATAAGGAATTATTTGTTTTAGTAAGTTAGTTTTGTATAAAAAATTTAAAGTTTTCCAACCCTGGAAACGTCTTTTTAATATTTTTTGTATTAGAAATACCAATTTATTCATACTGAAGTATAAAATAAGTTTATTAATAAAAAACAATAACAACTAGTTTTCGGTAGTTATTTTGTATGGCAAAATGAAGTTTAAGTGTCCCAGCTCTGAAACCGTCTGCTCGATTTTGCTGATTTTCAATACCAATCTTATTTCGACCATTTCTGACACACTAGTCCAAGAACGAAGTCTCTAGCTTTTCTGGGAGCTTCGGAAAACCGATTTCACGTACAGACAGACTGACAGACGGACAGACGGACATCGCTTATTCGCCTTCTCTATGTATTTATAAGGATCCAGAATATATATACTTTACGGCTCCCTTATTAATATTGTGCAAAATTACAAATGGAATGACAAACCTAAAAACCAAAATATGGTAAAAGGGTATAATAATACATAAACGTCTTACTAAGCACAAAACTGCGAAAATATCTTATTAATTGCTTTGAGTATTTATCATGGTAGGATGGCCTGAATTTCTTGAGATCCTATAGCCTATTCCATCTATATTTTGCTTTCTGAAGATAGTATTTCAGAATAATCATGGTTGGCGTATTTCGACATTGATTACGATGACAACATGTTTTCTTTAATCTAGTACCAAAATGCCGTTGTTTAAGTTGAAAAAGGCCAATCGGGTTTGTCCCAAAAAGCATTGCAACTGATACCGCATTAGAGGCCTTGATAGCCGATCCAATCTTGAGGGTGGCGTTGGCTGAAGTTATTAGCACGTTGACTACCAAACCGAAGGTCCTGGGTTCGATCCCGGTCTCCTACAGTCAAAACTTTAAAACTCATCGTTGTGAAATCCGTCCGCAGGCTTACGAAGCTAATATTCCTTCCTTTTGTCTACATTGTTAATTGTAAGTAAGCATTTGTATTTTGTGATAAGTGCCCAAAATCCATTTTATTTGTTTTTTGCAAAAGTGCAAACACTAAAATGCAAATCATTTCAGGTATGAATAATCTGAATTAAAACTCATACTCTGCCTTCTAATACCACAACAACTTTAAAAATTATACACTTTTTTCTGGTTTGCCACAAATACCAGGTGCTATGCAGCACGAGAAAAATATCAAGGAAATTTTAAGGTTTAAAACAGCTTAACTTAAAATTTCTTTACAAAAAAAAAGAAAGGCAAACAAAAGTTGTTTTGCTTGCAAAGAAAAAAAAATAATTGTACGTTTAATAATAAAAATTTAAAGGAATTTTTATTGTGGTAAAACTGTTGTTAATGTACATACACATACATACACGCTTTATGTGGGTGGCTGAACAAAAGCTTTGAAAAATCGAATCCTTACAATGCCGACAACAACAGCAACAAAAAGATATAAACGTGTTCAATTTAGTGTTAAACGCATACAAACGTACGGAACCCTCTTTTAAACTACTCGTACAATAAATACGACACAAATATATTTAATATTATTTTTTTTTGTCACACACATAAACATAAATATCCCTTACAAATGTCCTCTCATATACATATATGTATGAAATTCGACAATATGTCTTTGTATTATCTTTGCTTTTTTAAACTACACCCTTTTAATAATATTTATAAAGTGAAAAATACACAAAATATGGGCCAATTTATTTAAAAAATAGCGCCAGAAATAAGAAACCGAAAGTAAATAAATTGATTTCATTGAATCCGTTTTTCTTTTCTTTTCATTTTTTTTCTCTTCCTTTCTTTGGCTGCTTTCAGAAATGTCGAGGGTTATCAAAAGGTCGCTATCTCTACTACTGTTTAAATAAGCGCTACTAAAATGTTGTTGCATGTTGATTGACAACATTTTAAACATGTACGAACATGTCGCAAACACATCAATTTTCATCGATTAACATCTGTGTTCATATTTGTAGTGTGTATGCCTGAACGTTAAGGCATTTAAGGAAATGTTGAGAAAATAAAATGGAGGGTAAAGGTATAAAAAATATAAATAAAAATAAAATAAAATAAAATGGACTTGTAACAAAATCAAATGTTACCCTTGATGATAATATTTTTTTTTCACATGTTGCAATACCATTTTTATTTGCCGAACACACCAAGAAGAGGTTCAAACTTTAACCATAAACTTGCTTTACTTCTTTAATCACCAACGTTATTTAAGTTATTTAAGTTTGAAGGTTGCACAGTGGGACTAAAAGCTTCTTTTTCCCTTATTAATTCATAATTTGATACGAATAACTCTCAGAACAAACTGCATCTTCCATTGAAATCTTGTATGGTATAAGAGGGGTAGAGGTGGGATCCGCCATACAAAGCAATTATTATTTTTTCCATGTCCTCGGAACGACAATAGTGAGACACACTAAATTTGGTGTGAGTAAATCTTAGAGAAAAAAACAACATGTTTCAATCAAAATGTTGGAAGTACAGGAAGGGTGCCGGGTACACTCCACACAAATTAATTAATCTACCTTTCACCAAAAATGGCAAACTTCCACAAAATCATCAAAGTCGCAAAAACTTTTTCAGAGCTGGAAAGTTTAAACTTAATATTCCCACATAAAAGTAACTAGTTAAAGCAAATTTTTATGTTAAATAAACACATTTAATATTTAGTAAGAATTAAAAAAATTTTTTTTAATATTCCAGGGTTGGAAAATTTGAACTTTTTTTGGTTTATAAAAGTAACCTACTTAAATCAATGTTTTAAAGGTTTTAAAAGAAGTAAATTGACAAGTATAACAAAATACAAAAATCCAGAAGAGTGATTCCAGGGTTGGAAAATTGAAGCATTTTTGGTAGATAGTTAAAAGTAACAAGATGAATTTAAGTTTTTCTATTTGTTTATTAATTAAGTATATTTTATGATTTAGAAAGATAGAGTTTGGTATAAAATATTTAAAAAATATAAAATACCTCCAGAGCTGGAAAGTTTTAATATTTTTTTTTTTGGTAGTTATCAGAGCTCGCAAAGCATTAAAGAGGAAGGGAGAAGATAATAATAAAGAACAATAAAAATATCTGTAAATCAAACTAAACTCGCAACACACATACATGCTCTAAAGACCGTTTGCCCAGATTTTAGGAAATATAGGGTCTCGAGTGAACACATGAGCCGAGCGATCGAACAAAAACGGTCGTTGATTGAGCGAAGAGCAAGCCAAAGAA
The DNA here is from genome assembly GCA_949987645.1 of Tachina grossa. Taxonomy (NCBI): domain Eukaryota; kingdom Metazoa; phylum Arthropoda; class Insecta; order Diptera; family Tachinidae; genus Tachina; species Tachina grossa. Next base: position 117,207,554 of record OX465278.1, on the reverse strand, counting down.
GAACGAAGTTTGAGGGTGGTTTTTTCGCGACAGTGTCGCATAGTGTCAGTGGACAAGTGTTTTTTTTTTTCTAACAACAACAAGCACGAGAGAGATATACATACATAAAACTAATTTTTTTCTCTGTTAATAAAACATCAGGGAAGGAAAATGATTTCTTGGATTTTAAACCAACTATGAAAATAAAATGTACTTTTTAGACCATGACGGTACCAATTTTTAATATATATTAATTTAAACAGAAACGTAAAAAATTAGTATAAAAATTCAGAATTTTACAATAAAAAACAGAAACTTAATACAAATGTGTACAAAAATTCAGTACACAATAAAAAATAACAAAAAAAAAATATTAAATATTACATTCATAAAGGCACATTCGTACATTCGACTAATATATTAGAGATTAAAATAAAACACACACAAAACAAGTAATAGTGCTATATTCGGCTGTGCCAAATCTTATATACCCTTTACCAAAGTGCTTTTATGTAGTATAGAGATACATACATACATACATACATAAAGTATAAACAAAAAGAAAAAAATAATTTGACCTAGTTATGTACAAAAAAAATTAACTTTCAAACCCTAAAATCATCATTTTAGATTTTTCTGATTACTTATATCAATCTAGTAGTTCTTAAAAAAATATAGAAAGTGTGTTAAGAGAAGAAAGAAAATTCAAAATAATGTTTTATTTATTTACTTTAATATCCAGAAAAAAAGTTCAAAGTTTCCAGCTCTGGAGCTGTGGTTTTTATTTTTATAGTTTTCTACAAAAAACTTGTATTTCTAAAACGCAAAATATATATAATTTATAAAAGCAAAGATAAGAATTAATTAGACTTAGTTACTTTTATATATCACAAAAAGTGTAACTTTTCCAACCCTGAAATCATCCTTTTTGATTTTTCTGATTTCTTGCACCAATATTTTTCTTTTAAGAATATAAGATATGTTTAATTTATAAAGAAAGGGAAAAATTTGATTTAGTAAGTTACTTTTGTATAAAAAGGTTAAAGTTTTCCAACCCTGGACACATCTTTTTAATTTTTTGAAGGTTAATTTTTAATTTGAATTACCAATTTTATTCGTAGTAAAGTATAAAATAAGTTCATTTAATAAAAAAAATAAAAATTAATTTTCGGTAGTTAATTTTTTATATCACAGAAAGTTTCAGTTTCCCAACCCTGGAATCATCCCTTTTGATTTTTCTGATTTCTTACAGCAATCTATTTCTTTTAAGAACATTAAATATGTTTAATTTATAGAAAAAAAGGAAAAATTTGTTTTAGTAAGTTTCTTTTGTATAAGAAAAAAAGTTAAAGTTTTCCAACCCTGGAAACATCTTATTAATTTTTTGAAGTTTAATTTTTTATTTCAAATACCAATTTTATTCGTGGTGAAGTATAAAATAAGTTTATTTAATAAAAATAATTAAAAAATTAGTTTACGGTAGTTAATTGTATATATCACAAAAATCATAGGTTTTCCAACCCTGGAATCATCCTTTTTGTTTTTCTGATTTCTTACATCAATTTCCTTCTTTTAAGAACATACATATGTTTAGTTTATAGAAAAAAAAGGAAAAATTTGTTTTAGTATGTTACTTTTGCATAAGAAAAAGTTAAGGTTTTCCAACCCTGGAAACGTATTTTCAATTTTTTTAATTTTTTTAATTTTTTTTTTGTTAGAAATACCAATCTTATTCATACTGAAGTATAAAATAAGTTTATTTAATAAAAAATTATTAACAACTAGTTTTCGGTAGTTATTTTGTATGGCAAAATGAAGTTTAAGTCTGCCAGCTCTGAAACTGTTTGCTCGATTTTGCTGATTTTCAATACCAATCTTATTTCGACCACTTCTGACCCACCAGTCCAAGAACGAAGTCTCTAGCTTTTCTGGGAGCTTCGGAAAACCGATTTCACGTACAGACAGACGGACAGACGGACATCGCTTATTCGTCTTCCCTATGCATAAGGATCCAGAATATATATACTTTATGCCTCCCTTATTAATATTCTGGAAATTACAAACGGAATGACAAACCTATATATACCCTTTTACCATTTTTTGGTAAAGGGTATAAGAAATTAAAGAGAACATAGGCAAAATTAATGCTTCCATATAGTGAAACATTGACATTTTTAAATTGTACCAAGTAACTCGCGGTAGTACCACGGCACCAACAAGGTCAAAAATGTACCATAAAAAGTACAATTGTACCATGATTGCCATCCGTGTAAAACATATTTTATAACGAAATAAATAACTATTAAAATCAGAAAAATCTTAAAAAAGGGTCCAGGGTTAGGAGCAGGATTTTTGATACAAAAAAGGAACTAAACAAAAATATTTTTTTCTCTTTAATTAAACATATTTTATATTTCAGAAGATTTTATTATATTTGTTCAGTTTTGATATGAAAATATAATTTAACCATAAACATGGGCACTCGTTAGTACTCATACTACGAAGTTTTGTGATATGCTGATATGACCACACGGTGACAGCTTCCATCGAGTTCTTATTAATTAAAACCAGGCACGTTAATATTTTTATTCATTATTGTATGCAAGCACAACCACTATCACGCGTGATTCATGCGTGACTCGTACGTGACCAATGCGTGACTCAAGAGCAATAAATCATGGCACATAAAATAATGACAAGACAGCAGTAAAAGTGTTAATAGAAGTCTTTAAGCGCTTATTATTAATAAACTCAACGCGTGAGACGTTGTTACCACACTGAAAGAATTTTCGGCAGAAATTCTATGAATTTCGACATTAATCTAATGAAAAATTCATTAAAATTCAACCAACGGCACGCTTCGTTGGATTAATGAAACCAGTTTCGTTAAAATTATTTTATTGAAAACTTCATCAAATTTATTTAACAGTGTAATTAATGCAGTGCTATAACTTCATCGAAACAATAAAATAATTTCATGAAAATTATGAAATAACTTAAATATAAAGGGGTTTCTTAATAATTAGAAAAGGAAGCAATTCCAATGAAATTATTTCACAATATTCATGATATTTTCATTGGATTTGTGAAATTATCATTAGATTTGTGAAAAAATTTAATGAAATGGTTTCATTGGACTTATGAAGCAAAATTCTTTCGGTACAATTCATACATAACTTCGGAGGCGCAACGATGTGCAACATAAAGTTTTTCTAAAATAATATTAATTTCTTCAATCTTTCAAATACAATTAAAATCTCTGCTTAATTGAGCCCAATTAATAACTTAATGCACTCTTAAACTGAGAAAATTTATTTATTATTTGTACTTCCAATAGAAAAACATTAGAAGCAAAATCACTGCCACAAATAATTTTGGAAAAAAATTTAAACAAAACTTAATGGTTTTATGGTTAGACTTATTACTTTTTAAAACATAATTGAGATAAATAAGATTTTATTACGAAAAGTTTTTAAAAATTTTCCGCTTATTTCTTCAGTTTTCTTTCAAAGTGATCAAATTTAATTCGTCATTACAAAAGCATTGTTAAATACTTGCCATTTCTTTTTTGTCTAATGATGAACAATTTTATGAAATTTAAGCAAGAACTTTCAGTTTTCACGATGCCTAAATTTTTTTAAATTAATTTCTCAAATGACCGCCTTTGGTCCCAATGTGCATAACCATCTTGCTTTTGAAGAATTCCTGACTTTTGGAGTTTTTCCAGCGTTATTTTCTCTTAACGCAGTTATTCGATTTAAAATATTTTTATTAAATTTGAAATTTATTTGCTGATGGTTCAGCTTTATCTATATGCATTTCGTTTTTGCTGTAACATATTATCAGTAGACAACAATAAAATGCATATAGACAAAGCTGAACCACCAGCAAATAAATTTCAAATTAATAAATATACTTATAACAATATGTCGCATAATAAACTTCTTAAATATTTTTATTAAAATTATTTTATATTGACTACAGCCTAAAAATATGCAATACAATTTGCTTGAAGATTTTCAATCTGGCATCATCTCAAATGAATGAGAATTCCTACGCTGCTCTTATCAATTAGAAATTTAACTTCTCTGCCAAATTTAAGTCTCATTTGAAATATTTGTGCACATTCTACTTGCCTGCTTTATTTTTTTGTTTTGTTAAAATATTTATAAACAAAAAACACATTTTGCTTATTAAAATTTTTTTCTCCAAAACAGTTGATTTCATATTTGCGAGCAGACACATCAAACGTGATTTTTAATTAATTTATTTGTTAATTAAAAAATAACTTGAGAGAAAAAACACTTAATACAAAATAAATTTAAAACAGTAAATATGTTTAAAATAATTTATAAGCTCTTCTCATTGATTTTGTTTGGTGCACTGTTCCACAACAAGCCGTATCAGGCAATGGGCCATCATTTGGGAGTTGTAAAAATGTATGAATACTTAAACGCTGAAGCATACCGTCCGCAACATGAAGATTTCCTGAGGGTTGGTTCCATGGGATATGAAACCGTTATTACCGAAACACCGCCACCCATATTAGAAAGTGTCTTCACCCTTTTGCCGCGCTGTAAGCCAGGTTTTGTTGTTGTTGGCACAAGATGTCGCAAGATGGTGTGAAAAGTGGTTGTTTTGTTTGTTTATTTTTTTAATTTTAATTAAACCAGCTTATGACATTTGCCTAAAGCGAATGTATAACCCGGAGGGCATTGCACTATGGCTCCATGTATCATTAGTATAACACATATTATTAAAATAAAATGTACAAAAATTTGCTTGAATTTGATTTTGAACATTTTTTGTTTTGTTTTATTTTTACTGCTGCTTTTTATGTTAAAGGCTGGTGATACGTAGAACGTTAGATTCATACTAAATTAGACGTATTTCGAAATACGTATTGCAGCAAAAATTTAATTTAGTTTGTAAATACAATTAGTTACATTAATTGATATTTAGTAAACGATATTATAAGAATTAGTTACACTTTACATGCTATTTAACATTGTTAATGAAGGTAATTTAAAATGAGGGACAAAAAAATTTATATCATTTAAAAAAACGGAATGCAAATTGGGAGTTAAATTTTATGCAGTTTATAAATTACTTTATTTCGAGTTTTCGAAGATGCTAAGAATTAATTACTAAAATGTGAGAACTGGCATTAACAAATTATAGTTTATGGACTTTGCACAAGAAATATCAATTTCTTAGTCATTTTCGAATTTTCTAACTTAATTTCGAATTACATATATTATGAGTTTTAGATACTTGCATCAATACCATATAAGTTTCTTTGTAAAAAGAAAAGTTTTCATTTATTAAAGAGCTCATAAATTTTTATTGAAAATATCGAATATGTTAGAAAAAGTTATTGAAATATTTATTGTGCTAAAAAGAGTTTGTGTTTTATGAACTTATGTATATTATGATATAAGTTTTTATAGTTATTTTTAAATACCATCTTTTGCTACGCATAAAAAATTTTTTCTTTCATTTTATGTTCGAAAATTTTAAGCGAATTGGCGTTTTGTTATAAAATTAGAAAATAGCAAATTTTTTAAAAAAGAGCTAAATATATTGAAGACGTACTCGAATTAAAAAATTTATATTGCAATTTTCAAAACTTAAAACTCAATATCGAATTTTCGAAATAACTAAAACCTTAACTTTATATGAGTATAATTTTTATCAAGTTCGTTACTGTACGCTTCCGCCAATCGCTTTTACCCTGTGTAGAGTGCCTGTAAATTTTCTGAATACACCAACAAACTTTATGTTCTCCAGCAGTCGTTAAAAAGTGTTGCCAGAACCTCGGGAAAAAGCCAGCTTGGCTTTTTAGAAAAACTGATCAATCGACAGTAGATTAACATAACCGCGGATCGAAAGGGGGGCGTGGGCCTGGCAAAAACGAATTGCAAAACATTTTTATTTTCTATTTTCTTCTCAGATATTAGATAACTAAAAGTAATTTCATTTCAATGCCCAATAACTTTTCAAATAATTTTTTTAACCATATGAAGATTTGGAACAAATTAATTTTAGTGACATAAAAATTTGATATCCGTTAAAATAAAAAGAAAAAATTAAATAAAAATTTGGCGGCGAGCCTTAGTTTCCGAGTTATGGGCCTTTGAAGTTCTAGTATGAAATCGTTATTATATGGTGGAATTGGAACAAATCAAGTTTAGGGGCATTTATAAAAAAGCTATCCGATTGAAAATTAAAAATATAAGAAAAAAAAAATTAAATAAAAAAATTGTAAGCGAGCCTCAGTTTTTGAGTTATGGGCCTTTGAAATTGTAGTACAAAATTCTGATTACATGATGCATTTTCCAACAAATGTTATCCAATATTGGTGTCATTTAAAAACTTTTTAACGACTCTTTAAGAAAACACTAAATTTTGGAATTGGGTTGCATTTACTAACACCTGTGTATGTTTATATATGTATGTGCGTGTTTGTAGTATTCATACATAAAAATGTTTTTCTGCACAGGCGGCCTTCGGCCGGGCTTAAGGATTTTCTCCACCATGGTGTTTCCCTACACGGCGCAGCCTAATAAAGATTTTCTGCCTGGCAAAGTTTTTCTGTCTAATAATGATTTTTTTTTATAATTACAATTTCGTACTAGAACTTCAAAGGCCCGTAACTTGGAAACTAAGGCTCGCCGCCAATTTTTTTTAGTTTTTCTTTTTGTTTTTAAATTTTCTATCGGGTACAAAATTTTATTAATTTTGGAGTTATGTCACTAAACTTAATTTAAGCCGAAGATTTTTTCAAGACTTCACTAATTGTTGGGCTTAAGTTTACTAACACCTTTTATAATTTTTTAAGTCACGGAAATATGTATAACCATATACGGACACCATTATGTACTATAAAGACCAAAAAAAATCCGTCTCTCCCAGTTTTGCTTGCCCAAGTCATGCACTTTTTTTTGGGTCCCCAAAGATTTGGAGCCTTGGTGTCATTTTTGCATTTTCTCACGCTCATATCTTGCAAACCGTTAGGAATTTAGATTTACTCTCTGAGGCAAAGTTATAGCTCGTGCCATAAAAAACAAAAATTTTGAACACGTAAAGTGAAAAAACTTCATCATAAAGATAAAAATCGCAAAAAATTGAAAAAAATTCGTTTTTTTGTTACATTTTTCCCCTGTTCAGGTGGATAGGTAGCAAACCGTTCGAAATTCAAGAAAACACATAACTACAAAAATGTACCTAAGATCTCAATAAACAACTTTCAAGAACATATGAACTTCCTAGAAATGATTCTTAACACCGTTTAGGTAGCGCTAACGTTTTCTTTCGCTTGTTTATATTGAAAACAAACAAAAAAATTTACTTATTTGATTTTTGGTTTCAATAGAAATAAGCGAAAGCAAATTTCTTGTCGACATCGTGAGCCAGGCAGTTGTCTAAATTATAATTATTTGCCAACGAAATACTAAAGAGATTTTAAAGAAAAAGACAAGAATACGCAAAATGTTTCAATCTAAAAAATTTTTCCAAACCCTTACAGCAAAAGGAGAAAATTTTAAAATAATATAAAAAAGTTTTAAAAATATAAATATTTTAAATATACATACCGTTACCTTAATATAGAAACCTCCTTATCATTATTTTTTTTAATCGAGATTTTTGAATTTTTTGATACATTAAGCGGCCCATTCACTACAACAGCATGCACGCACAATCAAGCGATTGAGCATTCATGCTCGAACCACACAACATACCAGCAAGCTGGTACAATATTCATTTCTTAAAAAATTCCTGGAAGGGTGGCTATGTATAGTGACAAAGTTTTGTTGCAATTATTATTGGTATGTTGTTAAAATTAGCAGCTATGTATAACTAAAGTGCTAAAATTCTGTTTTCCATTGAAACAAATTATGTTTCAACAAATTATATTTCTTAAATGCATGTTTACGTTATGACAAGTTTTCTAAACTGAGCTAATTTCACCAAATACCACACCAGCAAGCTGGTACCGTCTGCAAAATATCAAACTCTATATGTCATCGCTACAGCAAACTGTACAATCGCACAAAACGCCCATACATGACCAAACCGCTGGCATAAACACTTGATTGCGCATGCATGCTGTTGTAGTGTATGGGCCCCTTTAGATGTTTTTCTATCGAAATACATATACAAAAAACTCTAGTTTAAAAAAATTATGAGCTAGGGCCTTTTTATATTAAGGTAACGTCTATGCAATAATAAAATCCAAAAAAACTATTTGAAAAACAAAATATTAAAAGAAATTATGTCACCAAGTTAAAGCATAATTTTTTAAGGTAAACATATAAAAAATCTAAGGTGGCAACGTTTCTGTTATGTGCTTGACTGTAAATTTCATTTAACTGAACAATTAATTAATAAAATTCCCTAAAGTACTTTTAGGAGCTTGCAGTAAATGTTTGAATTAATAGCAGCAAGAACAACAACAACAATAAGAGAAATACCGCAATCATGCAAACTTTTGCTCTCCCACACACACACACACTCAAAAACACTCTTCTGAAATGTAAAATTTACATTGTAAGTACTTGAGAGAATTACTTTGCGTGCAATAAAAATAAACAAATAAAAAAGCATTAAAATAAATCATTAAAACATTGAGGGAAATTTTTAAAGTTGTTTAACAAAAGATAGGGGAAAATTCATTTGCCTTTGTTTTCCGAAAATAAAATGCTGGTTTGTAGGACATTTTAGCAACAATTGTGAAAAAAGCTTGGACTTATTTTAAGTGTTAAATTTTGAGCTTTAGTGAGATTTGAGCTCGAAGTTCACCCATTTGTTACAGACAAAATTTTTTTCCGGACAAATTATATATATTTATTTTTTATATATTACCTAATTTACATTAAGCATTTTTTCATGCAATTAGTTGCATGAAAATTTTTTATTTGTCAATACGATGCCTGGAGGAGCAACCTATATCAAAAAAGTTGTCAAAAATGCATCAGAGATTCATTCTAAGCCTTTTTTTATATAAAATTCTCTTTTATAGCGCTGCAATTAGCAAATAGAAAAAGTTGCATGCAATAAAATTCATGAAATTTCACGAAAAAATGTTTAATGTAAATCAGGTATATGTATGTATTAAAAATATAATTAAAATTTTATAGTAACTTATTTTTACGGGCAACAAAGACCTTCATAGTGTATGGATCGTAATTTCTTTGGTCGGAACTTACTATCCCCACACTGATATCCGAGCACACTACCCATTAGGTAACCGGGTCTTTATGTATAGAAGATTTTGGTGGCAAATATTTTTGTAGGTAATTCCAACTTATTCTTAAAACTAAATATAAATATAAAAACTCTAACATAGAAACTAACATGCACATAGTTAGTAAAGAGTAAACGAAAAATAGCTAGATTAATCAAAACAAAACGATGAATCAAAACAATTCACATATTCCATTGGCAATAAAGGCTGAGTACATAAAGCAGAAACCTACATCAACTGATACCACACACAGTGGACCAAACACAAAGAACGCTGATGATGAAAGTGTAGTGGCCGTCGAAAACAGCTAGTTGTTCCGTTCTACTAAATGTTTGTCAGAATATTTACAATTAACTTTAACGTTATTTGTTCGTTAATAATTATCACATGTAATTTGGCTTACCAAGCCTAAACAAATCATAAATATAAAGAAATCAAAAAAACAAATTGTTAATACACTGAAGGAAATTTTTAAACCTTTTTAACAAAAACTATGTTTTTTCGAGAATCAAATCTCGTTGTCTGACCCTTTTCAGCAACAATTATGACAATTATTTTTGTAAAATATTCGAACTTATTATTATGTGTACACAGTTAAGTGTACTTTTTTTAACTTTCTTTTTTCAAGCTCAGCGGTATTTAGAAAACTGGGCAAACCTTGCATTTTAGGTAGAATATGTGTTCGGCAGTTTAATGTCAAATCCCGGGAAAAACACTTTTGTATAAAGTTTAAATCCTCTAACCTTAATCCATTTAGGTTCTTTTTTTTATTTATTTGACAAGAAAAAGTCATATTAGGAGCCTAAGACGTGGTTATGATATATTTAAAGTGTTCTACAAAAATATCCGCCATGAAAATCCCATACAAAACTCCAAAGCTCGAAACTCTACTCAAACACCAAATATGACCCCAATATCGATATGGTTTTAAGGATTAATTATGAAATAATCAAAATCAAATTTTGAAAATAAGTTTGCTTTCATAAAACACTTTGGTAATATAAATTTTAATTAAAAAAATCGTATAAAAATTTAGCAGAAAGTCACCAAAATATAAATAAAATCGCCAAAAAAAAGTTTGTAAATTTTTCTCATCCAAATTCAAAACGCGTTAATTACTATAATTAATATAATAAAAATTGTCAACATCAAATTATTTTAATTTCTTGCAGGAATTATGTTTGAAATTACTCTTTCAAAAAACTAATTTTCCTGAATTACAAACATTTGGAAGTTCAATTTTGTCAAAAAAAAAAAAAAAAACAACCATAAAAATCGACAGTAAATTTATTTATTGTTAGAAAAATCGTCAATGTCGCCATAAAGTCGTCGGTCGGTTGGTTATTGGTTTGCTACAGCCATAATGATCGCTACAATCACCATTTGATCTGACGATCCACCAAGAGTATGTCGCAATAGTTGTGGCTGTCAGTCCAGACGACAATACCAAATATATAAAGTAACTTTCTGCTTAACAAAAAACAAAGACTGCTTCGAGAAATAACGTTCAAAATTTAAAATTATTTAATAACTAATGTATACATTTTCATTGATTTTAAAGTGTATTAAACTGTTTGTTTTCTTGTTTTTTAACTAATCATTTTTATAAAATCATTTCATTTGGTTTAGTTTTATGCAATGATCTGAATACTTTTAAGGTCAAAATATCACATTATATAATAAAACGAATAAACAATTTTTAATATAATTGAGATGACACAATTGTGCAAAGTCCTTTTTACAAAAAGGACCTTTGAAAACACTTCTTCTGTAGGCAAACTTTAGTTTAAAAATTAAATAATTATTTTGATATTGATGATTCAAAGGCATTTATACACAAAATAATGTTTTAGGTCTGAAAGGGATAATGTATTTTGAATATACTGTGTCGCAACCGACGAAGTGACAAATTTTTTAATATTTGTTGTTGACGAAATTTGTTTTCAATATTATCATCTTTTTTAATTTTGAATTTAGTATAAAAAATTGTACATAATTTCCTAAAACAAAGCTTCAATGATATTTTCCATTTATATATATTTTTTTAAGAAATATAAAAGAAAATTCATTTATATAAATACTAGCTTTTATCAGCGGCTCCGTCACGTTGATCTGATATTTTGGAAACTATAATTCAAATTTATGAATGTCTCTTTTATTTTTTACTCATTGATAATGTTTAAAAAAAATATAAAAACCGACAAAAATGCAATTAAACAAATTAATATATATAATAAAAACCGATTTTAAAACTGGTTAAACAATCAAACCCGAAACGTAAAATGCCTTAACTAGACCAAAAATGTTTTTTTTTTTGAAAAAATACGTATCAAATATAAAAACCGGTTCCGAACCGGTTAAAAAAAGCTATATTTGGCACTAGTAATGTAGCATTTTATTGCTGAAAGAATTTTCAAAATCAGTGCAGCAGTTTGAAATGCCGTACCACATATAAAAAACTGGTTCTGAACCGGATATAAAATAGACGATATTTGGCACTGATAATGCAGTTTTCCATTGGTGAACGAATTTTCAAAATCGTTGCAGCGGTTTGAAAATCCGTACTAAATAAAAAAAACGGTTCTGAACCGGATAGAAAAAAGGACATGTTTCTACATAGCTGACCATTGGTGAAATAATGGAAAAGTCGGTTGCACTATACATACATAAAAACCGGTTCTGAACCGGATATAAAATATTCGCTTTTTGAAGCTGCTGATTTAGCTTTTTATTGATGAAACAAATTTTCAAAATCGGTTTAGCGGTTTGGAAATCCGTACCAATTATAAAAACCGGTTTCGAACCGGATAAAAATAGGCGTTCCTTAACACTGAAAATGTGGCTTTCTATTGATAAGACAAATTTCAAAATCGGTTCAGCGGTTTGAAAATCCGTAACAAATATAAGAAAAATCCGGTTCCGAACCGAATATAAAATAGGCGATGTTTGAAGCTAGTAATGTACCTTTCTATTGGTGTAAAAATGTTCAAGATTGTAGCAAATATAAGAAAAACCGGTTCAGAACCGGATTTAAAATAGGCGATGTTTGACGCTAATAATGTAGCTAGCTTTCCATTGGTGAAAAAGATTTAAAAATCAGTTTAATGGTTTTAAAATTCATACCTAAAAAAATCGGTTCCCAACCGGTTAAGAAATAGGCGCTCTTTGAAGCTGGTAATGTAGCTTTACATTGCTGAAAGAATTTTCAAACTCAAGTCAGCTGTTTGAAAATCCGTACCAAATATAAAAAACCGGTTTCGAACCGGATATAAAATAGGCGCTGTTTGACACTGATAATATAGCCTTGCACTGGTGGAAAAAATTTTCAAAATCGGTTTAGTGGTGGTTTGGCCGTGCAAGCGTAGCAAACAAACAAACAAACAAACTCACTTTCACATTTATAATATTATTAAGGATTAAGGATTTGAAACAAAAACAGGCTGAAAAAAATCATTAGACACTGATTATTTCTGGAATCGTTAAAAACTTGAGCAGTTTATCAAACAGCGTTTAGTTAAGAGTAGTCAAGCAAAAGTTGCTATTCTTCCTATTAAATCATTTTGTTTAATTAAAAAATCAATTATAAATTTAATTATTTATAAATTATAAAAATATAAGAATAATTAATCTCTCCTTTATTCACTTTGATTTACGTTTATTTTGAAATTATCATTTGTTGCAATTTTTTTTTCTACAGCGAACCTTCATTTAAAAATTCTTGCATTTTCTTTTGGCATTTTTATTTTGATTGTTATTTCAATTTATTTTTATTAAGCAGGTTTTTGCTAATGTCACTGATAACAATTTTCAGTTGCCGGTAGTTCAGCCACTTGATTTGATTATGAATTTTTTTTAATTTTTTAAATGAATATTGATTTGTAATTTTTAAAATTATAATAAACTTTAATTGTTTTTCCTTAAGGCCTCTTTTACACAGCCAGGCGGCACTTGTTGTTCACTAGAATGTGTCCTGGTTGACAATGGGGCGCGGTATCGAATAAACCTCTATCGTTGAAACTAACATCAGTTGTTGTTTCAGTTTGGCCTTCACGCGTGGCATCTTCCTCTAGTAGATTGCTGCCATACAGTAAATCAATACGTCTGGGATTCAACGTGGTGGTGGTGGTGGTGGTTTTGGTGGTGGTGGTTGCTATCGGCTTATCCGAGCTGGGCAATTGATTGGTTACGCCCGGAAACATGGGCACAGTGTATTTATTTGTTGTTGTTGAGGTCGCAGTATCTGTTTGAACTTTCGCTAAAAATGGATTACCCACATAGTGATAATAAACGGGTTCCTGTTGTTGTTGATCCGGTGGCTTAGATACCGGTGTATTTATTTCTACGGGTTTATGCTTTTGCAATCCCACACCCACACCTTGGCCAGGATGTGAGGATATTATCAAGGGTGTTGAGGCTGGTCCTCTTATGGGATAAACACCTGGTATGCCTTGTTCAAATGTAGCACCATTAAATTGCTTTTGATGTCCTACGGCTCGACCTCTGTGATTTCGGTTGTCGTGATACGCAGGCCCGGCGCGTCTGTCTATATCAAGCTGCTCCTCTAATTCAGCAGAGTCTTGAAAATGTATTTTGTCACCAGGACGGCTGGGGTAGGCAAGTGTCTTCAGCGATATTGTTAAGATAAGCAGCAGGTACAACGAAAATTTAATAAAACTCATTATTAATAATGTTGTTTGTTTGTTAATTTTTTTTTTTATTTTTTTTTTTTTTTTTGAAAATTTTTGCTTGTAAATACACGTTTCACAAGGTTTGTTAAGAAGCTGGTTTCACTAGCACTGCCTAATTGATACTAGTAATATTTTAGTCTGTATAATTATTCTTATTAAAATTTTTTGTTTTCTTTTTATAAAAAAAAATAAAATACAAATTAAAATTCTTATACATGTACATATTTGCTTTGCTAGATGCTTAATAAGATAACATGTAAAATAATGAGTTTCATACAATGAAAAAAAAAAATTATTAGAGATTCAATTTTCAGCGATAACGGATTCATTTGTAGGTTAATTGTATTGGGGGTATGCATAAATTTATAGAATATAGAAAATTCCGTAATATGTAATTAAAACATATAAACACTTTTGAGCACAAAAAAATCATATTATATCAAATCACATCATTAAATGCAATAATATCGTAACTCAAAAAATTTTTTGAGTACCTCAAATGTTTTGAGTATTAATTATATTGCACTACCACTTCCTGAAAGAAGATTATATATTTTTCATGTGTTTATTTAGCTGTACGTAAATTAAAAGCTTTAAAAGCGTTTTCTGCGAAACTAGTATTTCTGGGTCGTGGCACTATTTAAGTGAATAAGCTTTATGTATTCTTATTCTAATTATACCCTTTACCAAAAAATGGTAAAAGGGTATATATAGGTTTGTCATTCCGTTTGTAATTTCTAGAATATTAATAAGCCAGCCATAAAGTATATATATTTTGGATCCTTATGCATAGGGAAGACGAATAAGCGATGTCCGTCTGTCCTTATGTCCGTCTGTCCGTCTGTCCGTCTGTCTGTACGTGAAATCGGTTTTCCGAAGCTCCCAGAAAAGCTAGAGACCTCGTTCTTGGACTGGTGTATCAGAAATGGTCGAAATAAGATTGGTATTGAAACTCAGCAAAATCGAACTGACGGCTTCAGAGCTGGGAAGCTTAAACTTCATTTTGCCATACAAAATAACTACCGAAAACTAGTTATTATGTTTTTTATTAAATAAACTTATTTTATACTTCAGTATGAATAAAATTAATATTTCTTAATAAAAAAAAAATATATAAAAAAAAGTAAATAGACGTTTCGAGGGTTGGAAAACTTTAACTGTTTTATACAAAATTATACAAAACTAATTTACTAAAAGAAATTTTTCCTTTTTTCTATAAATTAAATATATCTTATATTCTAAGAAGAAAGAGATTGGGTTAAAAAATCAGAAAAATCAAAGAGGATAATTCCAGGGTTGGGAAACTTAAAATTTTTGTGATATAAAAAATTAACTACCGTAAACTAATTTTTATATTTTTTTTTATTAAATTAACTTATTTTATACTTCAGTACAAATTAAATTGGTATTTCAAATTAAAAAGGAAAGTTAAAAAATTAAAAAGACGTTTCCAGGGTTGGAAAACTTTAATTTTTTCATATATAAAAGTAACTGACTAAAACAAATTTTTTCTTTTCCTCTATAAATTAATCATATCTTAGACTCTTAAAAGAAAGAAATTCGTGTAACAAAGCAGAAAAATCAAAAAGGATGATTCCAGGGTTTGGGAAACTTACTTTTTTTGTAATATATAAAAGTAACTAGGTCTTACTATTTTTTTATTTTTCTTATTAAATTAACTTATTTTATACAGCAGTACACATTAAATTGATATTAAAAACAAAAAAAGTTTAGTACATGAAAAAGACATTTCCAGGGTTGGAAAACTTTAACTTTTTTCTTATACAAAAGTAACTGACTAAAACAAATTTTTTCTTTTTCTCTATATATTAAACATAGCTTATATTCTTAAAAGAAACTTATTGGTGTACGAAATCTGAAAAATCAAAAAGAACGGTTCCAGGGCTGGAAAACTTACACTTTTTGTGATATATAAAATTAACTACCGAAAACTTATTTTTATTTTTTTTATAAAATAAACTCATTTTATATTTCAGTACGAATGAATTTGGTATTTCAAATTAAAAACAAATTAAAACGAAGTTTCCAGGGTAGGGAAACCTTATTTTTTATACAAAAGTAACTTAGTAAATCAAGTTTTTCCATTTTTTAATATTAATTAAACATATCTTACATTCTTAAAAAAAAGATTGTTTTTAAGAATACAGAAAAATCAAAAAGGGGGATTCCAGGGTTGGGAAACTTACACTCTTTGTGTTATAAAAAATTAACTACCGAAAATTAATTTTTATATTTTTTTTATCAAATAAACTTATTTTATGCTTGAGTACGAAAAAAATTGGTATTTAAAATAAAAAAAAAAAATACAAAAATTAAAAAGACGATTCCAGGGTTGGAAAACTTTAACTTTTTTTGTACAAAAGTAGCTTATTAAAACAAATTTTTCCTTTTTTCTATAAATTAAACATATCTTAAATTCTCAAAAGAAAGAGATTGGTGCAACAAATCAGAAAAATCAAAAAGAATGATCTCAGGGTTGGGAAACTTACACTTTTTGTGATATATAAAAGTAACTAAGTCTAATTAATTTTTATCTTTTCCTTTATAGATTATACATATTTTACGTTTTGGAAAGAAAAGTGTGGTGTAAAAAATTATAAAAATAAAAACTACAGCTCCAGAGCTGGAAACTTTAACCTTTTTTCTGGATATTAAAGTAACTAAATAAAACATTTTTTTTAATTGCCTTTTTTCTTTTTTTACTTAACACACTTTCTATATTTTTTTAAGAACTACTAGATTGATAAAAAAAATCTAATTTAATGATTCTAGGGTAAATTTATTTTTTTTGTACATAAAAGTAACTAGGTCAAATTATTTTTTTATTTTTGTTTATACTTTATGTATGTGCTTATGTATGTATCTCTATAATACATAAAAACACTTTGGTAAAGGGTATATAAGATTCGGCACAGCCGAATATAGCACTCTTACTTGTTTTTTATTTATTTGTGCGACGTAACTAATTTATATACATATGTATATCTACTTAAATTTTTTTTCCTCTTACGCCCTTAAATAGCTTAAAAAGTCTTGAGCATTTTCTGCTGATAAATTTCCACTTCTTAATGCACATGAAATTCGCTTCCTTCTCTTTGAGAGAGCAAATATGTTTCCCTCATTTTTAGAAGAATGATGTAACGTGACTTTACTATTACCCTAACCCAATAATTGCATTTAATTACCTTATGCACTCATTTGTAAAACGTACATATAAAACAACTATTACTTATGCCCACACCGAATATGCACAAATATATGGTAAACAAGTTTGTTAGTGGTCAAACAGGTTTACAATACCAAACAATTCTTAATTGGTAGATATTTTGTTTAGTATAAGAAATCAAGATTTTGTAAGAGAAAGGGGGGGGGGGGGGAAAGAATTGGAATACGATTCTTATCTTTAATATTAAATAGGATTGAGCTGTAGATAGCCGAACGATATCCGAAGACTTTATATCGTCCGAATTATTTTTACTAAACCGTAGTTAGCCGAACGATATCCGAAGAATTTATATCGTCCAAAACCGCAAACGAATAAATATGTCGATAAATATTAAGATTTTCGGTCCGCAAAAACTTACAGGATCCAGGTACTGATATCTCCAAACCGTAATAAAACAACCAGTACCTGGATTCACTAACTTTAATTACGATAATCGTATCGCTATAATAAATATAACGAACATTTTTCGACTTTGCTATTCAGTAACACATTTCAACGATATTAGCTGTCGGTTGGAGGAAAATAAAATAAAGTTACAAGCTAAAATTTACTGAGTTTTTCTTTACTATTTTTTATGCTTTTCGCTTATTTTTACATTTTCTATACAGAGATACCACAAAAACTATCTATCTATCTATATAATTAATAGGCGAACATGTTTTTATACCCTTTACCAAAAAATGGTAAAAGGGTATATATAGGTTTGTCATTCCATTTGTAATTTCCAGAATATTAATAAGGGAGCCATAAATTATATATATTCTGGATCCTTATGCATAGGGAAGACGAATAAGCGATGTCCGTCTGTTCTGTCTGTACGTGAAATCGGTTTTCCGAAGCTCCCAGAAAAGCTAGAGACTTCGTTGTTGAACTGGTAGGTCAGAAATGGTCGAAATAAAATTGGTATTGAAAATCAGCAAAATCGAACAGACTGTTTCAGAGCTGGGAGACTTAAGCTTCATTTTTCCATACAAAATAACTACTTAAACAAGTTTTTAATAATTTTTTATTAAATAAACGTATTTTATACTTCAGTATGCATAAAATTAGTATTTCTAACTAAAAAAAAAAAAAAAAATTAAAAAAATTAAAAAGACGTTTCCAGGGTTGGAAAACCTTATCTTTTTTGTTATGCAAAAGTAACTTACTAGAACAAATTTTTCCTTTTTTTTCTATAAGTTAAACATATGTAATGTTCTTAAAAGAAAGAAATTGATGTAAGAAATCAGAAATACAAAAAGCATGATTCCAGGGTTGGAAAACCTAAGATTTTTGTGATATATAAAATTAACTACCGTAAACTAATTTTTCATTTATTTTTATTAAATAAACTTATTTTATACTTCACCACGAATAAAATTGGTATTTCAAATAAACAAAATTAAAAAATTTAAAAAGACGTTTCCAGGGTTGGAAAACTTTAACTTTTTTTCTTATACAAAAGTAACTTACTAAAACAAATTTTTCCTTTTTTTCTATAAATTAAACATATCTAATGTTCTTAAAAGAAAGAGATTTATGTAAGAAATCAGAAAAATCAAAAAGGATAATTCCAGGGCTAGGAAACTGAAACTTTTTGTGATATAAAAAATTAACTACCGAAAATTAATTTTTATTTTTTTATTAAATGAAGTTTTTTTATACTTTACTACGATTAAAATTGGTAATTCAAAATAAAAATTAACCATCAAAAAGTTAAAAAGATGTTTCCAGGGTTGGAAAACTTTAATCTTTTTTATACAAAAGTAACTTACTAAATCAAATTTTTCCTTTTTCTCTATAAATTAAAGATATCTTATATTCTTAAAAGAAATAGATTGGTATCAGAAAAATTAAAAAGATTGATTCCAGGGTTGGGAAACTTACTCTTTTTGTGATATAAAAAATTAACTACCGAAAACTAATGTTAACTTTATTTAAATAAATAAAATTATTTTATACTATAAAACGAATAAAATTGGCATTTCAATTTAAAAAAGTATAAAACACGTTTTCAGAGTTGGAAAACTTTACCCTTTTTTATAGAAAAGTAACTTACTAAAGCAAATTTTACCTTTTTCTCTATAAATTAAAGATATCTTATATTCTTAAAAGAAAGAGATTAGTATAAGAAATCATAAAAATCAAACAGTATGATTTCAGGGTTGGAAAACCCACACTTTTTGTGATATAAAAAATTAGCTACCGAAAATTAATTTTTATTTTTTTTTTACAAAATAAACTGATTTTATACTTCAGTATGAATGAATTTGGTATTTCAAATTAAAGCAAAAATTAAAATATTATTTTTATTATTATTTTTAAAATAAAATATTATTTTATTATTATTATTATTTTATTATTATTTCCAGTGTTGGGAAACCTTATTTTTGATACAAAAGTAACTTACTAAAACAAATTTTTCCTTTTTACTATAAATTAAACACATCTTACATTCTTAAAAAAAGATTGGTATAAGAAATGAGAAAAATCAAAAAGGAGGATTTCAGGGTTGGGAAACTTACACTCTATGTGATATAAAAAATTAACTACCGAAAACTAATTTTTTTTTATTAAATAAAATTATTTTATGATTGAGTACGAATAAAATTACTGTTTCAAATAAAAACAAAACAATTAAAAAATTAAAAACACGATTCCAGGGTTGGAAAACTTTAATTTTTTTTATATTTGTGATTTGAACGGGCTAAAATTCGTATCGCTTTTTAAGCCAAATTACATGTGATAATTATTAATGAACAAATAACACCAAAGTATGTTGTAAATATTCTGACTAACAACACATAGTTGAACGGAACAGCCAGCCGTTTTCGAAGGCCACTAAACCTTCATCATCGGCGTTCTTTTGTGTTTGGTCCACTGTGTGTGGTGTCAGTTGATGTAGATTTCTGCTTTCTATACTTAGCATTTTATTGCAAATGGAATATGTGAATTGGTTTGATTCATCGTATTTCAATTTGCTGAAAGCTTTTTTGTATTGTAAGCTAAATTTTACCATCACTATATTTACAACAGTCTTACCATTGTCGTTTTGTTCTTTTTTTCACTAATTATACACATGCTACTTAATTTGCTTATTTTTTGTTCTACTTAAGACAACCTTTTTTGGTTTGTTACTATTAAGTATATTTTTATTTAATTTTTGCCACAGGCCCATGGCTATTAATTTTTAGTTAATTTTAATTATTATTCGAACTCCATTTGTTTCTATATTTGTTATTTGAACGGGCTAAAGTTCGTATCGCTTTTTAAGCCAAATTACATGTGATAATTATTAATGAACAAATAACACCAAAGTCTGTTGTAAATATTCTGACTAACAAAACATAGTTGAACGGAACAGCCAGCCATTTGCGAAGGCCACTAAACCTTCATCATCAGCGTTCTTTTGTGTTTGGTCCACTGTGTGTGGTGTCAGTTGATGTAGATTTCTGCTTTCTATACTTAGCATTTTATTGCAAATGGAATATGTGAATTGGTTTGATTCATCGTATTTCAATTTGCTGAAAGCTTTTTTTGTATTGTAAGCTCAATTTTACCATCACTATATTTACAACAGTCTTACCATTGTCGTTTTGTTCTTTTTTTACTAATTATACACATGTTACTTAATTTGCTTATTTTTTGTTCTACTTAAGACAACCTTTTTTGGTTTGTTACTATTAAGTATATTTTTATTTAATTTTTGCCACAGGCCCATGGCTATTAATTTTTAGTTAATTTTAATTATTATTCGAACTCCATTTGTTTCTATATTTGTGATTTGAACGGGCTAAAGTTCGTATCGCTTTTTAACTTTTTTTTTTGGACAAAAGTAACTTACTAAAACAAATTTTTCCCTTTCATTATAAATTAAACATATCTTATATTCTTGAAAGAAAAATATTGGTGCCAGAAATCAGAAAAATCCAAGAGCACGTAATCGAATTTGGTGAGAGCCAACAAATTTATTCTCAGCTACTTTAAAAATCATTTCAGTTTTATATTAATATTTTGCTGCCGTTATTTTAGATGCAGCTTAGCCGAGTGGTAGCGCGTATGTGATGTTACATGTTCGAGCTACAGAAATGTTTTTTTTTTTAATTTACTGACTACCAGGTGATTTAAAAAAGTCAACTTTAAGTAAGCTTAAAGTAGTGCAGAGTGAGACAATTGACTACTACCTAGGACATCGCAATGTTAAAATAGTCAGTTGATTACATTGCAAAGTAATCCAAGTGTAGTCAGTACTAGTTGCGAAATATATAGTTAGCTTAAAGTTAGCCAAATTTCCGATAGGGATTTCTCTTGACCTAGGAATTTTTTTCTCTTATTTGTTGTTGTATGAAACCCATAATACCTAAAAGTATTATGGCTTGGTTGAAGGGATTTTGTTTATGTTTTTTTTTTAATTTCATGTGTTATTTAATTATGGTTGCATATGTATGTCTGTGGCTGTGTTTTAATGAATTTTTTATGACGTTTAGATACATTTTCTTTGAATCTTAATAAAATTATTTACATTTTGATTATAGAACACGGGTGATTGTGTCTTCCGTTTGGTATATCTAGTATTGAATTAAATGGCGATTAAGATAATGTTGGAGACTATCGTAAAAAAGAAATTACGGAATCACATTATCGTTACCACAAACGAATAAATATGTCGATAAATATTACAATTTTCGGTTCGAAAAAAGTTACAGAATCCATGTACAGGTTACGAAGTGTATGTTACCAGCCTTCCTTATCAGTTGAGTGATATCACCCTTAGAGTGATAGTGAGACCTAAGTGTATAAATATATATAGGACTATAGTCTGGTGACCACAATCACAAAGTATGCAGACCTTTGAAGAACCTGGACTTTTTAATTTACCTCTTGCAGTCTTCAAAATGCTACTATAAGATGTACTAGCAAATATCGCACATTTACTTCAATAGTGGCATAACTCAAAAAAACCAGTTTTGCAGAAAGCGCGTTTTAAGTTTTCAATTTGCATACAAGTCAATGGAGAAATGAAAAAAAAATTCTTCTCTGAGGAGATGATGGTGCAAGCTATTTATATCAAATTCTTACACAAAATAAAATACGAAATGCCACATCTTTCTGCATTATTAACTCAAAAAATAAATTTTTTGAGTTATGCCACTATTGAAGTAAATGTGCGATATTTACACATATGTAGTAGTGATTTAAATTTTTTTCCTAAAATTCTTAAGATCGCATTGGTTTAGTTTGTGACACATTCAAAAATTATATTTACTAATTAATAATTTTAATTAGAAGCTTGTTTGATTCAATTAAATATTTAATATTTTCAATTAAAAATATTATTCAAATAAATTGTGGCTACACCTTATTTGTCTATTGGTGCAAATTTGATTATCTTGTAATTAATAATACAAAAAATTTTTACATAATTTTCTGTGCTTTTAAAAAAGGTTTTATGCTATATTTTTTGGATTAAAGAAGGGCATAGTTACATTTCTTATATATACAAAACTAGCGGCCGCATGTATAGGAAAAAAGTAGCAAGAAGTTAGCATTAGTGACACAAATGAATATGATCTTAACAAGCTTTGCCATACAATTAAAAATAACAATAGGAATTAACAGTGGGTTAAAACTACATTATGCGCCGATTTTTAATGTCAAATTGTATGGAGGAACTCCTTAGAACCAAGTTAAATGTCGTGACTTATTCTAACTTCATGCCATTTTTTGCTTATACATAGGGCCGTAGAAGTTTTATTAAAATGCTAAACAAAGGCATTCAAATAAAATCAAATTTAATTATTCCCTTTCTGCAGCCAGCAGGCGGTTAAAAAATTTTTATTTACATCTAATATATTTTATTTCACACAAAGTTATTTTGCAATCTCTATTTATTTATTTGAGTATATACATACATTGTTGAGCTTTCAAACAAAACTTTAAGAAAATTTACATTTTTCTTGGTATTTTCATTATTTTTTTGTGGGCTCCCTGCTGTAATCGGCATGTCTTTTAAAAGCAACAAAAAAAAAACAACATGAAATAAATATTTATAGTTTGGTTGTAAATTTTTGTCATCAACAAATATTGTACACACATGCATAAATTTTTGTAAGTTACGCTAAACGTCATTAAAAAGAGAATGAAATCCGGCTTTAGGAAAGAAACAAAGAGATCTATTTTTCTATGTCAAAATATATAGACAACTACTTAAATCCTGTATTGCAAAAGCCTTCACTTTATGACTCATTTAAAGAAGCAAACTGAGTGCCTTTGAAATATTTAACATATACATACATACATATTATATATACCCCTGCAAAAGACCACTTACAAAAACTTTTAAGACATGAGGGATTTTTCAAATTCTTTACTACAGCGAAATCTTCCACAACAAACGCTAAACAACACTGTTGGCGAGACATTTGTTTCAGTCATTGCAGGTATGGGACTAAAGAAGAAAATACTTTGTGACATAAAAATTTGTAATGCTGGCTTCTTTATACGCATGGCAGCGTATACAAACATCATGCATACACAACAATTCTTTGCAACATCGCTTGTTAACACTCATATACACGAACACCAATGCCTCCATCTAGCTTCGCTTATTAAACGACATCATTTATTATTTAGTGTTTTTTTATGGGAATTGTTGAAATTTAAGTTTAAAATTTTTTTAAACTTGTTAAGTAAAATATTTTTTTTTATTAAAAATACATTGAAATTGATTATTGAAAGGTTTAGCTGGATCCTATGCGCATTTCACTGTTGCTAATGCAGATCATCAGAGAACCTTTACCCAAAGTTTCTTAGAACAACTAGAGTTATTATGTTATAAACAACAAATAACAAAGTTGAAACAAGAACTCAATAATCAACATGTTTTTTTATTTTCTTACTTTACCATTAATACATTGGCTGTAACAAGAAAATAAATGTAAATAACAACAACAGCTATTTAAGTATAGAGTGTTGCCACACAAGTATTTTTTTGACCAGATGCAGTCAATTTATTAATTAGTGTTTTTTATGGGAATTGTTTAAATTTAAGTTTAAAATTTTTTTAAACGCACTAATAAACAAAATTAATATTTTACTTGTTAAGTAAAATATTTTTTTTATTAAAAATACATTGGAATTGATTATTGATCAAGTAAAATATTAATTTGGGATTATTAGTGCGTTTAAAACAATTTTAAACTTAAATTTCATCAATTCTTACAAAAAAACACTAATTATTAAATTGACTGCACCTGGTCAAAAAAATACTTGTGTGGCAACACTCTATACTTAAATAGCTGTTGTTGTTATTTACATTTATTTTCTTTTTACATACTCTTACAAATACAATTTGAAGCTGAAAAAAAGTCTGCCAATGTATTAATGGTAAAGTAAGAAAATAGAAAAACATGTTGTTTCAACTTTGTTATTTGTTGTTGAGCCTCTCATTTGTTTAAATGAAAGTTCATAACATAATAACTCTAGTTGTTCTAAGAAACTTTGGGTAAAGGTTCCTTGATGATCTGCATTAGCAACAGTGAAATGCGCATAGGATCCAGCTAAACCCCTCAATAATCAATTTCAATGTATTTTTAATAAAAAAAATATTTTACTTAACAAGTAAAATATTAATTTGGGATTATTAGTGCGTTTAAAAAAATTTTAAACTTAAATCATTTATTATTGTTTTAGTAAAAAATAAGACGTATTTACATTTCACGAATGTTTATGCAGCCCTCTAATAAATAAGAATATATCTATATATCAGTCACTCTCACGTTTCGACCTCTACAACTTACAAACGATTCTTGTAGGGAATTTATCTAACATTTTCTATTATTTATTGGCTTTTTCTATATTGAATTTATTTAGTTTTTATAGTAATTTTTTTTAACATAAAACTAATGAGATTGAATTACCGGTACCTAATACTTTTTTTGTGCAATAACAAATGTTAATTTGAATAAGATTGCATAACTCTAGGTATCACCGCAAAGCACTGCACTATGGCACAAAATATATGTTTTAGCGAAAAAAAATAACTATTTCTAGAACTTCTCTTAAAAATATTTTAAATTAAAAAATTTAAAGAAAGGAGTCTCATCTGTTGTAATCAAGGAACAAATTGTATATTATTTTTATAAATTTATTTTTCTAGGCATTTTCTTTCTTTCTTTCTCCTTACATTCCTTACTACTTAATAAATTTTTGTTAATTACAAAAAAAAAAGCTGCACGTTTTTTTCATTTAAGCTTATTTGAACATTAGTTTTGTAGCAAATATTAGTTGAAACATAAAAATAAAGACCCTTTTTTACACTTGAATACCTTTAGCGGAATTTATAGCCATTTAAGTATTTTTTTTTTTTTTTGGTTAAAAAGAAAAATGAATATTTTTCTTTTGCTCATAAGTATGCAACACGTAAAAGTGCCATAATAAATGTTGGTAATTTACGTTAATAATTTTGACATTTCTATTGTCATATTTTTTTTTTGCTTTTCTTTCTCTCTTATGTAAGTTAACTTCCATAATTTTTTATACATGCTTTTTAGTTATTTGGTATTTTGTTCCTCATTTCCACTAGACTACTGTTTAATGTGGCACATGTTAACGACCCACCTTAACCAACAAAACCAACTGGGGGATTGTTAAAAAAAAGAGTGGGAATAGCAGTAGAGAAAAGCACATTTAAATAGCATAATTTTGATACAAGTCTATTTGTTTTATTGTACGTACGTATATATATATACATATATATATATATATTTCTTGTTCTGTTTCCTGAATTATATTTTGTGGATGCTACTTAAAATAAGTACTGCTCAACAGTGCAGGAAAATTTAGTAAGGGCAAGGCTAAAAAAAGTTTCAAAAAAAAAAAAAACGCAATAAAATTTCGCCCTTTAGTTTTGCTTCGTCTTTTATTTTCGCAAAAATAACAAGTAAGAGTGCTATATTCGGCTGTGCCGAATCTTATATACCCTTCACCAAACTGCTTTTATCTAGTATAGAGATACATACATAAGCACATACATAAAGTATAAACAAAAAGAAAAAAATAATTTGACCTAGTTACTTTTATGTACAAAAAAAATTAACTTTCAAACCTTAAAATCATCATTTTAGATTTTCCTGATTACTTATACCAATCTAGTAGTTCTTAAAATAATATAGAAAGTGTGTTAAGTGAAGAAAGAAAATTCAAAAAAATGTTTTATTTATTTACTAAGACAAGATAAAAATTAATTAGACTTAGTTACTTTTATATATCACAAAAAGTGTAACTTTTCCAACCCTGAAATCATCCTTTTTGATTTTTCTGATTTCTTGCACCAATATCTTTCTTTTAAGAAAATAAGATATTATTAATTTACAAAGAAAGGGATAAATTTGTTTTAGTAAGTTACTTTTGTCCAAAAATAATTAAAGTTTTCCAACCCTGGAGTCGTGTTTTTAATTTTTTAATTGTTTTTTTTATATTTGAAATACTAATTTAATTCGTACTCAATCATAAAATAATTTTATTTAATAAAAATAAATAAAAATTAGTTTTAGGTAGTTAATTTTTTATATCACAAAGAGTGTAAGTTTCCCAAGCCTGGAATCCTCCTTTTTGATTTTTCTCATTTCTTATACCAATCTTTTTTTAAGAATGTAAGATG
Organism: Tachina grossa; assembly: GCA_949987645.1. Classification (NCBI taxonomy): domain Eukaryota; kingdom Metazoa; phylum Arthropoda; class Insecta; order Diptera; family Tachinidae; genus Tachina; species Tachina grossa. The sequence goes on along the minus strand of OX465278.1, from coordinate 117,180,753 downwards.
TGTTTAATTTATAGTTAAAAGGAAAAATTTGTTTCAGTAAGTTACTTTTGTATCAAAAATAAGGTTTTCCAACCCTGGAAACGTCGTTTTAATATTTTAATTTTTGTTTTAATTTGAAATACCAAATTCATTCGTACTGAAGTATAAAATCAGTTTATTTTATAAAAAAAAAATAAAAATTAATTTTCGGTAGCTAATTTTTTATATCACAAAAAGTGTGGGTTTTCCAACCCTGAAATCATACTGTTTGATTTTTATGATTTCTTATACTAATCTCTTTCTTTTAAGAATATAGATATCTTTAATTTATAGAGAAAAAGGTAAAATTTGCTTTAGTAAGTTACTTTTCTATAAGAAAGGGTAAAGTTTTCCAACTCTGAAAACGTGTTTTACACTTTTTTAAAATGAAATACCAATTTTATTTGTTTTATAGTATAAAATAATTTTATTTTTTTAAATAAAGTTAAAATTATTTTTCGGTAGTTAATTTTTTATATCACAAAAAGAGTAAGTTTCCCAACCCTGGAATCATCCTTTTTAATTTTTCTGATACCAATCTATTTCTTTTAAGAATATAAGATATCTTTAATTTATAGAGAAAAAGGTAAAATTTGATTTAGTAAGTTACATTTGTATAAAAAAATTAATGTTTTCCAACCGGGAAACATCTTTTTAATTTTTTGAAGCTTAATTTTTAATTTGAATTACCAATTTAGTTCTTAGTAAAGTATAAAATAAGTTCATTTAATAAAAAAAATAAAAATTAATTTTCGGTAGTTAAAAAAAAATTCAGTTTCCCAACCCTGGAATCATTCCTTTTGATTTTTCTGATCTCTTACACAAATATTTTTCTTTTAAGAATATAAGATATGTTTAATTTATAAAGAAAAGGAAAAATTTGTTTTAGTAAGTTACTTTTGCATAACAAAAAAAGTTAAAGTTTTCCAAACCTGGAAACATCTTATTAATTTTTTGAAGTTTAATTTTTTATTTCAAATACCAATTTTATTCGCGGTGAAGTATAAAAAAAGTTAATTTAATAAAAATAATTAAAAAATTAGTTTACGGTAGTTAATTGTATATATCACAAAAATCATAGGTTTTCCAACCCTGGAATCATCCTTTTTGTTTTTCTGATTTCTTACATCAATCTCCTTCTTCTAAGAACATTACATATGTTTAATTTGTAGAAAAAAAGGAAAAATTTGTTTTAGTAAGTTACTTTTGCATAACAAAAGAAGTTAAGGTTTTTCAACCTTGGAAACGTCTTTTTAATTTTTTTTAAATTTTTTTTAGTTAGAAATAGCAATTTTATTCATACAGTCTAAGAACGAAGTCTCTAGCTTTTCTGGGAGCTTCGGAAAACCGATTTCACGTACAGACAGAACAGACGGACAGACGGACATCGCTTATTCGTCTTCCCTATGCATAAGGATCCAGAATATATATCGTCACCTTAAAGACCAAACAACCTATCAGCAAAAATTTCAAAATTGAGTTTTTTATTTAATATTATTCCGTATATCATAACGCATATATATGCAAAATTTTGAACGCCTAATATTACAAATAAGCAAGATATTACCAAATTTCCAAATACCCTATCAGCAAGTGTACAATTTTCTGAAACCAAATAACCTATCAGCACTCATGCTAAAGAAGAAATCAGAGTAACTATTTGAATTTTTTCTTTTTGAGAAACAGTTACTTTTGATTTATTGTTCTTTGTTTTTTATTACATTTTATTTATTGTTAGAAGTGAAAAGAAAATAAAAAAGTTTTAAAACGCAATAAAATGCAGTAATGCCAAATTTTGAGACTCAAAACGCGTACAAATTTTTGAAAAAAGGGCTAGAAAGGGCTAAATTGAAAAAAAATATTAAAAAATAAAAAAAATAGTAAAATTTTTCGAAAAAGCGCGAAAAGGGGATAGTATTATAATGTTTCTGTTGAAAATAAAAACATCAAATCAATTTTTTTAAAGTAATTTATTAGAATAAAAATAACTATCATGATATCAACACATACATAGCTTGAGAGCTTCAATATTTTACATATTTCATACATACGTAGATTAAATAGTTAGCATATATATATATTAGAAATATATATACATATGTATGTTTACATAAGTAGATACATTTAAATTGGCCGTTATTAAATAAAATTTCGATTTCTCGCTCTTCTAAAAACATATATTATCTGTCTGTACTGAATAACTTTCAAGGCATAACAAATTTGGAAAAAATAAAAGATTACTCTATATTATTCTTCTTTTTTAAATTGTTAAAGCAATATCGACTTTTTACTCATTTTATTTTGCTAGATTAAAGGAAGAAAAAAATCGCAAAAGTTTAAATGTAGCCTTATCGAGCAAAAACTAAAAAGGGGCTAAAAGATTACTTTAAAAAATGCTAGGTTTGCGCCTTTTTTAGTTTGGGGCTAAATTTTTTTTTTCGCGTTTTGACTGACTGAAAACGGGCAAATATGGAAGTTCCTAAAAAAGTCAACAAAAAAGAAGAAAAAAATAAAAATCGTATGAACGGTAAGGAATATGAAGATTTTTCAAAAGGCAAAATCGTTTACAGAAAGGCAAGAGAAATGGAACCTGGGTGCACATCAAAATGTTGTGAAAAAGCTTCAAATCGACATTGTTCTATTTTTTCCGAAAAATTAACTTTAATAACTTTTAATAACTTTATTTAAAAATTAAAAAAGAGCAAAATAAATCATCAAAAATTATGATAAAATTTTAATTTTGTTGCATAGTGTAATTTAAGCAAACATTAGGCACTTTTTTGTTTAAACAAGTAAAATAAACTATAACTGTTAATATTTAATTTAAATAATATTCATCTGCTTAAAGGAATGCTTAATTATTCATACTAATTAGTATTGCTGATAAGTTGTTTGGTTTCAGATTTTTACAATTCCAAATAACCTAAGCTCCATATCATAGGCTGTGTTTAGAAAAACCGAGCTTTCTCAACCGATATATACTTCTGGTTTCATTTTAATCTGAATATATAATTTTCGTTTCAATATTGCAAATAGTTCCAATTTTATAACGTTTTTTCTCTCTCCTGTAAACTTTTGAAAACTTCTGATAGGTCGTTTGGTCTTTAAGGTGACGATATACTTTATGGCTCGCTTATTAATATTCTGAAAATTAAAAACGGAATGACAAACCTATATATACCCTTTTACCATTTTTTGGTAAAGGGTATAAAAATGATCACACGAAAGTTTGGCACATTTTAAAGCTTTTATATAATTAATTTTTGGCACATAGTATTAACTCAGCAATTTTTAATTTTCCTTCCCTAAAAGCATGTCTATGCTATTACGTTCTTACTTTCATTTAAATTCTTAGTACCCAGCTAAAAAAATATGAATATGTATGGATTAATTATAATAATTAAAATTTACTAAAATTAATAGCCATGGGCCTGTGGCAAAAATTAAATAAAAATATACTTAATAGTAACAAACCAAAAAAGTTTGTCTTAAGTAGAACAAAAAATAAGCAAATTAAGTAACATGTGTATAATTAGTAAAAGAACAAAACGACATTGGTAAGACTGTTGTAAATATAGAGATGTTAAAATTGAGCTTACAATACAAAAAAGCTTTCAGCAAATTGAAATACTATGAATCAAAACAATTCACATATTCCATTTGCAATAATGCTAAGTATATAAAGCAGAAATCTACATCAACTGACACAACACACAGTGGACCAAACACAAAAGAACGCTGATGATGAAGGTTTAGTGGCGTTCGAAAACGGCTAGTTTTTCCGTTCTACTAATTGTTTGTCAGAATATTTACACCTAACTTTGGCGTTATTTGTTCATTATTAATTATCATATGTAATTTGGCTTAAGAAGCGATACGAACTTTAGCCTGTTAAAATTATAAATATAGAAACAAATGGAGTTCGAATAATAATTAAAATTACTAAAAGAAAAAGTAATTCCGTCTAACAATATAATTTCAATATAATTTTTTTCAGTAATATGAACTTTGTTTCTTATCTAGAGAATTTTGTTATTTTCTATAAAATTAATGACTGATTATTCTCTTGATTATTTGATATATGTATTAAATGGGGCCAAAATGTATAAAATCATACAAGAATGTTTTTTTTTTTTTTTTTTTTTTTTGTAACAAAAGTTTTTCTTTTTTAAACGTTGAGGGTACGCATATAAACTTTGCATAAAGTATATATTTTCTAATGGGGTTTCAATTCATCAGTGATAAAATACCAATATTTTTTGATTGCAACATATATTAAATCTTATTTCTATACATATATGGATCCACATAATATGTGGCATAACCGCTAAAATAGCTTAAGCGACACATTTTTCGGACTATTTTAGCGGCTATGGCGCGATATGAAGAGCTTCATATTTAAATTTTCATATATGAGCTCATATATTATAATACATTTCATATATTAGTTCATATATAATAGTTTTGCCATGTATAATCCCATACATTTCCACACTCAAAATATTTCATAGGTAAAATAAACGAAAAATGTGGTTTATTTTACGAAAATATTCGTTGTTTTTACGGTACGAAATCCTTCGTACATAGTACAAACGATATTTGTTTATTTTACGAAATACTTTTTGTCTGCAAATAACAAAATTTTGTATTTTTACAAATTTTTTTTTTGTAAATTTACGAAACACAGTGTTTATGTAACAAAATAAATTGGTGAATTATGAAAAACAATTTTGTGTTATATACGAAATTTTGTGTAAAACTGAAATCTTTAAAACATAAAAATCTGCAAAAAATTACATATTGGAATTCAATATTGTAACAATAGGAAGAAAAAGATAATTTAATGGGAATTGTTACAGCATCATGCTAGGAACACAATTGGGACGAACGACGAATTTCGTCCACCTCGACGAATTCGTCGATAAGAATTCGCTGCGTAAATTCGTCGTGTGAAGCACAATAACTACGAATTTACTCAGCGAATTCAGCTCTTATAATTGATAGAGTTTGTTATTGTCAGTGTGACCATATTAGCTAATTTTGGGCTACATTTAGCCCATTTCTTCCGGATTTAGCTTTAAAATTTTTATTTAGCTCTTAACTTATTTTTTAGCTTTTTTTAAAAACCTATTTAGCTTTTTTAGCCTTTTTCAATCCAAATTGCGTATTCTCTGAAAATGTATTAAAGATATACGTAGTTTAGCTTAATTTTATCTTAAAATCTGGTCACACTTTTTATTGTGTATGTAAAGAGAGTGAGAGAAAATTGTTTTTTTCGTCGTTCGTCGGCGTACAAAATAGAAATAAATCTATCTCAAAGTTCGTCACGCACGACGAATTTCGTTTTCGTTTCGGCGGTGTTGTGTTCATTTTCATATGAACAAATGTGTTTTATTTTTTATGACGAAAGTTCGCACCGGAAAATTCGTCGTTCGTCCCAGTTGTGTTCCTAGCATCATACATCACATACACATACGGGCCTGTTCTGCAAATCACGACATGTCAAATCACGGTGATTTCAATAAATCAATAAAACTTAAATCATTGCTTTTGTAAATTTGACAATTTATAGCGATGGAAGTTGCATTAAAATATTCTATTATACATGACAAAAACTTGAAATTTATTTGCTGGTGGTTCAGCGTTGTCTATATATTTCATTGTTGCTGTAACAAATCATCAGTGGACTTCAACCACACATTTTTAATAGTCACAAACCTCTTATCTTATGCACAGACTTTCAAGAACTATCTGAGAATTCACAAATAATAATATTTTTTGAAAGTCACAAAAGAAAAAAAAAGAAAAAAAAATATTATTATTTGTGAATTCTCAACAACAATGAAATATATAGACAACGCTGAACCACCAGCAAATAAATTTCAAATTAAAATAAACTTCTGACATTATGTCGAATAATGGATTTCTTACATGACAAAAACTTAAAATACAACAAACACCCACTAACAAGTCAGTTATTAATAGTTAACTTTTGAAATCACCGTGATTTAAATCACCGTGATTTTCAGAACAGGCCCGATACTCGTGCATCACTGCTGGCCAGAGAAGCGCCAGAGTGCCGAACATCAATCGGCTTTTTGTACAAATGAAAGCACATACGCTTATACATTTGTCTCGGTTTTCTCTCTGTGGGCAGCATTGTCGTACATACATACATACACATTTTGCACTGAAACGCACGAATCAAACTGGGAACACAACTGGGAGGAACAACGAATTTTTTGTTGCTAACTGTCAATAAAACACATTTGTTTATATGAAAATTAACACCACACCGCTGTAGAACGAAACTCGTCGAGCGTGATGAATTCTTCGATAGATTTATTTCTATTTCTTACGCCGACGAACGACGAAAAAACAATTTTCTCTCTCTTTGCATAAACAATAACCAAATATTCAATTATCAATTATAAGATCTCTTACGTATTCTTCGTCGGTGTGCCGTGGAGGAGATTTGTCGTTCGTCCCAGTTGTTTTCCCAGCATAAACCATAAACAATAATTATAATAAGGGTTTTCATGAGAATGTTCAAAAGTCTCGCAAACTGTGCAATTGTGCATTTTTACACTCTCGTAAATAAAATGTCAAAAATTGTATGGAAATTTATTTACACAAACCTGTTAACTTTGCCCAACAATTTTCACTCGTAAACTTAAGCTGTGCGTGCGTGCAATTGAGCATTTATTAAAGAACAACTTATTGGTTTTTGTTGCTTCCTTGAGGCATTTTTAGATACACACACACACTTTTTATTTTTATATAAATATATAAATATGTACATATTTAATATTAATTTTTTTGACATTTCATTCAAATTTACTTATGCCGGCCATACACTACACAAGTTCAGTGCTCAAGTCTGGCACTGTACAGTGCGTTTGTGTAGTGTATGGGGGCGGTTGTGCTATTTACGCAGTGAACTGAGTAAATATCAAAACGATTTTGATATTTGCTCAAGTTTGAAAACTGTACAGTGAACTTGTGTAGTGTATGTTGCAAACGCTCAGTTTTGTCGTGATTTTTTAAGAGTTAAAAACAAAAAATTAGCGCAGAAAAAATATTCTGGGCAGAGTTCCTAGAATTATACAAAGAGTCGCCTGCATTATGGCGCATTAAAAGCAGTGATTATAGCAACAGAATTGTGAAAATTTCGAAAAATTACGAAAAGTTAATTAATAAACTAAAGGAAAATAGATGCAAATAGAGAAATGGCTGTTAAAAAGATTAACATATTTAGGACTTAGGCTGTTTTTATTGCCACAGCAGTTAATAAAATAGAGCAGTATTTGCACATGTTGTCTTCTTCACTTATAGCTTTAAAATAAAAACTGCACAGTTTACTTGTATAGTGTGTGTCACAAGCTTGGTTTACGCAGTGCCAGACTTGAGCACTGAACTTGTGTAGTGTATGGCCGGCATTAACTGTTTGCGCAAAAGGGGCTTCATGAGACAAGTCTCGCAAGTTTGCCCAATTGCACAAATGGCAATTTTAAGAGTTCTCATGAAAATCCTTAATAATTTTTTATTTTACAGAAATTTATTTAATATGTAATTTTTTAATACAACATATACAATGACAGGAAAATAAATTGGGAAAATATTACAAAATAAAACAAAACAACAGTTTTTATTCTCATATTTTAAAATTTTTTTCGCAAAATACACGAAACTTCCCAGCCGGCAATTTTTGAAATTTTCAATCAAATTCGAGTCTTTTTTGACTCCTCTGCGCGATTAAAAAGCTAGAATATGCGCTCATTTTCTGATCATAAATTATACTTTTGTCGGTAGAAAAACGTGACTACCTGCGACTCTTCTTGATAAATCATTTATGAGTCTTTTTCTATATTAGTTTAGAGTCGTTTTCGACCCGTTTTCTAGTAGTATTTAAGGTCTTTTTCGAATCGTTTTCTGATCATTTATTAATCTTATTTCGCTTCATTTTTTACTATTTTTCGAATTGTCTTTCAGCCATGTTTCTAATCGCTTACGAGTCATATTTGAGAAATTTATCAGTCAGTTTATGAGTTTTTTTATAGTCATTTATGACTGTTATTAGGGTCATTTATCAGTCGCATTTCTAATAGTATTTGACTTTTCTACGAGAATTTTTTAGTCAGCTTTCTGAGTCCTACGTTTAATGGTCAAACAGAATTACGGCACAAACACATTTTCCAGTCCAGAGACAGAATCTATTTTATTTTGGCAACGTTTTTTCTTATGCTATTACACTTTCAATAAATTTCATACATTTTGTAAAGAAAAATAAGCAGAAAGAAAATATAACATAAATCAGAAAGCAGTTGAAGTTACTGCCGTTGATTTTATTATGGGCTCTGTTAATTTGAAATCGATTTTTCCTGAAGCTGCAGGCTTATTCTGTTTCATCATTTAATTTCATATTCGATTTAACTTTTATAAATGAAAAAAAATTAAGTTTTTGACATTATAGGTAAAGATTGTCCCGTTATACTTCAAAATAACATATCAAGTAGTGGTTAATCATCTATATGCGTAAAATATGATCATAAAATATATAATTATAATCACTTTTAAAACACCTGCAAGATTTGTTTTTGATTAAGCATTTTACAGTCTTCCAGGTAAGCGAAATATGATAATAACAAACGGAAATAATAGTCACATTTTACACGTCTGGATGATTAATTTGTGATTGCTATATAATTTGTTATTGTATTTTAAATCGAAGTATTTTTACCCATTAGCGCGAATCTTTTTCGAGTCCTTTTTGAATCATGTAAGTGATTAATCAGTTTTTGGTCACGAATAGTGATCTAAAAAGACTCAGCAAGGTGATTTTTCAGAAAACTATCTTCCAAATGCTAGATGGGTTGTATAGATTTAAGAATAATTTTGTACTAAAAAGAAATTGATAACAAAACCAAATTTGTTTATTCTACGAAATTTCTAATTTTATAAAATATTAAAAATACTATTATTCGAGCTTTTATTATTTATTTATAGTTTATTTAAGGTTTAGGTCCCAAATGATAATTTTTTATTTTTTCGATATTTCGCTACAACGTATTTTTTTATTTTTTTTTATTTTCTCTTAAGTTCAATAAAATAAACGAAAAATGTGGTACTATATACAAAAATAATTGTACGAAATAATTTTTGTAACTTAACGAAATTCGCAAAATTACGAAATCTGTTTTCCTGCATAAGCCACAAATATTTTCGTAAAATGTACAAAACTTTCCTTTCATTGCACAAAAATTTAATTAGTAAAAAATGTTTCGTATTTTTAAGCATGGAATATTTTGAGTGCATACATGAATTCATACATATTCATATTATAGTTAGATACATTCATATATTAAAAATATATGGACCATATATAATTTTTTTAGCTGGGCAATTATTAATTTCATTTTATAGAAGTAAATATAGATAATTTACTTATTATTTTTTAATTTTGTCTGACAAATGTCTAACTCTAAGTCACTATCTTTTTTATTAAATAGAAATTTTAGTTTCTGTCTTTTACATAAAACAATTTGCAACTTCAATATAAACAATTTGTAAGCAATTTTTACATAAAATAGGCCAATAACAGAATTTGAGAAGAACATACTAACTTAATTTTTTAATTATTATTATTTTTTCTTTGAAACATATGACTACGGTAAGAGGGGAGTTTTTATTTTATTTTTCAGAAACCGGTTAAAAATCTATTTTTTGGGCCAGACTTAACAAATATATGTATGTCCTGGCAACACTGGAGAAAGCAGAGTGAAATACAGATACATATTAAAAAGTGGTAAAGCTGGTAAATTTAAAACTTTCGAAACATGCTCTTAAGTAAGTTTTAACATAAGTGACAATTACTACGCTTATACATACGCACACTATTTGCAAATGAAAATATTTGCAAGTAAATTAACTCACTGTTTATACGGAAAAGCAAAAGTACACAAACTTGGTAGCACTTCTAGAGAAAACTTAAGGCCCAACTATAATACGAATAAGCTGGCTTAAGCTAATGTCAGAATTGAACGATAGGTCTGTCAAATGCTTAAACAATTCAGATGTGACTTTTAGGTGGCCACAATGTACTTACATGCACTTAAGTATTCTGCACTAGAGCTGCAAAACTATCGATAGTACTATCGATATTATCGATAGTTTTGTTGTAAATGAAATATCAATAGTTTTTTCTACTATCGATACTATCGGCAAAAAACAAGTAATTAAAAGAGTAAAAATAATCGAAGTCAGTAAACAGTAGCCGGCAGATTTGAAGCAAATTATCCTTAGTTGATTTATGCTCTTGTACAGCGATGGAAAAGTTGGTACAATTGTATAATTTTAGCGCTATTTGAATGCCAAAAGTACCGTAGCACCGCAATGACCCATTTAGCACTACTGGAATCTCTTTATATTATATTACATGCCAAAAATAGCATTAAAATATATTAACCCCCTTATGCAAAAAATAATGCGTGCTTGAAGTGTACATTAAAAAAAATTTCCATAGAAAAACCGGTTTTAACATTCACTTATTTTTTTTTTTGCACAAGGGGGTTAATCTTTAGCTCGAAGGTATTAGAAAATTAAGTAAATCAAACGATGTTTTCTGGTACTTAAAGAATTGCTGGAGGAATGTTATTTATTCCAAATTCATCTGCAAATGTGGAAATTTTATTTTCGTACCAAGGGGAGAAGCCGACTATTTGCATGGACTGTGAACAATCGAATAATAAAAGGTTATAAACGTAGTATATCGTAAATGTTACTTTTATATTCAGATCCCAGCAACTAATATTCTTTGTGCACCTTCTGGCGTTTTGTTAATTGATTTTTAGTTAATTAAAAAGTACAAGTATTAAAAAAATATAAATAAAGAATTAGGTACAATCGTACTGAAAAAATTAAATTTTTTTTTGAAAGTTAGTACAATTTGTAAATATGACCTCACATCCCTGCTTCTTAGAGCTGCAAAACTATCGATAGTATCGATAGTTTTGTTTTAAATGAAATATCGATAGTTTTTTCCACTATCGATACTATCGGCAAAAAAAACAAGTAATTAAAAGAGTAAAAATAATTTGCATCTTTGAAGCAAATTATCCGTAGTTGATTTATGCTTTTGTACAGCGATGGAAAAGTTGGTACAATTGTATATTTTTAGCGCTATTTGAATGCCAAAAGTACCGTAGCACCGCAATGACCCATTTAGCACTACTGGAATCTCTTTATATTTATTATATGCCAAAAATAGCATTAAAATATATTAACCCCCTTATGCAAAAAATAATGCGTGCTTGAAGTGTACATTAAAAAAAATTTCCATAGAAAACCCGGTTTTAACATTCACTTATTTTTTTTGCACAAGGGGGTTAATCTTTAGCTCGAAGGTATTAGAAAATTATGTAAATCAAACTATGTTTTCCGGTACTTAAAGAATTGCTGGAGGAATGTTATTTATTCCAAAGTCATCTGCAAATGTGGAAATTTTATTTTCGTACCAAGGAGAGAAGCCGACTATTTGCATCGACTGTGATACTGTTATATTCAGATCCCAGCAAATAATATTCTTTGAGCTAATTTTTCACATAAAGATAAACTCTACTTGTCAGTTAACTGCAGTTTAAACTTAAAACTTTGTTTTTCAGATAAAGATTATCTAGTTAAAAATCTAGGTTTAACCGGGCAACATTGCGCAGTTAAACTCAAGTTAGAACTATCAAATGATAAATATACATACATACATATATAGACATGTATAAAATAAATACTACGCAATTGAAAAAAAAACAGTTTTACTGAAAAGTTCAATATATAAATAAAATGGATGCTTCTTATGACGACGAAGATTTTAGCGATTATTAAACCTATAATAACTTGGATAGGATAATAATAGGAGAAATATAAAGGAGATACGAACACGCCAAAATGATTTTTATGTGTGTAATGAATTGGAATTCTTTCAAATATTTCGTTGGATTTAAAATTTTATGTTCTTTTGTAGTTTATTTTTGGAGCGACACTATTTTTAAGTCCATATTACTTATTTTTAAATTCTTAAAAATTTCAAAAAACTTATAGAAGTTTTTTAATATAAATTTAAAGAATTGTCATATCGCTTTTTAAGTGTTGCCCTATTTATATAAAATATTTTCAAGAATTCCATATCTATATTGAAAGCAAAGTATGGCATTTCTAGCTAAATTGACAAATTTAAACCATCGCTGAAAAACAGAATGGGCGGTTAAAACCCGTTTAACTTTGTTTCTTGGTTAACTCAAACGTATGTTAAACTAGGTTTAACTAATTAGTAAAAAACTAGCCCTTTGTGCACCTTCTGGCGTTTTGTTAATTGATTTTTAGTTAATTAAAAAGTACAAGTATTACAAAAATATAAATAAAGAATTAGGTACAATCGTACTGAAAATATTAAAATTTTTTTTTTGAAAGTTAGTACAATTTGTAAATATGACATCGCATCCCTGCTTCTGTATACATAAGTACTTAAATAGATACATATGTATGTATATGAATTTGTTTATAAATCCAAGTGTTATTCGACAAATAGTAGTCACAAGTATCTTAATAAATTCAACATCGTCGACACAAAGATACATTTTGGTGGTACTGATATCGCGACGGCCGCCAATCGTCTCTTACGATAAAACTTTACAGTTAGTGTCTTAAAAGTTATCAACAATTTTCGCATTTTGATAATTCTAAACCATGGGTAGGCCCATAAAATTTTAAGTTCAACAAAAAAGAATATTTTCGATAATATGCCGCTTACGATAAAATTGAAAAAAAAAGGCTTTATATATTTTTATATACTAATGAAAATGTTGAGGACTCTAGATTTTTTTTCGAGTCAAATGTAGTTTAGGTGGCAACTTTTATAAAACTATTCGATACTATCGATAGTATCGATAGTTTTACATAAAACTATCGAAACTATCGAGTGACTATCGATAGTTTTGCAGCTCTAGCTTAAGCTAGCTTATTCATATTATAGTTGGGCCTTTACTTATGTTGACAAACAAAATTGTGTAAATGTACAAAATATCAAATAATTATTTGTTTTAATTGTCATTATTTGTTTCTATGAATGCTTTTTATGCAATATTTATCCATTTATTGTTGTTTGTTATCCAACATTTGTAAGCGTGACAACATCAAGCATTTTATTTGCGAATAGTACGTTAATCAGGAACTGTTTTTTTTTTGCAAGTAAAAAATTTATTCGCCGTTTATGCGGCAAAATTCTCTATTTGCAATATTTTTATTTGCGAATAAGTCGCCCGTATAAACGTGGACCTATACTCCTTGTAGGAACGAGGGGAACCTATATAATATATAAACGTGGTAAATGTTATGGTAAAGTTTTGAATAATTTCCTAAAAATTGGCAACACTGATTAAAACAAATTAAATGTTTCAATTATATACCGCGTTTAAATTTGAATATTTTTTTTAATTGGCAACACTGGTGACAAGCAATCTGTCGAGGCACTGGCCTTAAGCACTTGTTTCTTAAACAGTCAACAATAATAAAGTACAGATTTTAAAAAATTGTATATTAGCGAAAGTGGCAACATTTAGGTGAGGTCCAAATAGTTAAATATTATAAAATATTTTATTTGTGAGGAAGTGGCAACACTGTTAGAACTAAAAATTTCGAGCAATAAATTCAGGGGAATATATAGGATATGGCAATACTGGCAATCGTCAAAATTCTATGAAAGCATAAGTTGAAAAATGTGCAAGTAGTGGTAACGCTCTTAGAAAGCCAAAACTTTCTTAAGTACACTGCAAGCAACACTGTTAAAGTCTTATTTTCTAAGGGCAGTTTTCGATCGTTTTTTCTTGAGGCGGCAACATGGAAAAAAGTGAATTGCTATTAAATTTTCATAAAAGGCAATAAGCTAAATTTGCGATTTAGGATAACTTTTCAATAGTGTTAAGGCTGCCAAAAGACAAATTTTTGAAGTAAAGCTTACACTGTGTGTAATTTTTTAAGTCATGGAAATATAACCATATACGGATACCAATACGTGATAAAAGCCCAAAAGATAAGACCCGTGTCTCCCAGTTTTGCCAAAATGCATCTCCTTTTTTTTGTGGCCCCAAAGATTTGGGGCCTCGGTGTCATTTTTGCTCATATCTTGCAAACCGTTGTTTGTTTGGAAATTTTTCACTTTTGCGGATACGTCAGCGCTACCTAAAGGGTGTTAAGAATCATTCCTACGAAGTTCAGACATTGTAAAACGTTTTTTATTGAGATCATAAGTATATTTTTGTAGTTGATTATTTCCCTGAATTTTGAACGGTTTGCTACCTATGGACCTGAACAGGGGGAAAAAGGTATAAAAATCCAATTTTTTTACATTTTTTTGCGATTTTGATCTTTAAGATGAAGCTATTTTGATTTTATATGATCACTATTTTTGTTCTCTATGACAGGAGCCTCAGAGAGTAAATCGAAATTCCGAACGGTTTGCAAGGTATGAGCCTGAGAAAATGTTCAAACGACACCGAGACCCCAAAAAGTAGATAGCTTGGGTCAAAACTAGGAGACACGGGTCTGTTTTTTGGTCTTTTATCACATAGTGGTGTCCGTATATGGTTATATTTTTTCGTGTTGCACTGTGTTATTTTAATAATTGTTCAACAAAGAAACATTCAATTCTTGGAAGTATAAATTTGTAATATATTTCTAAGAAATGGCAGCTTTGTAAAACTCAAATTTTCGATACAAAGATTTTGCATCCTTGAATAATTTTTTGGTAAATGTTTAAATGGTAAATGCAATACTTTTGAGGTTCAGTATAAGAATAAAAAAGTGGCATTGCTGATTAAAGACCGCTGCTTATATCATTTTTCTTGGCTTGGTAATTCCGCGGCTAATGGTCTTTGCTGCTGCAATAAAGACAATATATATAGAAGAACACTAAACTAGAGAGAATTCAATAATTGATGAATATTTTAATTGATAAAAAGTTTTAATTGAATAAATTTTTTAATTGAATAAAATTTTTCATGGAATTAATACTTGAATTCAATAGCTTGTTTTATTGAATAATATTTTTCATGGAACTAAAATTTTAATAGAATAAAGTTTTAAGTTGAATAAATAATTTTAATTGCATATATTTTTAAATTTTTTTAATTGAATAAATTTTTTAATAGTACAATTGAATAATTATTTTATTTGATTAAACTTTTGATTGAATAAAATGTTAAATTGCATAGATTTTTAAATTTTTAATTTAAAAAATTATTTAATTGAATAAATTTTTTAATCGCATAATTTTTCTAAATTGAATAATTTTTTTTTTTTTTTTGTAACGAATATTATTTTTTCTGACTTTAACAATTGCCGTTTTTAACACAATCGCTTCAATTTGTAACATCTCCTCCAACAACCCTTATTCATTTGCCCAGCACTGTTAAAAAAAAATTTTTTTCATTTTCCCGTAAAGCCAAAAATTATAAATGTCTCACTTTAAATGGCATCATTTTGCAAAATAGCAAAATGGAGAAAAATGTATGCATTTTGTTGAAAGAAAGCAAAATTATAGAAACACAAAAAAAACTCCAAATGTAAAGTACAAAGCAAAAAAAAAAAGCATAATTGTAAGAACCTTTAAAGGAGGGTAATTTTCTCAAGATTGCTTAATTTTCTTTTTTTAAATGTGTGTTTTTAAAAGAAAAGAAGATACAACCAAATTTTGCGAGAGAAATAACAAAAAACGTCTAATAAAAAACGTAAAACAATGTTACTCATTAAATTAATGTCATTCTATTGCCATTGACAGCTGGTGTCAAAATTTTTGTGTGGTATGATTTTTGCATACAGGCGAGCCACGGAATGTGATATTTTCACTATGACGAATCTTGAAAAAAAAAAATTCGTAAATAGTAATGAGCAGGGACAATGACTTCATGCATTTAAAAAAGTTAGTTTAGGCGCCTAAGATATGACATCAAAAACGCAAAATATGCACTAAAAACAATAAAATATGCACATATCTTTAAACAAAATTATTCAAAAATAAAGTTCTCAATCTGCATATCACTAAATAAAAATATAAAAATATTTTCTTTTCTCAAGAGGTGCGTGTACAAGCCTTTTATATTAAATCTTTACACAAGATTAAATATGGTATAATGATTCTTTCTGAATTATTAACTCCAAACTCGCATTTTCGACATATGTATGTTTATTTATTTATTTATTTAGTACATATTATACAAAGTAAATTTGTATAATATGGTGTTGCACAAGTATGGGCGGAGTAACTAGACCATATGCCCAAGATGGTATTAACAGTATTTTAAAAGTTTTTGTGACTGACTGTACACGACCTATGCCTTCACATAGGAAGTAGCAACGTGGTTGTTAAAGAAATTCCACAAAAAACCGCAAGATTATACGGTTATCCGTGGCAGATCAGTCAACCAGTGCGAGCGAGACGAAAAACTCTCGAGGGCCAAACAACACGCACAAGCCTGACCGCACTTAAGAAATAATTACGATGACGCGAGAGATGTTCCTCAACCCAGAGCCACAGAGGATATACAGAGATGACACGAGACGGAAGATAATTAGTGTTTTCTGAGGTCTCGCTCACTCAGTCACTGCGTATTCTTTAAGCTTCTTTCGTGGTGGCATTTTTTCTTTGTGCTTTGTGTTTTTCATTCGCTTGTGATTTTGGTAAGTACAATGTGAAAATTTATTAGTTTTAAAGAAATATGCTTTAAATTTTATTTGTTTGCAGATTTTTGTAAGAAAAACATAATCTTGGTTGAAATTAAAGGTGAGTAGTTTCTGCAATTGATAATTTATGTCTGTATATTGTCATAATAGCTAGTTTTTTCTCTATATTTTCAGAAGCACATTTTTGGCAAAATAGAAAAATACCTATGTGAGTAAAAAAACTATAATTTTATCTAATATACACGTATATTAATTTAAATCGTTTTATTTTTTAGGAGCAACAAATGCATGAAAGGCTGCCCGCCTGGCAGATCTTCCGGATCCCTTGGAACAGTCATTTAATTGTGGGAAAATAATCCGTTAAGGTAGGATTCTTGCCGGAGACAACATATGGATCCATTAAAGAAAAAAATGTCGAGGATAATGATTTGTTGAGACGCGTAACTCGCTCATTTGTATCGAATCTGATGACGATGACGTTAATTCGACAGGCAGAAATCCTGCTGCCTTATCCGCTTTACTGTCTAATAAGTCAAGGGTATGCGCGGCAACATGAGCTGCCGTGGCAAAACTTAACCCAATTTTTCTCAGAAACACCAAGAGAGTCACTAATTATGGACGTCGCTTTTGTGAACTCACTAGTACGACGCAGCCTGGGAACTCGACAAATTGGCACAAGTGGAAATGCAACGCAAAATCTAACAAAAACATTTGGAAGCCCAACACCAAAAGCAGCAACAAATCAAATCGCTTGAAAGTGCACTTATATAGGCTTTCACCAAAATTGGAGATGCACCTACTACATCGGCAAAAACAACAAAAAAAATTGTAAGTATATTACAACTAGACTTACTTCATACTTATAAATTTTTAAAGTAAAATAATATCTAATTTTAACTTTGACTTTATTTCAGCGGACACGCAGCGGATAAGATTAAAAACTACTACAACAGCAACTGTAACCAGCATCAAACATTACACGGCCAACAATGATGCAGAAGACCTGTTGCTTGAACTTAAAACACTAAAATTTAATTGTGTATTTATTTTTATAAGTTTTTATTTGTGTTTAATGCAATATTTAACTATTTTTTGTGCATTTATATAACTGCAATTGTACACCCTTTACTAGTTTTAAATTTTTTAAACAAACATTTTGACAACAATAATAAATTATATTAAGTAATTAAAAATTCAAATTTCAAGACAAAATAGAAAAATAAAATGCATAAATTTATTAGCAAAATAAAATATGTTGTTTTTAATTAGTTACATAAAGAATAATCCAAACGTCTGTACACAAATAATCACCCTTATCGGGAATAAAAGGCGAACATTTTGTTCACCTGAAATATTTCCCATGAACAAGTGGTGGACAAAATGGAAAATAGTATACCGATACAACGCAAACATTGGCGATCACAAAGGGAAAGGGAACACATTCCAAGCGAACTTTCATTCCCGATAAGGGTGAATAATAGCTAAATCTTTCCATAAATCAATTTCACTATTTTGCCGAAATTGAAAAGTTAGATCAAGTAATGTATAACCACAATGGACATAGCATAACATCCGGATGTTTAGAACACCATGTTTCAAACGCACTGAATCATGAAAAGAAACCAAATCATTATTTTCTTTAAATAAATAAAATACTGGTTCATTACCTTCGCAATAGATATCGTACTATCATCATCAGATGCATGTCTGGCAGCTAGCAACCCTAAATCCAAATAAGACACATGACGTACGCCGGAGCAAATATTAGTCCTTCAATGATTGAATATATCTATTTGTTCCTCATTTTCACTTTTATTTCTTTTAAATTTCATATTTTTTATATATTGGCCACATTTTTCTTTTAATTTTTTATATACACACACACACCATGTACTATTCAAACACAAATCTAATACGTATGTACACATTTTAATGCAAATAATCTTTTCCACATTATATTTTTCCAATTAGAAACAAATAAATACTTTTAATTTAAATTACTTTAATTTAATATTGTAAAATTAAATTTCTTTATTATATTTTCTCTTTGTTTTGTTTGCAATTTTCATAACAAACACACACTATTTGTCCCTTTCTCGCAGTTCCTGTACCACAAATGATTTTAGCTTTTTCCTTACGTCAGTTATAACAACTCTGGTCTACTTTGTGCCAGAGCTGCTTAACGACTGATATGTATGTTTATATTACACTAAAGGAGCGATACGTAAATAGAAAAAGAAAAGTGTTGTTATTTATTTATTTTCATTAAAAATCTTTTTATTATTCATACATACATATGTATTATCGAATGTGAAGTCTAATCAATTTGTTTTTAGAAAGCTTTGTGCATTGAAAAAGGCCTTGTAACGTCTGTGGATGTAATCGGCTCAAACTTAAATGATTCCTTTTATATAATGTTGTATATTTATTTAACTCAACCATTACAATGGATTGAATACTAGCTAATACATTTGGTTTTTGAATCCGTTATAATTTTTAAAAACAATATCACGTTTAAGCATAATTGTTTCACTACTTTCGGCTTTAATAGCAGACAATTTGAAATTATAAATTTTTTTTTTAATAAATAGAAGTAACACTCAGGCAATTAATGCCTACTACTATTACTAGGTGTTACCTTCTTTAGGAAAGGGATAGTGATAAAAGGACAGGTGGTGAAGGAAGAGATAGAAGAAAGCTTCATTCTTTTTACAACTGCTTTTTGCACGCTTTTTAATAATGCAGTGTTGCAGCGCCTTCTGGTGTTAAATGAGGCGTATTAAATTTTAGCAATTTTATTGGTTATTTTACTTCGCCGATGATTTTGCTACACAATACCGACGAAGGAGGGCGCTCTGAAGTAACATTAGGATTAGCATCTACTGAAGTCGGTATAGTTCAGTGACCAGTGACTATGCCTTCATCACTTGAACTTTCCAACAACAGCTGATGCAAAGGGACTGTAATGCACATCAGAAAAATGCGTGGTATTGTTATTTGAATGACTGTCGGATACATGGATTGAACCTAGAATCTTCAGTTTTGTAGTCGACGTGCTAACTACTTCAGTCAACGCCACCCTCAATTTCATTAAATTTGGTAGGTGTGTGCTTGTACAATCGTTCCACAATTCTATACCAATGCAAGCGAATACAGTTGGCAAACATAGTTTTGAAACATTTTTGGAAATTTGAATTTTGGAGAAAATATGACATTTATATCAAAATATGAGACAAAAATATGCATTTATGACTAAATTATGCAAAAATATGAATTTTCAGCAAAATATGCAAAAATATGCACTAACAAATCGATGCCATTTTTACGCAAATTCATTGTTTCGTAAAGATATTTCATTCCAGCCATTATCAGAGTTAAGGGAAAAAACATGCATTTGCATGAAACCCCTGTCCCTGGTAATGAGAAATACTATTTACCAAAGAATTCTGGGTAATAACGAGTTAACAATTGAAATTTAGAGTTCAGCCTTATGTGAAAACTCTCCTAGAACTTGGTACAATTGTTGTAAGAGGTTAAACTGGCCGGAATGCAGAGCCATAATATCAAGACCACATGATTGCATGGCGCTAGGGTAGGAAAAGTTAAATCAGATGAATAGGGAAAATCTGCTCGCTATGCCTTTAGCAAACTTTCAAAATTAAAAATTTTTTTTCATACAATTGTCCCTACATGAATATTTAAGAAATACTTCAGTTAGTTTTAAAACTAACTAGACTCGAGATTTTCAAGAAAAAATAATAATCCGCAACTATCTCCTCAGCCAGTTTCCAACAGATTTTCAGTTGACTAAACTGAAAATGACTTTGAAGGAACTGCTCTCAAATATAAATATTCGAAGACGGTAGTACAAATGGAAATAAATGACCACGAATATTTAAATTCAAATGCTTGAATGCCCGAATACAAAAACTACCAATAAGCCAACACGAAAATTTGAAAATTAATCCGTGTTTCAATTAGAATGTTCGAAAATAAATATTAGAACAAGGGTACTCGAATGTGTTTGCTCCCTGTCGGAAATTACGTTAACTTTAAACTAACTTTAAGCTTACTATTTTGCAACTACTACTGACTGACATGACACTTGGATTACTTTTAATGTAATCAACTGACTATTTTAACATTGCGATATCCCAGGCGGTAGTCAATTTGTCTCAGTCTGCATTACTTTCAGCTAACTTAAAGTTGAATATTTTAAATTAAAATTAAACATTTTTTTCTGAGGTTCGAACATATATCATCACATGTTGTGTACTCAACGCTGCTACCACTCAGCTAAGGTATCATCTAAAATAACAACAGAAAAATAATAATATAAAACTGAAATGAGTTTAATAGTACTATTCCATATACGTGATCTAGGTCAAAACATTTGATTTGCCCTAATTAAGTAATTTGCGATATGAGCAAATTATCTCAAATGACTTAATTTGCTACAAATTAAGTCGAATTTGTCAATGCAACACTGCGCTGCTGCTATTATTATAAATGCAACTCTGGGTCATCCATTATTGGTGACTTACAAATCCGAAAAAGTGACATTTAAGTACGAATTAAAATGGCAGATTCTATTTGCTTATAAAAAGGAAAAAGTAATTAAAAAAAAGAAAGTTATTGTCAATGTTGTTTTCCATTCTTATGTATATGTTTTATTTATTTTGCTGTTCCAAATTATTATTAAACAAATTTTTGTGCTTCTTTTAGGTTATAAAAATAAATAAAGAATTCAAACGTCAAATTGATTTCGAAAATTCGAACATGGAAACACTTACAACACATAATGGAAACACTTCGACATGATTTTCTCAAATCAACTTGATTTGCTCATAATGGAAACGTAGGAAAATGTAGCTGAGAATGAATCTGTTGGCTCTCATCAAATTCGATTACGTACTCAACAACCCAAAGGTTTGTTCTGGATGACATTGCAGTTAGCTTTTAGTCAGTCTAAGAAAAGTTAACTATAAGTTAACTACTTTTGTAGTCAACCACACATTCTCCGACAGGGCTTGAATACGAGTACTCACAAATGGATATGCTTAAATGAAAATTCGTATACTAATACTCGTTTGCGAGTGCTCCAACATAAATACACGATTATTTACACTCGAATAGATAAACCCGAATATGAATTCCGAATATTAACACTCCACTATGAATATTAGAATACTAACGCTGATGTACAAATAGTCGAATACAAATACCAGTACATATGTAAGTATTTAAATAAGAGTATAAGGAAATGAAAGTTCATGTACAAATTTGGTATAATCGAATGCACATATTTGTAAAGGAATTAACGGAAGCAAATATTACAACTTGAATTTGAATGCTAGAAAATATAGATATTTGCATGCAAATACTACGAATACTGGAAATGTAATACTTTTAAATAAATACTCGAACACAAATAGTCGATTATAATTGCTCGAGTAAAAATAATCGAATACATGTTTGAATTCGAATAATTGCAAATTAATGAATATAAGAATTTTCCTGCATAAGCACTCGAATAATTAATATAAGATCCAAATATTCGAGTACTCGAAATAATAATAATCTAAAACAAATATTCATATACATATGTACATCAGAGAACTGGATGAGTTGATTTACATTCGTTGTCCACTCATATTTACAATGTTTTTGTATTGTTTTTTTTTAACATCAGTATCAGCGTTGTCAGTTTAGGGGATTTGTCCCCAAATTGGGGATTTTTTTCGAGATTGGGGATGACAATTTCGTGTTGGGGATCTGGGAATTTGTTGGGGATTAAAGGGATTGTGTCGGATTTTTTTTTATAACTGATGATAACAAGAATGATCTTTGAGATAAGAAATGTGTGTCTGGCAAGTCTAAAAATGTGTGTTTCTCTTCATAGTGAATGAATTCTATAGGTAATAAAAAAGAAGTATCAAAGCAGATTAGCCAATACAATGAACACTACCAAAACAAGAATACGTAACAAAATGAAATATGACTTGTTGGAAACACTTCTTGGAATAAACACACTTTAAAAATAATTCCATTTGTTGTGACAAATTAATCCTTCTGCTGAAATGCTAAAGCTTTTTATTACAAGTACTATGTACAACACAATTTCTGAGGCTGATGAATCCGGAAGATTTCGATTCTGAAATATTTGAAATGGCAAACTTTTTTTAAAATTTTTTTTATACTTGTGTATATTAAACTATGTCTTATTTTTTTCTTTCCGAGTTTTATAAGTACAAATTAAATTAATATGAATGTAAATAAAGCTATCGATATAAATGTTGTTTTCTTGTCATTATTTTTTTAATAAAATTAAAATTTTTTATCTTTTTCACAAAACAAAAAATGTTAATAAGAAAAAACTCAATTTGGGGATTTTCGGGGATTCCCCAAACAAATGTATGGATGTACTTTGTTTACAACAAAATTCTACATCTACGTCACAGGCAGAAAATAAAAAAAAACGGACCTGCGCAAAACGCTAACTGATTTTCTTTATTCATGATCAATATGTACTATAGCATTGCACAGATACATCTGTTTGCACTAGTTTTGCCTGTTTTTTGGTTCTGGTATGAACAAATATGTTATTTATCGTTTTCTGTTATTAGTTGTAAATTTTAATTTTTTAAGCAATTATTGTATGGTTGGTCAATGAGCAAATGAAAACAACACATTTATTTTTTTTGTTTTTCTAAGGCAAATAAGATACATAACACTGCTTTTACCATAAGTGCCTTATGATGTGTTGAGAAAAAATGTAATTGGCTGATGAATGAATGAATGAAAGCAAAATTGCACATATACATATATGTAAGTAAATGATACATGTACATGAAACACATGCATGTGTAAAAAATTGTCTCCTTCTCTCTCTATACTTTGACTGCGCCACAAAATAACATAACGAACGTCCGCACATACATCTGCACATCATGTATCTGTTTCAATAGTGGTTTTTTCATATATTTGTATTACAATATGTATTTTTTGAGCAAAAACAGATCAAACAGTTGCTCAGCAGCAATACAATAAGCAATTGTTATTTGTTTTCAATTGTATTTTAATTTGGAAAAGCACGCACACACAATAACTCTTATACTAGTTTTGTCGCTCACACTACAATTATATGGTACATACCATGGTATATTTGTTTTGGCTATACAAACGAGTAAACAAATGCAACCCTTTAATATGTACTCGTACTACACTGAAAAAACAGTTTTACATAAACTCAACGAGCTCGCATTCATTGATTTAAATTCATTGAAATTCAACGTACTATACGTTGGTTCAAAAAAATATTCCTTGAAATTCAACGTAAAATTTTATGTAGATATGAACTGAACGAATGATATTATTCGTTGAATTTAACAACGAACTAGTTTATTGATTTAACGTATAATACGTTCAATTTAATTAACACGTTCCTTCTTATATACATAAAAGAAAAAAGTTTAATAATTTTCAAGAAAGTGTACTTTGATTCAACGAACCCGTTCATTAATTTTAAGTAATGTACGTTGAATTTGACTTCAAGAGCAAGAAGAAGATGTTTTATTCAAAGAACGAGTACTTTGATTCAAAGAACCACCATTTGAATTTTTGTTATGTTTGGCTCAATTCAACGTACAAGTTCCTTGTTTTATAACGGGGAAAAACGTACTAAAAAGAAACAAGAGTGCTATATTCGGCTGTGCCGAATCTTATATACCCTTTACCAAAGTGCTTTTATGTAGTATAGAGATACATACATAAGCACATACATAAAGTATAAAAAGAAAAAAATAATTTGACCTAGTTACTTTTATGTACAAAAAAACTTAATTTTCAAACCCTAAAATCATCACTTTAGATTTTTCTGATTCCTTATACCAATCTAGTAGTTCTTAAAAAATATAGGAAGTGTGTTAAGTGAAAAAGAAAATTCAAAAAAATATTTTATTTCTTTACTTTAATATCCAGAAAAAAAGTTCAAAGTTTCCAGCTCTGAAGCTGTTGTTTTTATTTTTATAGTTTTCTACAAAAGCTTTTATTTCCAAAACGTAAAATATATATAATTTATAAAGGCAAAGATAAAAATTAATTAGACTTAGTTTCTTTTATATATCACAAAAAGTTTAACTTTTCCAACCCTGAAATCATCCTTTTTGATTTTTCTGATTTCTTACACCAATCTCTTTCTTTTAAGATAAGATAAGATATCTTTAATTTATGGAGAAAAAGGCAAAATTTGCTTTAGCAAGGTACTTTTGTATAAAAAAAGTTAAAGTTTTCCAACCCTGGAAACATCTTTTTAATTTTTTCAAGTTCAGTTTTTAACAAAAAAAAAATAAAAAAATAAAAATAAGTTTATTTATTAAAAAAAAAAAAAATTAATTTTCGGTAGTTAATTTTTTATATCACAAAAAGAGTAAGTTAGCCAACCCTGGAATCATTCTTTTTTATTTTTCTGATACAAATCTATTTCTTTTAAGAATATAAGATATCTTTAATTTATGGAGAAAAAGGAAAATTTTGTTCTAGTAAGTTGCTTTTGTATAAGAAAAAAAAGTTATAGTTTTCCAACCCTGGAAACGTCTTTTTAAATTTTTTAATTTGTTTTTATTTGAAAACCGAATTTTATTCGTGGTGAAGTATAAAATAAGTTCATTTAATAAAAATAAATAAAAATAATAATAATAATTTTAAACTTCACAAAAATTTTAGGTTTTCCAACCCTGTAATCACTCTTTTGTGTTTTTCTGATTTCTGACATCAATTTCTTCCTTTTAAGAACATAAGATATGTTTAATTTATAGAAAAAAATGAAAAATTTGTTTTAGTAAGTTACTTTTGTATAAGAAAAAAAGTTAAAGTTTTCCAACCCTGGAAACGTCTTTTTAATTTTTTTAATTTTTTTTAATTGGAAATACTAATTTTATTCATACTGAAGTATAAAATGAGTTTATTTAATAAAAAAATAATAATAACTACTTTTCGGTAGTTATTTTGTATGGCAAAATGAAGTTTAAATCTCCCAGCTCTGAAACCGTTTGCTCGATTTTGCTGATTTTCAATACCAATCTTATATCGACCATTTCTAACACACCACTCCAAGAACGAAGTCTCTAGCTTTTCTGGGAGCTTCGGAAAACAGATTTCACGTACAGACAGACGGACAGTCGGACCGACGGACAGATGGACATCGCTTATTCGTCTTCCCTATGCATAAGGATCCAGAATATATATACTTTATGGCTCGTTTATTAATATTCTAGAAATTACAAACGGAATGACAAACCTATATATACCCTTTTACCATTTTTTGGTAAAGGGTATAAAAATAAACACAAAACAATCAGTTGTTGTTCTTCGTTCAACAAATAAGTTTGTGTGCAAATTAAAGAAGAAAGTTTGAAATAAAAAAGTGCCAAAAAGTAAGTTAATAATAAAGAAGTGGTTATAATTCATTTTCATTGCAAAACGAAATATAGTTATATAATATGCCGAATATCCAGAACACATTCTTCTGACATTATTGGTTCCAATTCTCAAGTTTTATGTAAGTAATTATTTTGGAAGCTATTTAGATAGTATACTTTTATACATATACATACTATGCATATTTATTTATGTTAATTTTGAAGATTCGGAACCAACGCAGTGATTTGCATTAGAAGCCTCAGATATGACAATTCGAGTGCAGAGGAATTCAATAGAACTTGGCAGGCATGCAGCAATTCCAGAATTAAAGAAGTAAACCAAGCTTCCACATTAGCCGAAGTTTTTAAAAGATGGCACGGGTAATAAGAAACCGAGTAGATTGCGATATGTGAGTATACAAATCTGTAGCGTTTTATACTTTAGTATTTATTGCAAAATAAATATTTATAACTATATTTCAGATTAACAAGGACTTTGGCGTTGCTTTTGGGAAACGTGAAGGAGTTTTCTTTAACTGGCCAGAACAGTTCGATATTAACCCTTTATAAACCTTTAATAATTTTTATAAATAAGGCGGTAATAATTTAGTAGACTATGATATTATCATAAGCAAATTTTTTTATGTAAATACATACTTACATACATATATACATATACATATACAAATGTAAATTATTTCTTATTATAGGAAATTTTAAATAAAATACTCAATATAATATGAACTTGTCTATTATTATATTTATTAAAATGAAATTTTTAATGTATGGGTGCATTGGGTCAAGGAATGAATGCATAAAAATCAATGAATGCGTTCATTGGGTCAATGAATAGGTTCCTTAAATTCAAGGAACTATTTCATTAAATTCAAAGTATGTGTACGTTGATTCAAGGAATATATTCATAAAAATCAATGAATGCTTTCATTGGGTCAAGAAATAGGTTCTTTAAATTCAAGGAACTATTTCATTAAATTTAAAGTAAAACTGTCTTATTCATAAAAAATATTTCAGGTTTATTAAGCGCTTATTTGACGTATTTCTATGGGAAATTTTTCAAATAAACCTGTAATAAACATTTAATAATTTTTAATAAATTAGACCGTAAATATATAGTTTTAATGAATTTACGTAATATTTCAACGTATGAATTCTTAACTTCGACGAACTGGTACGTTGAATTCAACAAGCCAATGATTGACATACGTTGAATTCAATGAACATGTTCCTTAGGTTAAAAATAAGGAATAAATTGGTTGAATCAACGAATGTTTTCGTTGAATTTATGTACCTTTTTGGTTCAGTGTAATGACATTGCCTGCAGTGTTAACTCTCTAACATCTGACTGTCATAAATTTACTCTTGTTTCTAAAGTACAATAAAAAAATTATTTGCGTTATTTCAATTATTTGCAAAAGTACGTTAAATATATGAAATCTTGAATTAATACAACAATGCGTATAAGTTTTCACAAATAGTTAAAATAACTTTAAAAAACTATATACACACATACTATTTAAAAAGTGTTTTAAGAAAATTCAACATTATAAATTCAGATGTAAAGGGTGTCCCAACAAGAATGCAATATTTAAATTTGGAGCCATTCGAAGTGTCATTGTTTGACATTTGAACAATTGTTATTGTTTGCTAGTAGAAGGTACGAGGTTAGTAAAAATGGAGCACTACACGAATGAACAACGCATTCTCATTGTGAAATTGTTTTACCAAAATGGTGAAAGTTTTGCGGCTACAGTTCGCAAATTTGCGATCAATTTGGGGTCACAATAATGCACCAAAAGAGTCAACTGTGAAGAGATTAATGGATAAATTTGCCGAAACTGGGTCTGTTAGTGATGCAAAGGCAACAACGCGCCTTCGACCAGGTCGATCGACCTAAAATGTCGCAGCTGTATGTGATGATGTCGCTCAAACGCAGGTCAAGCGCAAACAGTTAATGGTGTTCGGTATCGTGAAGTGATAACCAGTTTATTCGTGCCTAGAATTGAAGAAATGAATGTGGAGGGCATGTGGTTTCAACAAGACGGCGTCACATGTCATACAGCCAGAGAAACAATTCATTTGCTACATCAGTCATTTCCCGGTCGTGTTATTTCGCGTTTTGGAGACCAGAATTGGCCGCCTAGATCGTGCAATTTAACACCATTAGACGTTTTTCTTTGGGATTTTTTGAAGTCGATGTTATACGCGAATAAGAAAAGAGGAAATTGGACGCTGCATTAATGAAATACCGCAGCATTTATGCAAAATGGCCATTGAAAATTTCATTAAAAGATCGCGTGTGTGCCAGCAAAGCCGCGGCGGCCATCTGCCCGATTTGTTGTTCCACACATAACCTCATTTTGTCTACTTTACGATATAATAAAGTTTCACGATTTTTTTTAAATATCTGTGTTTTATTTAAAATTTAAATCTTGCGTTCTTGTTGGGACACCCTTTAATAACATTAAGGTTTTTTAAGAATTTTTAAAAAGAAACGTACTTATTCTTTGCTGGAAGCAGTGGTATGCATTTATTTACAACAGTATCATGCATATGCATCATACATGAGCATTAGTGTTTTTCATACGGGATTTCCCGGGATACCGCACATTTTCCGGGAAAGAAATCCCGGGAAATTTGTGCGGGAATTCCCGGGATTTTTTTGATTTTATTATGGCAACTTTAGTTTGCATATACAAATTCATTGATTGGTGTCGTTATTAACTTTATGAATGCCATGGTTAAATAATAATGTGATGGCACTAGCACAAGAGTTAAAACCTTACAACAATTAAGGCCGAGTTTACATCTGGCTCACATGTGCTGTGAGAGTTAGAGGCCTTTATTTACCAAAAGCGGAACACGACGTTCAAAATTTAATTCTACAACAATTCATAAAAGTAAAAACAGAAATGCGCAAGGCAATAAAAGAAAAATTACAAAATAATTACAGATTCTCTTTGGTAAAATGAACGATTCTATTAATGCTCTACTAAAGTCCTATTCCCCAGCAAATATTTTGGAATATTTTTTTAATAACATAATTTGTTACTTTTTCCATTATATCAATGCATTTGGCCTTGGATTTACATATAATATTGATATTTAAGCATTACTATTATATATGTAAAGAACTGAAATATTATTATTTTTTGACTAAAGGCAGAACTAGTTTTTACTTTCTGTTCTGTTTCGAGTTAGCTGAATCTTCTTTGTTTATGGAAATCTAATACAAGTCCGTTAGTTTTTCTGTTTCGTTCTATTCTGTTTCGGTTTAACCTGTGAAAATCAAAAAAAATTTTAAGTAATTGTAAGTGACAGCATAAATTAAATAAATATATTTTGAAATGAATTGTGATTGTGCTTTTAGAATTTAACAAATTTAATTTAAAAGAAAAACATAAATTATATATAAACTTAACAATGGACGATGCAAAACTTATCGCTTTAGTGGAAAACTGCGACACTTTTGGTCAGAAACTGCTGATAAGTTACTAGAGAAAAAGGAAGTAGTCAAATTGGAAGCAGAACGTCAGAGCACAGAACAGCAGCAGAAAGTAAAGGCTAATGAAGCCTTAATTTGTTTATAAAACGTTATTATTTAACCGAACTCATGAATTACAATTTGTTTTTTGTTAAAATAAATTAAATTAAAGAATATCTTGTATTGTTTTGCACTGCGCGGGAATTCCCGGGATTTCCCGGGAAACCGAAAAGTCGTCCCGCTTTCCCGGGAAATGAAAAAGTCCGGGAAAAGAAAAACTGTAATGAGCATCTTTAAGTTTTTTAATGTTAACTGCTAGCTCAATATTTATATCAGAAAAAAGGTAAAATTATGAAGTTTAATTCGTAACCATGCAGATCTGTGTTATACATACATCTAAACACTCGTAAATCGAAATTCAATTAAGAATAATCTCCCAGTTGACCATGTCTTTAAGACATCGTGTACAACGCAATGTATACAAGACAATAGAAAATCGTGGAACCACTGTTGTTGACAGCTCATACACATACTCGTACATAAATCTCTGACAAAATTTTCGAATTATTGAGCGATAACATCACTCAACTGAACAGACTTTAATTAATGCTACTCGTATTAACAAACTAGTTAAATTTTTTTGCTGACTTGTTTTTTCTGTTTCATTTAAATTATTTACTGGCTTAGCTGGCATTCGGTTTGAGGCTACATGTTTATAAGCTTTCGCGTTTTCCACTTGCCTACAACGTCACCTAAAAATTTGTCAACAACCCAGCCTAAACGAATCGTCTGCTGACTATTTGTAGAGTGATATTGTGCACTTAATGCTGAACTCTCTCTTATAAGTCATCAAATGTTTAATCGACGATGCCTTTATCTAAAATATGTTTTACCCCTTTTACACACGGAAAGTTTACTCTGCAAAGTCTTAATTCAGCTAGGAGAACGACAGAAAGAGAGAGTATTCATGCCTCTGTCTTTCACACAGCTGAATTAAGACTTTGCAAAGTAAACTTTGCCTGTCTAAAAGGGTTATTTGTTATTTTTTATTTTCGTGTTTACTGTTATAGATTTTTATATTTTCTTCATTTCTGGCTGATGCTTCCATTATCGGATGATTCTTTTACAACTCTGCCAATGGCTCATATAAGATTAACATTGAGGAGCCTCACACTATTCTCAATGTTCTTCAAAAAAGAGTTGTAACATAATCTGTAGATGAACCTCAAACGATTGCATCTACGACTAATACAAGAGCCTTCTACGGCTCTTGTACAGGAATCATCCTCGATAACAGTTTCTCCCGTGCGCAGCATCTTCCACGATTAAAATATTAGCTCGTCTGCGAAGCATAAACTACGCACATTTACATACAGAGAAAAACCAGCTTAAATTCAATAAAAACCATAAATGAATTAATAAGAAATATTAACGAAAGTCTAGTCATGTTGAAATCTCTTATTTCAATATTGAAAAATATTAACTAACAGTATTAATTTATTAATTTTATTTATTATTTTAAGTATATCAATATACATTTTATATTATATTGAAAATCATTGAATTAATGTGACGCGTTCTTATTTTTAAGTTGCAACTTTTCCCTGAGTGTATGAAACTTAAATTTTAACATTTTTAATTTTTGAAACGAACCATCGGTAATTTGAAAATTCTCCATTATTATTTTAAAACGATGCATTCCTAATTCAAAACCTCTCCATTATTATTAATTCAAAACATTTTTAATTAAAAAATAGTTAATTTTAAAATAAAACTTCTTCATTATTACTTTCAGAATATTTAATGCTTTAACTCATAAACATAAATTTTAATTTGAGTATATTCAACTTAATATCTATATAACGTTATTTAAAAAAAATAATTATTTTTGATTTGAAAATAGTTTTAATTTTTAAAATCAGAATGAACATATTTAAAACAATAAAAAACTATCTTAGTTCTATTTCAGAAAGATTTCGTTGTTAAAATGAAATTGTCTCTTTTTGATTTTATTTATTTTTTTTTTTTTTTGGTGTACTACTGGAATCCAACTTTACAAGAAAAAAAAATTAGTCACAACTAGAAAATTGAACATGCATAATCAAATTCAAGTGATAATAATTTTTATATCAATATAATTTTTATTCAAGGATAA
The DNA here is from genome assembly GCA_949987645.1 of Tachina grossa. Lineage (NCBI taxonomy): Eukaryota > Metazoa > Arthropoda > Insecta > Diptera > Tachinidae > Tachina > Tachina grossa. Next base: position 117,148,931 of record OX465278.1, on the reverse strand, counting down.
TAATTATATTGATATAAAAATTGAAATAAAAGATACGCATTGTTATATTAATTTCCTTATAACTTTTTTTAACTGCATATAAAAAGATGCTAAAGGCCATCTTACTTATTTCAGACATCGATTTCTGATAATTTCCCTTAACTTTAGGAATTAAAATTCACATTCATTGTTCTTCCTAAATAACTGTTGCTATTGTTTTTCAACAAAAAAAAAAAAAAAAAAATCCACGATTTCAACGAATCTCCAAAGACATTTATTCATTCATTCATTCACTCATTCCACTGCACTGTCTGAAATAATTGTTTTCCTTTCAAATATTAATTTCTTACTAATATTTCAATATTTGCTGATTGCTTATCTCTCGGTTTATTATTGTTGTTAAATAAATAGAAAAGGAAATAAAATATATAAACAAACAAAAAAATATGAAGTATGCAGAGAAATTGTTAAGAAAACTTTTTCATTATGAAAATTAATAAACAAACTGATGAAAATAATAAACAATGAAAAAGGAACAACTAAAACAAGCAACAAAAAATTTTATTCATAGACAACAACTTTATTAAAAGTACGAGTGAGTATTTTCCATTTTCAATGAAAATATGTATATAAAATATGAAAGAAAGTAAAGTGAAGAGTTAGTTAGTAATTTTGCCAAGAATCTTTTTTCTACCAACAAATCTCTCAAGACTATAAATAAAGGGTGTCCCAACAAGAACGCAAGATTTAAATTTTAAATAAAACACAGATATTTAAAAAAAAATCGTGATACTTTATTATATCGTAAAGTAGACAAAATGAGGTTATGTGTGGAACAACAAATCGGGCAGATGGCCGCCGCGGCTTTGCTGGCACACACGCGATCTTTTAATGAAATTTTCAATGGCCGTTTTGCATAAATGCTGCGGTATTTCATTAATGCAGCGTCCAATTTCCTCTTTTAAGGCTTGAGTCGTCGTCGGCTTATTAGCGTAAACCATCGACTTCAAAAAACAACAAAGAAAAAAGTCTAATTGTGTTAAATCGCACAATCTAGGCGGCCAATTCTGGTCTCCAAAACGTGAAATAACACGACGACGAAATGACTGATGTAGCAATTGAATTGTTTCTCTGGCTGTATGACATGTGGCGCCGTCTTGTTGAAACCACATGCCCTCCACATTCATTTCTTCAATTCTAGGCACGAAAAAACTGGTTATCATTTCACGATACCGAACACCATTGACTGTTTGCGCTTGACCTGCGTTTGAGCGACATCATCACGTACAGCTGCGACATTTTCGGTCGATCGACCTGGTCGAAGGCGCGTTGTTGTCTTTACATCACTAACAGACCCTGCTTCGGCAAATTTATCCATTAATCTCTTTGTAGTTGACTCTTTTGGAGCATTATTGTGACCCCAAATTGATCGCAAATTTGCGAACTGTAGCCGCAAGACTTTCATCATTTTGGTAAAACAATTTTACAATGAGAATGCGTTGTTCATTCGTGTAGTGCTCCATTTTTACTAACCTCGTACCTTCTACTAGCAAACAATAACAATTGTTCAAATGTCAAACAATGACACTTCGAATGGCTCCAAATTTAAATTTTGCGTTCTTGTTGGGACACCCTTTAGTAGACAAAAAATATATATAATGGGTGTTTTTTATTGAGGTATAGCACTTTAAGTTGGCATCACTTTTTTAACTGGCGGCCATTTTGTCAGCTGTCAAGTGATTAATATTTAGTTTGGTTTGCCATTTCATCATGAACAGGTTGACAAAAGAACAACGCTTGCAAATCGTGCAAATTTATTTCGAAAATAATGGTTCAGTTCGCGAAGTTTACCGCAAGCTCCGTCCATTTTATGGTCGACATAATCGTCCATCAGAGCAATTAATTCGGTTAACCATGGATCGTTTTCGCACTACGTTTACGCTATGTGATAATACGCATCCGCAGAGACGTCGAACAGTGCGCACCGAAGAAACAATTGCCGCTGTAGAGCAAAGTGTTGAAGAGGACCCGAATGAATCGATTCGCCACCGTGCACAGCAATTGGAGCCGATTAACCGACTATTTTGTTCCCGAATTGGATGGCATGAATGTGGATGAGTTGTGGTTCCAACAAGACGGCGCTACATGCCACACAGCGCACGTCACAATCGATTTATTGAAGGAAACATTCGATGAGCGCATAATTTCGCGGAATGGACCTGTCAATTGGCCACCAAGATCGTGTGATTTGACACCATTGGATTATTTTCTTTGGGGATATGTGAAGTCGCTCGTCTACGCCAACAAACCAGAAACGTTAGGGGACTTGGAAGCCAACATTCGTGGCGTTATTGCCAACATACGGCCCCATATGCTCGAAAAAGTGGTTGAAAATTGGACCTGTAGAATTGGCTTTATTCGAGCCAGCCGCGGCGGCCACATGCCCGAAATCATATTTAAACATTAATGGCATAAAATTATCCTTCCAATAAAGCCAAATTGATGGACATTAAAACGATTTTCTTGTGTTTTATTTCAATTCGAAGTTCTATACCTCTAAAAAACACCCGTTATGTACATACATACACCCAGATATGTATATGGGAGTAATACTAATATCTACAAAAAAAAAACAGCTTTGGCATAGACGTTTAAATATCTATAGATTTTTATTTTTCTTAGAAAACTTCATCATTATTTTGTTATTGGCAGGCAGGCTTTTACACAGCACAGCACAGGCAGGCAATCAAAGTCATAACAATAAAAATTGAGAGGAAAAAGAAAACTATAAAGGATTTATTGAAGCCACACAAACATAGAATTACTAAAGAAAAACCGATTTTAAATTTATTTGTATCGATATTCCTGAATTTTTTTTAATCATTTGGTGAAATGAATTTACACTTTGGTTTTGAAATGAAGATAATAAATGCAAAAAAATACATTTAAAAAAAACAAATAATATTTCATTATAAATTGCGTGGGAATAAATTACAACTGATTGCTTCAACAAACACTTAAAGAAACAAAACATGTTCTACTGTTAAGCAAAATTGGGAAAGTAAAAATAAAAAATTTAACTGCTACGTGGATATAATTGAGATTCATTGTTAAGAAGCAAATTGTGATTAAGTTTCAATTGCAGACAACGACTAAGATACTTGGAAGAGAAAATAGTTAAGTGATGGGCTGCTTAATAATTGAAATTATCGAATAAGCCGCACTTCATATACTTGTCATTCCATTTGGAATATCTACACATCGAATGTTTTAACACGAACCCGCGAATAGAGCAATGGAATACAAATAATCAAATATAAATAATCGAATTATACTTTTCCAATACGAAAATTCGAGTGCAATATGAAGCACTCGAATATGATTATTCGAGCTGATTATTCGAATACGAACACTCGAATATGGCTGCTCGTATACAAACATTTTATTTGTTCCTTTTAACTCCTACAAGGAGCACAGGGCCGTCAAACAAACATTAGAATTAGAATACAATTTTGAGTTTGAATGATTGAATTTATTTACTCGAATACCTGGACTACAGTAATCGAACATAAATGCCCGAACTAAAATAAATATTTGAATACGAGCACTCACTTGAACAATTGGATGAGAATGCTCGAATATCATTATTCTAATGCGAACTCCCGCATGTGATTACTAGGATGTTAATAATCGAATACAAATACTCGAATATGAATACATTTTTGAATCGGAATATTCAAAATTGCCTATATCCATAATCATGAACATTCCAGTACGAACAGTAGACTCCTTTATTAGGACTGCTGTAAAGAGAGTTCCGAATGAATGCGCGAATATTCGTTTAAAAATTCTCTAATACGAATATAGGAGTGCTCAAATACAAAAATACTCAACTAAAAATATAATAATGAATGCTCGATTACGAAAACTCGATTACGAGTAATCGTCGCCATTACGAATAATCATTTACTATTACGAATAATCGTTTACGATTACAAATAATCATTTACGGTTACGAATAATTGTTTATAACCCCGAATAATCGCTTACGATTACGAATAATCGTTTACAATTACGAACAATCGTTTAAGACTACGAACAATCGTTTACGATTACGAATAATCGTTTACAATTACGAATAATCGTTTACGGTTTTAAACAATCTTTTACGATTACGAATAATCGTTGCGGGTACGTATAATCCTTTACGATTACGAATAATCGTTTACGATTACGAACAATCGTTTACGATTACGAATAATTGTTTATGAATACGAATAATCGTTAACGATTACGAATAGTCATTTACGATTGCGAATAATCATTTGTGAATACGAATAATGGTTGACGATTACGAATAATTGCTTACGATTACGAATGATAATTTGCGATTACGAATAATAGCTTACGATTACGAATAATCGTTTATGATTTCAAATAATCGTTTGCTATTACGAATAACGTTTACGAATTCAAATAATCATTTACGATTACGAATAATCGTTTACAATTACGAATAAAAGCTTACGATTATGAATAATTATTTTCGAATGCAAATAATCGTTTATGATTACGAACAATCGTTTAGGATTGTGAATAATCGTTTACAATTACAATTACTCATTTCGAATTCTCTAGTTCGAATGGTCGAATGCAAATATTTGAATACGAATACACTTTTGATAAAGAATACAATCGAATGCGTCTACTTGAATGAGAATACTAGCATTAGAATTTTTGTACCAGAGTATCCGAAAAAAAAACAATCGAACACAAATAGTCGTTTACGAATGAATACAAATATTCGTACACTCACAGCCGAATACGAGTATTAGAATGCAATTATTCGAATACAAATTTTCGAACGCTCGAACTTGAACGCAAATAGTCCAAAACTAGATTTAAAATTCGAAATTTAAAAAACGAATGATTGAATACAAGAACAAGTTTACGAATATTCGGATACAAATACTCTATTGCGATTAGCGATGGAAATTTAAATCTCGCTTAGGGATTGAGTTGTATTTTTGAAGAGAGCTAACTAACATCACTTTATAATTATTTGGTAAATCTAATAGATATACTTACAAATTGTCCAGATTTTATTCTCTATCTTTCTAGCGGCAGCTAAATATCTATCTATATCGTACTTTAACCGACAAAACAAAGTTAGGGGAAATATTTTTTTAATCGATTGCTTTCGACTCTAGGCAGTAGTTCAATTCCGTCAAACAAAAAAATAAAAAATATATCGCTGAAGTTCTTGCGATATGTTCCAGTGTTTACTTATGCTTATCTGTAAATTAAGCCAAGCAATATTGGTGAAGTTTTGTAAGTGTGAAAGGTATAAACGAGATTGCACAAGGCAAGTGCTTAAAATTTTTGTTCAGATGTAACATTTACATTTTTCATGTGTTCGAAAATTCGAAACTGGTTAAAATACTGATGTATATTAATTTTTAAAATTTGTGATATTTGTTTTAATTTTTCCAAATATAAAAATTATATCCATTACACATTACAAATAACTTTTTCTCAAATTTCGAAATTAAGTTCGAACTTTCGTTTAAGAATGTTGACAATTTTTAAATTCATAACTCATTTGACATTCTGGGCTTCAAAAATAACAAATTTTCCTATGTTCGAAAATTCGAAATTCACTTCGAAATTTCGAACATGCAAAATTTACTTTTTTGCACTTTCGTGTAAAAATTCAAATTAAATTATAGCAATTGTTCTAGAAAGCTATTGTTCGAAATCGTTAAAGTTAAACATTAACAGCCTTATTCAAAAAAATATTTTACTTGAGCTTTAAAGTTCATAGTAGCTACCAAGCACTTTAAGGCTATCATTGCTTTGTTAAGAAATTGTATTCAAAAGACAACTTTAATTATTTTGTGATTTAATAATAAATTCTGGTAACACCACCGTGTTCAACAACCATTTCACAGCTTATGATGTACAACATCGAATACAATTTCATTCGAGTATTCAACTAGTTTTTTATTTTATTAAATACATTTTTATTATCTTGAAGTTAAGCAACCTAATTTATAAAATATAATCTTCTGACATGGAAGCAAAATAGATAAACATTTTTATGAAGTAAAAGTAAAAAAAAATGTGATGACATAGACAAATTATCTCAATTTATTTTATTCGAACGAAATGAACATTTGAATATCCAGCTTTTTTCTATTCGTTTTGTTTGAATGTACATCACTAAAACATTTTTGTATAATTGTATTTATTTTAATATTTTTTTATATATATTTTGCTATGTATTTCGAATCAGTTGGATAATTTGGTGATATTTTCCATCACATGACAGAAATAATAAATTTAAGATAAGAGCTGGCACTTCTAGCTTCATTTTCAAATGTAACATGAATCAATATGTGCTATATTAACAAAACTATTTGAGGCACAAAATACACATTTTGGAAATATCAACTTAAAGTAGTCTTAACAAACATGGGTGCCTACTTTAGAATTTTGATATAATGATTTTTTTTGAATACAACTTTACTTAAAATTGCTTTTCAAGGCTTTGTTAAGTTTTTTTGAATACGACCCTAAGTACATATAATAAAATATATTTATTACCAATATTAGATGTCTACTTTCCTTTTTTACTGGTTTTGCTTATATTTTGCTTCACAGATCTTCGGAATATGTAGAGCCTGACAAAAACAATGTCAGTGGAAAGTCTCGTCTAAAATTCAAAAGGCAATAAAAATATGATTTCTCTATACACATACATGTCGTTACCTTAATATAAAAAGGCCCTAACTCATTATATATTTTGAAATCGATATTTTTGCATTTTTCGCTACATTAGATGTTCTTCTATAGAAATAGACAAAAACTCAAGTTCAAAAAAAATGAGTTAGGGCCTGTCTATATTAAGGTAACGATATGTACTATACAATCAATTTAAAACATTTTAAATATTTAAAGCCAAACACTTCAAACAACTCACTGTAATTAAATTATGTCAAATATAAAAACTTAAAAACTCCTACCTAAAAAGCCTTAAAACACTCACACATATTTCTGAAGTAAAAGCTTCCAAAGTTAAAAAAAAAAAAAAAAAATTGAGAAGAAATAACAAATAACTCGAATTTAAAAATTTTTATTGAAATCCCACTACCAGTCTTTTGGCAAACTTCCAATCATTAACACAAACAAAATATTATCATTTAATCTATTAACAACAAATTGAAAATGTTAAACAAAGTAATAAAATATTTAATTGTGATTTCAATTTGTCAGAACAAAACTCTTGAAAACAGTATTGCAGCAACAACAACATCAGCAGCGTTACCGTCATCTCTAGTTTTTGAAGTGGGAACTATTAATCAAATACCACACAGGAAAATAAAATTTTCAACAGCTTCTACAACAGCAACAACAAATGGCCAATACGAGTATTATACGTTTGTCAATGATGATAAAACGATTGCAAGTACTAGGCCGTTAATCATGCAACCCTATAATATATTCGATTCAATTATCCTGTGTCCTGCTGGTTACATCCTGGCTAACAATCGTTGCCACAAACAAGTTAAATATTCCATAGATTTTATATGAAAATTCAATAAAGTTGTGTCATATTTTTGGAATAATAAAAAAGGTACTGAAGTGTATTAAAGTTATTCCTGTAATAAAAAATATTCTGGGAATAGAAAAATTTAAATTTTATATAATTTAAATAAAGAGTGATAAGAACTTTTTTTAAAAAAGTTAACTCAACGAAAATAAGCAAAAGTAATTAATACAAGATAGAAGTATAAAAGAGGGGAGTTAAGTTTGTTAAAAATACTTAATTCTTATCAAAAATAATTTCGGAACTTTAGTATACGAAAGAAAAACCGTTTTCTACTTGAGCTGTTTTTATAAAAATGTTTATTCATGTGAAAACGTAATAATACGAAAAAAAAGAAATTTTATCGTATGTTCGAAATTTCGAACCAAATTTCGAATTTTCGAACATCAGCCAAATATTTGATCTGAAACCACAAAAGTGTAAACTAATATGTTTTTGACAAAAAGTGCCCAATTTATGGCACTTTTTATGTGAAAATTCCAACTTAGTTTCGAAATTTGAGAAAAAGCAACTCAGGCTACTATGAATTTGACGTATGTACATATTTTTAGCCTTTGGAAAAATATACAAATTTTAAAGAAATTCACATTCATTCTTAAAAACCAATTTCTAATTTTCGAACACGTGTGAAATATGAATTCTAAAGCAAAATAAGAAACACGTTATTTAATTTTTGCAAAATCTGCAAAATTCTAAAAGTTTTATTCTTTTTGAAAGTTTGAAATTAATAATAAGCTATTTCTTCAACATTTATAAAATAATCAGAAAGCTATTTTCAAATAAGAAAATGTGTTTTTAGAACTACGTATATAATTTCGAAGTTTCGAACATAAGTGATATGTAAATTTAAAGACCGTATATGTTTTTTTTTTTGCATGTATTTATTTATTGTATCTTCATATGTGAACTAACAATAAGTATTCAAATCTTAAATCTATAAAAAAAAAATTATTAGGCCCGACCAGTGTCGGACATAAACTTAGTGGTAGTTATAAATAATACATTAGTAGTGATAATCAAAAAAAAAGGGGGGGGGGAAAGTATTTTCAAGTAGTCCCATCTGGAGTGTTAGTTATAAGAGCCCGTGTGTCCCTCTTTTTTAAGCGGATGTGTCCAGTAAAGTTCAAAATATTACGAGCAAGCGGATTAGGATGTGATTCGAGTTTTGTTAAATATTTGCCTGCGTATTTTGCAATTTCTTCAGTCACTAGTGGCATATTTAAATCACGATGTATAATAGAATTTTGGATGTACCATGGAGCCGATGTTATTAACCGTAAAATTTTGTTTTGCCTTCGTTGGATTCTCTCGACATTGGAAGCTGAAGCAGTGCCCCATAACTGAATTCCGTAGCACCATATTGGCTTCAAAAGGGACTTGTACAGTAAAAGTTTGCAGTCTAAGCTGAGTGTTGAGTTTCTGCCAATCAACCAATAGATTTGAGTTAACTTAAGTTTCATCTGAGTTAACTTAGAGTCAATATGATGTTTCCATGTAAGTCTTCGATCAAGGTGTATACCAAGGTATTTCACTTGGGAATGTTGAGGAATATTATGATTGTTGATTCGAATGGGGGAGCAAGTATCTCTTCTTAGGGTGAACGTTATATGGACACACTTTTGTTCATTGACTTTAATTCTCCATAAGTTCAACCATATTTCCAGCTGAGTGACATGTTCCTGGAGATTGCGGGATGCCTCATAAGGGTTTTCGTGCACACTCATACAGGCTGTATCATCGGCAAAAGTAGAAATATGGATATTATTGCTCACAGGCATATCACAAGTATATATTAAATACAAGACAGGACCCAGAATACTACCCTGGGGCACACCAGAAGATATAGATTCGGGCACACTCGTGAACTCTCCTTCCACAACAGTGAACTTCCTATCAATAATATAACTTTCCAAGAGCTTTTGAATGTTTATTGGCAGATATGTCTTCAATTTTAAAACTAGGCCTTCGTGCCATACTTTATCAAATGCCTGAGAAACATCAATAAAGAGAGCAGAACAATACTTCTTTTCTTCAAATGTTCTTCTTACAACTTGGACCAGTCTATGCGTTTGTTCAATCGTGCTGTGCTGACTTCTAAAGCCAAATTGATGGTCCGGGATGCACCCATTATCAGTTAAAATTTTGGACAATTTAGTCATGAGCAGCTTTTCGAAAAGCTTTGAGATTGTAGATAGTAAGCTTATAGGCCTATATGACTCAGTCTTGGTAAGATCTTTGCCCGCCTTTGGAATCATTTTGATCTTGGCCAGTTTCCAGTTATGTGGAAAATACTGCATTCTTAAAATAGCAATTAAAATAAATAGCAGGATTCTTATTGCAATATGAGGCAAGTTCATGAGCATTTTGTTACTAATGCCATCAATACCTGGAGCTTTCTTCGGGTTGAGTTCAGCAATTACTTTTTGTACTTCACGCATCTTAAACCTTAAGGGACGAGGGGGTAGAGAATCTACACTCGGTAAATCAGCAGCACCCGTACATGAATTGGGAGTGAATACAGATTTTAAATGCTCAGAAAATAAGTTACCTTTCTCACTATCACTTCTTGCCCAGCCTCCGGTCGCAGTACGCAATGGTGATTTAAGATCAACGGGTCGTTTAAGATTTCTAGTAGCGCGCCATAAAGAGTAATTAGATGCGGACGTTACATCAAGACCTTCTAAATACTTTTCGAGTAGTGCAGTTTTTTCCGATGATAGCAGCTTTTTGAGTCGTTTAGTACATTCTTTAAGTCTGATTTTATTTAGGGGTGATCTGTGTTGTTGCCATTCTCTTCTAGCTCTCCTTTTTTCACATACAAGACGTTTAATTTCCGTAGAATAAATTCTGTTAAAGCCGGTCTGCGGATAGGAGGTAGTGGCGTGTTCAGCAGCCTGTTTAATATTTTCGTTAAGATTGGCAATGTTAAATTCAATATCATCGCATGATCTAAGCTGAATGTTTTCTACGCAGTGACTACTAAGATATTTTTTGAATACCAGCCAGTTGATTCCATTAATCATCTTCACATATGAGTTAGTTAAATCACTCCTTAGTGGGTTGAAAATTGTAACTATTGTTGGAGAGTGATCGGAGGACAGATCTAGAGAGGCCTCTACATGAATTAAGTCCCTACGAATATTTTTCGTGACGGCAAAATCTATAACATCTGGAATTTTTCTTACGTCAGTAGGCCAGTAAGTAGGCTCCCCACTCGAAATGACATCTAAGCCCATTTTTGAAATTGTATTGAACAAGGCTCGACCTCTAGGTGTAACAAGACGCGATCCCCAGTAGGTATGTTTTGCATTGTAGTCACCAGCTGCCACGAAACAAGATCCAAGCGATTTGTAGAACTTCTCATACTGATCTTCGCTAACTGAAAATCTGGGAGGTGAGTAAATTGATGATATCACGAAATTCGCACAAAAATTTTCTACGAAAATATTCGTTGCTTGCAAATATTCTTCACTAACGTTGTCAAGGACATAGTGCTTGAGTCTTGACTTAATCAGAATTGCTGATCCACCACATGCTCTCTCTCGGGTCCTTTGTATCATATAAAGTGTAACCATTTATTTTAAATAAGCTTCTTGAGGTCAAATGAGTCTCAGAAACCAACATTATATCAATATTTTTTTCCATGAGGAAGAGCTCAAGTTCATTTTTATGTTGGCGAATGCCGTTTGAGTTCCAGAAACATATTTTTAACGTGTTCATGGTTTATTAACTAATGCTTGAAGCAGTGTATTCTGCATTCGCAGCATTTCTTGCATCATACTTTTCATATTTGTAGTAAAGTTGTTTATAGTTAGCACCAGATTCTCAATAGTAGCTTCAAGGCGACTAAAGTTAAAGCTTAAGTTTGAATTCGTTGAATTATTTGGCGGTGGAACATTTTGCGTGGGAATTGAACTAGTCTTAGCAGCATCAGCATACGATACACGTGAAGTAACTGGTTGGCTGATTTGAGCAAAAGTGTCGGAGTTCGCGTTTACTTGTAGAGCTGGAGTTAGCTTGGGTTTTTGACCCATAGCCTGTTTAACGAAAGAAAATACAGGGCACCCTCTATAGTTAGCTGTGTGATTACCTCCACAATTACTACATTTTTTTTCTGCTTGATCTTTTGGCTTAGTGCAGCTAGCAGTACCATGCAATTCACCGCAGATAACACACACTGTAGGTAACTTGCAGTAAGTTTTCGTATGGCCATATTCTTGGCAATTATGGCACTGTACGGGACCTGAACGCTTACGTGGCTCTTCAACTGTGATTTTTCGATGTAAGAGATACTTTACGATATAAACTGGATGGGCTTCATTTTTTTTCAATTGTATGTCGTTCGGCTCCAGTTCAACCCGAAATAGGGGTTGGGGGACCTTTTCTCTATTAAATATGTTGGTAACATTTTTTACCTTGAATCCTTGGTCGACAAGTGCACATTTTACTTCTTCGGGTTCAACATATGAATCTATGCCCCTTAATACTATCTGTAGGCCTTTAGCACTCTTAAGTTGGTATGTGTAAAAATTTGTTTTATTTTTTTCGAATTCACTAACAATTTTTCGGAAATCTTTTTCATTATATATTTGGATTTTAGTTTCATCAATATTACCTCGTTTAATTGGAATGATGTGAAAAGTATTTTCACCAATGGTCGACAGTAGTTTTTTTATAAGAGCGTTAGAATTTTTTTCTCTCAGATAAATAGGTGGTGGCTTAAAAGACTTTTGCAATGATGCAGAGGGCTTGTCGTCGGTGTCTTGCAATAATGAAAAACGATTTTGACGATTGGTAGATGATGCGCTGTTATCCCTAGACATCTTTGGGGCAGATGAAATTTTTGAAGAATTTGGGCTTCGCCCACGCTTTACCACTGTTATATATCTGTCCATTCCCACTTGTACCTTGGGTTTTGAGCTACTGTTATCTGTAGTGATAACTTGGTTTAGTGACGAAGGCGAGCCCGATGCGGATGATATCGCAGACTTACATGAAGAAGTACTAGGCAATGGTAATGTTAACGATTCACTAGTTGGCATTGGACAAAGCGAAGTTGATCGCTGACGAAAAATTGGCTTTGCCGTTAAAAAAAGATTTTCATCAGATTTATTATTTATATTTTTTTCATTAAGAGTTTCAGAACTCACAGTAAAATAAGCATTTCTGCCGTTATAACTCACTTCAAAATTTTTTTCCTTTGAGGTACTCATACAGAGTATTATTCCTCAAGGGAACTTTGTTTGTGTTTACGGTTTTTTTTTTGGTTTTGCTATTTCTTGCTATGTAAAAATATTAGTAAAGCCAATAAGCTTATTTATCAAGGTGAATATGTATTACGAATATTTTTTGTATAATTTTTGATTTTGTTGTTTTTTATATTTGTTTCGTATGTATGTATGTAAAAAAAATCCGCTTTAATGTCTCTTCACTATGAAGGTTCAACGAGAACTGCTGACCGTATATGTGACAAACAATTTTTTTTTTTTTTTGTAATAAAGCAGCCACAATTTTAAATTTTATAACATTTGAAAATTCAAACTTATTTTCGGAATTTGAGAAAAATTAGATATAAATAATATTTGAAAGTTCGAAATTAATAAAAAGTAATTTCTTCAACATATATAAAAAAAATCAGAAAGCTATTTTCGAATAAGAAAATGCATACTACATTCATATGTATTTTTGAATTCCGAACGTTCGAACATAAATGCAATGTCAACACTGAAAAAACTAAATTTCGTTTTCAGTAACCAAATTCATTGAATCAGTAAATTATTTGTGTGAATGCGGACCTACAAAGAAATTTGTAGATTCTGATAACAATTTTGTAAAAATTTAACTGGAAAAAAAATTTTATTTTTAGTTAAATTATTATGGCATTAGAGAAAAAAGTTAACTGAAACTCAAAATATTTTCAGTCAAATTTATTAATAGGAACAGAAAAACATTTTTGCAGATTTTTTTTGTATATATTATTCAGCAAATTTTTTTTATAATTTACAAACACATTAATTTAAATTTTTCCTATTATCAGAAAATAAATTAACTGAATCAATAACAATTCTTAAATTTTTTTTTTTTAAATAGTTAAAGTTTTATCTGAAAAAAAATAACTGAATCAAAAGAAAGGTTCAACTATTTTTTTTTTTAGTTTGAAAAATTGGCTTGTTTCTATGGTTAAGCATTTCGTTCCCGCTTTTGGATCTCGTCAGTAGACTTCAACCCAAAAAATTTTTATATTTAGCTAACAAACTCCGTATGTTTATAGTTAGTAAGACTCTTAATAGTATATTGAGAATCCCAATATACAAACATAATAAGTTTGAAAACCGCAAACAAAAATCTTTAAAAAAAATAAAATGTTTTTTAAAATTAAAAAAAATCAGACAAATTTTTTTACAGTATATAAAAATAAATTTAACTGAAAATAACAAATTTAAATAAAAAAAAAAATAAATCTAAAATTTTTTTTTAAATATTTTACTTTATATAGATAATTTTCATTCTATACAGTATTTGTTTACATAAAATAAAATTGGAACAAAGAATTTACTGGAACAGTAAAAAATATTTACTGAAACTAAATTATATTTCAAAACACACGTTTGTTTGAAAATTTTTGGGAATAATTTTTTCTGTGAATTTTGAGGCCTTATAGGTAATTAAAAAATTTGTTTCTAAAAAAAAACTGCCGCATTTTTAACTTTTATAATATTTGAAAATTCGAACTTTATTTCAGAATTTAAGAAATTTAGATATAAAATATAATATATATAAAAGTTCGAAATTAATAAAAAAGTAAGTTCTTCAACATTTATAAAAAAAAATTAGAAAAATATATACATATGTATGTGCGGTGCGGTCTTTTGAATTTCGAGCTTTCGAACATAAATGTAATCTCAATAAAGGATGTAGTTAAAAAATTTTTTTCTAAAAATTAACTGCCACATTTTTAACTTTTTTAATATTCGAAAACTCGAACTTAGTTTCAGAAATTTTAAAAAATTAGATATAAATAATGTTTAAGAGTTCGAAATTAATAAAAAGTATTTTCTTCAACATTTATAAAAAAATCTGAAAGCTATTTCCAAATGAGAAAATGCGTTTTATACACATATGTATGTATGTGTTTTTGAATTTCGAACTTTCGAACATAAATGTAATGCAATTTTGAGGCCTCATATGTTGTGAACAATATTTTTCTGAAAAAAACTGCCACATTTTTAACTTTTACAATATTCGAAAATTCGAACTTAGTTTCGGAATTTGAGAAAAAGTAGATGTAAGTGATATTTATTAATCATTTGTTAAAAAAAGTAGCAAAATAGAAAAGTTTAGTCAACTTATAATTTTGAATTTCATATTCGAATAGTTTTCGAATTCAAAGCTTCAGTTTTTTTTTTGTCCTAGAACTAGCACCGTTATTAAATTGGTTTTATTTCGAGAATCATAAATTTTTAAACCACAATCTTACAATTTTCAAAATAATTGCAAACATTCAGTAAACGTAACCAGAAGAAGGAATTTTTCTTTAAGTCTTCAAACAAATGCAAAAATATGTTCATATCGCACACTAAATCACAAAGAGACATAACTCAAAATTATCGAAATGGTTTTAATTTTTCATAATCTCCTACGACCTTAAAAACTTTTTTTGCAACACAGTCTTTCTTTTTGAAAAATATAAAATATCGTTATACCTTTTTTAATTTTTCATACTTGCGTCATTTGAACAGATTTTTTTGCCCCTTTTGAACATGTGGGATTTTTTTTTAGTTGTAAGTTTTTATGATTTAGCGTGCGATATATATGTTATATTAAGCCGATGGACTTTTCAAGCGAGTATTATTTTGCACTTTGAAATAATTAAATTGTTATGGCACTCACTGTAATATGAGACTTTAACAACTCGCACAACGTTTTGTTAGTAAAACATCAGTTATTAATTAATGCTTTAGGTAATTAAAAAAAAAACAATTGAGGAAACAGCAAACACTTCATAATAAAGGTAGAATTAGTAAAATCGTATCGTGATGTTGCGTGTCAGCTGACAAAAACCGTACAATATACAATGCATGTTACTAGTTATAAAATAAGTGGTGGTAGCACTGCTGACGTAGGAATCTGCAGAAAACAGATTTTTCTGTAGCGAATGTCAAAAACGCCGTATTTAATGCCAGACAAAAAAATGTGCTGTGTAAACTGTTACATTTTCTATAACTTGTGCACAAAGTTGAACGATAAGGCAAGCTGTAAAGTAGAATGATACGATTTTACTAATTCTACCTTAAGAAAAGAAAAACAACAACTACAAAAACTAATTCAAACACAATGATTCATTATTATCCAGAAATAAGCACAAGCATTAAAAACTGATTTGAGAACCCTCCAGCAATTAATAAAAATCATGTCACGAATTTTTATTTGAATAGTTTTCGATTTATAACAGCTCTTAGTCGAACGAAGGGCAAGAGCCCGGGTAGCTCAGTCGGTAGAGCATTGGACTTTTAATCCAAGGGTCCAGGGTTCAAGTCCCTGCTCGGGCGACCTAAATCTTTTTTTGTACAATATTTTTTTCTTTTAATAAATTTTATTCTTACTTTTTTTTTAATTTTTTATAGCTTTTATCTGAGTAACTTTAAAGTTTTTTATTAGTAGTTCGTGATTGGGTGTGTGTGTGTGTGTGTGTGTGTGTGTATGTCAACTTTATAATCCTCATAAGAACAAGCATGTGAATGCATGACTTTTGTTGATGACTTAAGTATGATTTTTACTTAAATGTCACAAGAAATCATTATGACAAATGATGTTTCCTAAAAGTTTTCAAAAATAAGAAGAAAAAAAGACGACGGCATAAGAAAAATAAAATTTATTTTCACGAAAATACTTGGACACATTTAAGTGCTTTATGTTATTTGTTGGTGTGGCGGTAGCAGCCATTGTGGTTTGCTTTATTGACTCATGTGTTAGTGCTAAGAGGTTAAATGGATGTGGGTGAAATATGGGAGTTGCCATATTTTTAAAGAATAAGTTGACATACATATTGTTACAGAAAAGCCCATTTACAAAGTGCTTAATTAATATAGTGTTTTGCAGGAGAGCACTTTTTCAGAAATTTATTAATTTTGCAATTAAATTGGGAAATGCTCTGATAATATTTATTTTTTTAAGCAAACATCGTTGTACACACTGTAAATAATAAATTCTAGTTGAAATATACTAATAGGCAGGGATGATAAATGAGAAAAC
Organism: Tachina grossa; assembly: GCA_949987645.1. NCBI lineage: Eukaryota > Metazoa > Arthropoda > Insecta > Diptera > Tachinidae > Tachina > Tachina grossa. The sequence continues at coordinate 117,132,091 of OX465278.1, read as the reverse complement.
CAATTTTGTACCAATTAGCTTTTAAAAATTTACTTTTTCGACCCCAATAGTACTAAACTCATTTGTTTTTGTTTTTTTTTTAGAATTAGAGACAGTGGAATACATATCGTTGGTCTCAGTAAAAAGGCTCTAACCCAAATAATTGTTATTTTACAGGAGAAGGTAAAAACACAATAGAAACTATTATATTCTTTCTGTAATATTTTTGTACAACTGATTGTAAAAGCGTTATTTTTTAAACTATTTTAAATGTATTGGACTCACTGAAAAGCTCAATTTCGTAAAAAATACGGGCATCTCAATAAGTTTTTTGTATGTATTAGACTTTTGAGTCTTCGTTTTGATTATGAAAATGCTCTTTCCACATTCGCTGATGAGTGTAGAATTTACAATATTCTCCTGATAACTTTTGAAAGCTACAGAAACATTATCTCATCCAATTAATTTTTCAAAGCTCAAAATTCGTTATTTATAGTATCATAATTTCCATTTTCTTTTGAGAATATTTTTTAATAACGAAGGTACTATACTAATAACATTTTCCGGAGTGAATTTTGTTAGCCATGTTAAAATTTCGTCATGAAAAGTAACTTTATTTAGTTTCGCAAAAGGTTGTACAGAATTGTTTAACATTTCTTTCAAACTCCGTAATTATTCAACTTTTACTGCCTGTCCCACGATGTCACCAGAAATCGTTATATCGACTACTTGTATTGCAAACAACATAAGTATTCAATCGAACGATTTCTGGTGACAACGTAGGACAGGCCGTTAATTTTATTTCTAGATATATAAAGTTTTTAGTTTCAAAGTAAATTTTAATGGTTTACATATGTATTTAATATACTCACTTAAACGATTGATATGATAAGCAAGTTGTTTATTTCTTACACATTTTATATTAATACAACAGATAAAATAAATGAAGACGCCGCTTTCATATGGAAAACGAAACACCGGTGAAGTTAGATGTAGTTCTTTATCCTCACAAAAACATAAATGTGAAAAACGACCAAGTTCTTATCCAAAATTTCGGCCATTAAAAGTTGTGAGATATAAATTTTCACCAAGTTCTTCTTTGCCACAATACCTAACACAGAAATATATTATGTATTGTATAAATTTGTAATCGTAAGGGTGTCATATAATTTCTAGATAATCTGCCAACTTGACAACATTTTTATCAATATAAAGAAATGAACATTTATACATTATTCTCTCCTTTTTTGGAAATGCAAAAATATTGCCAAGTAAACAGATTATCTAGAAGTTATATGACACTCTTACGATTACAAATTTTTATCATACATAATATATTTCTGTGTTAGGTATTGTGACAAAGAAGAACTTGGTCAAAATTTATATCTCACAGCTTTTAATGGCCGAAATTTTGGACAGGAACTTGGCCGTTTTTCACATTTATGTTTTTGTGAGGATTACTTTTTGAAAAGATTTCTGTAATAACACTTTTTAAACTTAAAATTTCTAGTGTATTCTATTCATGATCACGGTGCCAGTTGAAAATGGCAGAGTTACATAATGGTAATGGGTAAGAGTGTGATGGGTGTTAAATTGTTGACCTTAAAAATGCACTATTGTGCCATTACAACGGGTCGCCAGTGTGTGTGAAATTTGGTAAGAGTCGACTGGAAGAAACATGTAGAATACAGCGTAAATTTTACTGGGCATGATTCCGCCTATTTTCTCAATATATGTACATATTAAAGTCTGCTTAGCCGAAGTACATAAATCAAAAGGATATGCCCAATGTGTATGCAAAGTTTCAATAGGGTAGCTGGTGCTTTTAATTTTTGGATTTTCCGATTGAGTAAATCAATTACTATTTGTGTACAAAATGTCAGCTCTCTATAGTATAATATTATGTAAAATATTTATGGGCCTGGCCCCGCGGACTTTTATATCTACTAGTGCTTATGGTTCATGCAAAGTTTGGTATTAAAAAGTTAATAACAAATACCTGAGTATTAAATTAAAAACTGCTAAGCCGAAGTACCTGAACGAAAAAGCTAAGATTTATGGGTGAAGTCATGGCTACTTTTCAAAATAGGGAATTTTTATTTTGGAGAAGTGCAATGTGTATGAAAAGTTTTAATGAAATGTATGTTAGTTGAGAATTTGAAGTGCTTGTTTCCGCCCTCTGATAGCCACTTCTGGGTTTTCAGATTTTTCTTAGTGATCTCTTATCTAGATTTATTTGTGTATATCAAATTTAAGCTCGCTAGTGCGAATTGGAGTTTTAACGTCGTGGCCCCGCATACCGGGTAAAACTTTTTGGTTTTAAGATTTTCTCATTGGCCTACGCAGCTACACTTACTACTGTATAAAATGTCATCTCTCTAGCGCGAATTATATCTTTAGATTTTATCAGCATTACCTCTCCCACTATTCCTTACTCAAAATTTTGTTGTGAGCAGCGCTTATAATTCATGCTCATATTCTTCTAAAATATACTAGACCGATGTAGATTAAACACAAGGCTAAAATTTTATGGGAGTGATCACGCCAAATTATTAAGGTGATAGTTTAAAGTATTGTGTTCGTGCAACGCGTATGCAAGATTTCACTAATTTGGCTTAAATTAAAAGCTGTCTATTAAGTTTTTAGTTCAAAATAATATTAGCGTGGCCCCGTCTATTCTGGTAAAATTTTTTGGGTTTGTTACTCACTTAGACCTACTTGTATATCAAATTTCAGCTCCTTAGCGCAACTTTTAATTTTTAATTTTTATGGGCGCAGCCCCGCCCCTCTGACTAAAAATTCCTGGTTTTTAGATTTTTCTTGTTGGTTTCTCAACTAGACCTACTTGTATATCAAATTTCAGCTCCTTAGCGCAACTTTTAACTTTTAATTTTTATGGGCGTAGCCCGCCCACTTTTCCAAAGTCAAAATTTTTTTTGGATCAGTGCTTGTTATTCGTGTCTACTTTCGTTACAAACGGATAATAATAGCTAGATAAATAGTATATCTAAATATGCTGAGCCGCAGGGCATTAAAATGAGGTTTAAATTGTATGGGCGTGTCAACGCCCACTTTTTTAATAAAAATTTATAGCCTTGCATTATCGCAGTATATATGCCGAATTTCAATAAAAACCGCTTCCATAAGCGCCTTATATTTGCTTTTTTAGTTCTGACTTTTATGGGCGTAGCATCGCCCTCCTAGCCAAAATTTCCGAGTTTTCAGATTTTTTTATTTTATTTCTCACCTAGACCTAGCTCTGTATCGAATTTCAGCTCAATAGCACAAACTTTAATTTTTATGGGCGTAGCCCCGCCCTCCTGGTTAAAATTTTTGGATTTTCAGATTTTTCTGGTTCATTGCTCATTTAGATCTACTCGTGTACCAAATTTTAGCTCTCTAGCGATAGCGGAAGTGCTTCATCAATTTGATGAGTGTGTCAGTGGTCGTGAGTATGTCTTAAAATATGCACTTTTGCACCTCCATATCTCCGGAACATTTTATTGTAAAACTTTCAAACTTCGCACATAAGGTAACATGAATTTATTCTAATTATGATTTAAATTTTATAATTTTACGATTGCGGGGAACAAAGTTATGAGGGGGGTAAAAACAGCTCGAATGGCTTCGTGTAAATATACACACTGCGTGCATTGGCCAGAACTTGGCCTGGCGCACTACCGTGCGCCTAGATAATTAACCAAACAAGTGTAATGAACATCTACCAAGGTAGTCGCTCTCAACAACAAATCAAATTCGCCACTTTTCTCTCAAACTGGATCGCGATTTATTTTTTGTGTGAAAATAAACCAAGGGATAGTCTCTCGCAAATTTTTCAAATCGTACCAAATGAGTCACGGGGGTACCAACGTACTTTTAGGGTTTGAATTGTACCAAAAAAAAAGTACAATTGTACCAACTTTATCATCCCTGCTAATAGGGCAATTACACCTGCACAAAATGCAGCAGATTTTAATTGAAATCTTCATGAAAATCTATACCATTTACATCACGTTTTTTTTTTTTTGACATTTATCAAGATTTTTTTTAATCCAAAACAAAACCCATTAACTGAAAATTTTCCAAAACTAAAAGCAATTCACACACCTTTTTAAGCAGACTGTAGCTAATTCACTCATCTTTTTTTTATAAATATGTTATACAGGGTAGTAAAAAATGAATAAAAATATTTCATTTTGATTAGATTTCCTACAAATCTACTGACAAAATAGATTTAGTTTTGTATGGGAAATTTAGTAGAAAGAAGCAAGATTTAGCTCAAAATCTTGTAAGTACTTGATTTCGAGATAGTGTAAATACACTATAAAGTATAACCTAAGTTAAACTATTATTCCAAATGTTATTAAAAGTCTAAAAAAGTTAACTCGCAAGTCATAGTGCTATAAATCATACAAATTAATTGAGATTTTGACCACGGATACTTTCGAATATGCACATTATGGAGATACTATTAACTCGAAGTCACCTTATCTCGACTTAAGCACTTTTTCCTTTTTGCCACAGCTATAATATTTAGAAGCATTTGCAAGAAAATCAAAAAATTTGTTAAACAGTTAGTTCTAGGAGAAAAAATTAATAAAAATTTCGTGTTTTAGGTCTGATATTTTTTGAGGGAAATTAAAGAGTCAGACGCTAAAAGGCCTAACTCCACTTTTCGAAAATTTCTCAATTTTGTTACATTACTATCTAATTAGTTATGAACTCTATGGAAATTATTTTGTTCTTCTATTATTTACATATTTTCCACTAAAAACCTAAAAAATCGGCTTTGAATAATATTTGAATTTTTTCAAAAGCTACTCCAATTAACTCCACTTTAATTTTAACACATTGGTTTAATCAAGCAAAATTTCCACGTTTTATGAAATTTTATAAAACTAGCCAATGTATCTGTTACGCGGAAATCCCCTCTCCTCTCATTTTTTGCTGTTAAATGCCATAAAAATATTTTGTATCTTATTTTAATTTTCAAAAATTGTGGAAATCTATTTGCCAAATATTACTAATTTACTTGACTTTTTATTTTGTAGAGTTAGGCCTTTAAGCTTCTGACACATCCATATATAAAATCTTATGACGAATAGTTTCGTATAATATTTAAGGCCTCTAACACTTCTTTGTATGGGTATCCTTTGTCCCTTTCCCAAAGGGAGGCAGAAAAGTTCTCTTAAACGGTCACATAATGGTTTAAAATACAACAATACAACCATACAATTTTACTACGAGCCCTGGAATATAGTAAATAAATCCACAAATTTAACATAAGTAGATGTCTTTAATAGTAAAACCTTACTAGCCACATTCCAGTGGAAGGTTAGTTATAATACGCCTCCATTCGGAGACCCAGTTGTGTACATTATGATTCCCTTCTGTTTTAACCCCAATTTGTATCCAGAAGTACCGCCAATTATGTGTTATTAAGCCACTGAATTCTCATGATGAAAACCCTAATATCCTCTAGTTTACACTTCCCGACATCACTAATGCTGCCATGGAAACGTCTGCTCAGCCATCTAAGCCTATGGCGTTGCACCTTCGGGCAATGATAATTAATATATTCAATGGTTGCTAATTTCTCTTCATGTCCATATATCTTAGAGAAATCTGGAATGCTAGTTTCCCAAATGCTGGTTCTTGCTCTGATCGAGCAGTAACCAGTCAACGCGCCTATCACGATACGCATCGCCTTTTTATTCATATTCAGTAGCAGTTTTGATCTTCTTGAGTCAAGTTTTGGCCACATAGCTCTCTAGAATCTATAATCTTCCTTACTGCGATATGAACGGTTGGTTTTGCTCTCCTTTCAATTACTGAGTTCCCTGTAGTAATGACCTATCCGTTAGGTTAGGTTAGGTTAGTCTTTGTGGTCAAGGACCTAGAATAGACTAGGATTGATCCTTAGCAATACCAGCAGATGACAAGAAACCTGTAAGTATGGCAGCCTCGTTCATGGTGCCTATATCGAATGACTGCTACAAAGATTTAAAAATTTTTAGTTATCTACACAGTTCTATTCCCGATACAAGGTTAAGACTCCGAGAAGTGTGATCACCAATGCAGCCATATCTAGTGTGACTTAGAGCCAGATAGTGGCACATTACCCCGGATCCCTTACATTTCCTGCAGGTACCGTCAAGTATTTGTCCTATACGAAACCGTCCAACAGTATCCAGTTAATACCCTCACTAGAAGTCTACAGTTGCTTCTGGTTATGACGAAAGGAATTTAGTTGAGTTAGAATCATAATAGCTCCGCATGATCTTAGAAGTTTTGCAAGTTTCCGTCGTATGCCAACTTTCCTCCGCTTCTTCCTTCAGCTTAGAGTCTATGATCCATTTCAGGTAATGAATTGGTTTCCCAACATATACAATTCCTCCACCAGTAATTGTATTCCCGTTTTGTCGGTGTATCGGTCATTTCGTTTCCCTCAATCCCCATGTGTCCTCGGATACAATATATATTTACTTGTCTGCAGTGCATATTTAGGGCATTCCTACACATGAGCACAGTCTGCTGCACCTGTCAGTAATTTCTGCACTCCGTCACACATTCCCTCATCTAATATCGATCATATTCTTGCCAGCTCATGGTTAATTTCATTTCCCTTAACACTACTGTGGCCAGGAACCTAACATAGTCTGACACTATAAATATCCATAAGTAATTTGAGGGCTCTCATATATTCACCAAAAAGTTTTGATTTGACATTGTGTCCTTTAAAGGCTTTTAGCGCTGCCTTTCTGTTGACGTAAAAGTTTTTTTCTCACCTTCAGCTACATTTCTGGGAACTAGTTCCATGGCCCTCAGTATCAACAAGATCTCAGCTTGGATAACGTAATATGACGCCGGCAGAGCAACTGTCATTTTTTCATTAATATCAACACCAGGAGGTAGACGTTGATGATTTTATATTATGATGAATCAAACAAATACATGAAAAATACTTGCCAAAAATAACTAATTTGCGAGTTGTTTAATTTTTTGTTGTGCCGTATTTTTTTTAACGAAAATTTTTTAATAAATAAACGTTAAATGCGCAATAACACATCAAATAACATTTGATATCAAGACGAATTTATCAGGCCGTGAGCTCTGATGATTATATCTTAATGCTACCATAATATTAATAAGTTGACTCTATACGTGATGAATTTTCATCATGATATCAATTTGACATTCATTATGACATAAATTCATCAGGTGTGGACACTATTTAAGATATAAAAACCAGTCCCTGGGCCTCTCCCCATTTTTAAGCCATTTGTAAAGAATGGCTACCCTCATATATATACCTTAACAGATTTGATGCAATATTCCCTACCAAGAATTACCAATGAGGGAATTCTACTAAAACCAATTTCAATGACCTTATAGCAAGTGAACCTAGGGGTCAGGGATCTCTGATTACTAAAACTGGTCTCAATTAAGATTGATGTGTGACCTATTACTCCTGTCCTCACCAAACCTGCTTCAATGAGTCTAAGGCAACTTTTGTATGTATGTTAAAGTTCACGTTTACTCTTAATCATACATTGTGAAAAGGGACGTAAGTATCTTAATACACTAACGTTAAGAATTCAAGTTAATTACCAGAAACACTATTCAATCTTTAATAACCGATTTTTATTATTAATCTTGATTTGTTATAACGGAACGACATCCAGTCAAACTCAAGTGATTGCTAATCAAACCCTAGCAGGCAGGTTAAAACAAATTCGAATAATAAAAGAAGTAAAACTTTTTCATTTCTATGATATTTCAGTAAAAAAGATCCATCGGGTGTCGCAGTGGCGGTCTCTCGACCAGATCTTCCCCCTATTCCTTGGTACTTCAGTATCCCCTTCCGTTTTGGAATCTTTATACGTATTGTACATCTGGCATCACCGACCTAAAATGACTAATGCTAACATATTAATATAAAGAACAAGAAAAAAACCTTAAGTTACAGTTATAAAAAATTCAACAGTAACGTCAAACCCCTCATAAAAAATAAATAAAACAGTTATAAAGATACGAAGATACTTAAGTTGTTTCATTTGTTGCTGTTATTTGTCCATAGATTTTGTTTTGTGTGTGTTTGTTTGTTTGGTTGTTTGTTGTCTCCGTAAACAAAACGTCTTAACTTTGGTCGTAAAATAGCATTTTTTTATTTCACTTTCGTAATATTTCGTTCATTTTAATAGACAAATAATTGAAAGTAAATTATTGCGCTGGAGAAAACAAATTTAACTTCAGCGATGGTTGATGATAAGGAAAGATTTAAGAAATACATACACTCATTTTTTAATGTTCTCCCAGGAGATGGCTATTGGCCGTCGGGTGAACAAAGAAACAGCATGAGGAGGAGGATAATGTGTTCAAAAATATTAAATGTTATGATAAGGGATGTCAGCGGTATTTCTTAATCATTCGATGGCATGGGAACATCATCATCGATGGGAACGATAGCAAATTAATTAATCTTGGCAGAGCAAACACTGAATCAATGATGTCAACACCTCAAGTTACTTTATAGACAATGCCCAATTTATGTATATCCTTCTATTAGCCCGGCTTGCACGCACACTCAGAATTTTGGGCGCTCCATTTAAGGCATTTGAATGAAAATGGCTTTAATTTACCTAACTCAATTTGTGAAATTGTAGACGGACTGGGGGATTATACGACTCCTTTCAGAGTTTAATGACAAATTCTGCTAGGTTTTGATACGGAATTGGCACGACTGGGAGTATAATTTTGCGATGGTATGCTTTCTGATTTCCAGACTGATGTGCCGATAACAGATTTTGATTAGATTGTTTGTCAACTGTACGGTTTATTGGAGAGAGAGAGAGAGAGAGAGCGACGTGTTAAGCGAAGCCGCAAAAAAGATAGAAAATATGATTGTAATGAATAGTATCGATCTACTCTGATCGGGACAAAAGTGGTTATTATTTTATTTATATAATATATCTATTAATATATACAAGTTTTATTTAAGCTTTAGGTCCTTTTGTAAATAATTGATAACAATATTTATTATTTTATCGAAGAAGAAGCTACACAACGTTGCAGCGAAATATCGATAAAATAATAAATATTGTTATCAATAATTTACAAAAGGACCTAAGCTTAAATAAAACTTGTATATATTAAACTAAAAGGTTGAATAAATTATTATAATATATCTACTAAGTTAAATTTACATTTAAAAAAATGAGAAGTTCAACTAATATCAAAGTTAAAACAAGAACTCAATAATCAATATGTTTCTTATTTTCTTACTTTACCATTACCACTCGTACATCGGCTGACTTATTTTCAGCTCGAATTATAGTTGTAAGAAGTATGTAGAAAAAATAAATGTAAAAAAAACAAACAGCTCTTTAATGCTTTAGCCAGAAGAGAATGTTGCCTTACAAATATTTTTGACCGGGTGCAGTCCAATTAACAATTAGAATTTTTTATTTTTATTATCCATAGTTGGCACAATTCTGGCGCAGTTTGTCGCATTTACGAAATTTGTGAACGATAGTGGGATCTTCGCTTTTAACTGAATCTAAATTATTTTTAACTTTAAGCGCTTAGTTTTGAGGACGATTCCAGTTTCTTAAGTTTTATTTTTAAAATTTTAATTCCAGTTTTATATTTTCAGAGGCGTAGTTACGTCCAATGTAACAAACGTTAATTCCCGCTCACTTTTTAACCGTCTTCGAAAAAAAGATGAGGTTAACGATTCGTCTCTATTTTTGTTTTTTTTTTTTTTTTTGGGTGTTACTTCATAACTCGGTTTATGTTGGACCGATTGTAAATATTCTTTTTTTGTCAAAGAGGACAAAGCTTTTCATTGGTTCCATTGTACAAAAAAGTGGGCAGGAACACGCCCACAATTTTTTAAAATTTAATTTCATGACAGTCTACGTGTTTGATTGTTGCAAAACCTAAAAAACACCTTTGTTTCTTGTAATTACACAATTTGAAAGTTGAAAAAGTGGGCGTGGTTACGCCCATTAAAATTATAATATTATAATATCTTACGCGGTTCTACTTTAGCGATTTTCCAAGACTTAACACGCAACCTGAACTCTGAAAAAATACAATCTAGCATTTAAAAAATGGGCGGAGGCACGCCCATTAAGATTCAATTTTATATTTCACGTACTTCTTCTTATCTCCTTCTATCAAATCTTTGCATTGAAGTCGGTTTTTTTTGGCAGAAAGAATTATATAAATTAAACATTGTGTCAACTTCAGAGCTCGAAGTTTGTGGCAAGTAGAAGCACTTCAAATAGAATATTAAGCTCTAATGGTTATGGTGGCGCCCACTTTTTTAAGCACCTAACTATGAAATTCTAAGAGGAGAAACTGTTTGCCAAGTTACGTGGGAATCAGCTAAAGATAAACTTTTCGCCCACTTTTTATAAGCAAGACTCAGTTTTTTTTCAGATCTTACGGTGTCTGCCAAGTTAGGTAAAAATCTGTTAAGGTATATCTTATTTACTTACCTTTCATGGGCATGCGTTTTTTAAACGCATAATTAAATATTTCCCAAAGCTCAGGATGTGTGTCAAATTTCGTAAAAATCGATTAAGTGGAAGTACATTAAATATAATATTAAATTTTAATGAGCGTTCCTCCGCCCAGTTTTCCAACTTAAAGATTGTATTATTATGAGAAGTCAAGGTGTGTGCTAGTTTTCTCTACAGTCAGATAAATAATAGGTAATAAAATAATTAACAATTAGTGGGTGTTTTCCCGCCCACTTTTTTGGCAAAAGGACCAAATAGAATTTTTTTTTAAATCTTTCTTAGGGCCATTATTACAATTTAAAGTTAGTTAAAAGTAGGATTTAATCGCACGTATAGAAAGCTTTTAATTATTGCAAATTGGATTTAACTTACCAGGTAGGATAAACTTGCCTGTAACTTATCGCTCACTTAAGGTTGAATAAAAATTTTGCAAATCATAAATTTTTTATCCGTCCGATAAAATCCTCCTTTTAACTAACTTTAAGTTATAATAATGGCCCTTAAAGTAACTACGTTATAAGTAACAAACATAAAAAATACAGATGAAAAAAAGAACAAAATTTTTATTTTTTCTATAAATTGGCATGAACTAATTTCAACTATTTCTATTCAATTCTTTTCAGAACTTAATAATGCCAGCAAAGAGCTTTTCTTCAAAATCATGTGGTAAGTGCAAATTATTAAATTTTTACGCCATAGTGTAAATATTTACATAAATTTTTGAATTAATAGTTTAATCTTAAGTGCGAAAAACTTTACTTCTTAAACATTTATTAAATTCCTTAACTTCTTATTGCTTTTGCAGCAGTGAAATAGAATTATAACAAAAAAAAAACAACTAAAAGAAATAACACCATTCATGATTTATTTGATTTCCGATATTGAATACATATCCTTAGATTTTAATACCTTTAACTCGAAATAACAACGTCAACCAATAAATATACTTTTCGCTACAATTCAAATGAATATTTCATTTTCAAAAGAGAGAAACATTCAAATGATTTATTAGGGAGAACACGCTTCATACAAATATATTTAAATTTAACAGAAAAAAAATAAGGAACGAGGAGACAAGAATGAAATGCATTTATGGATGGACATGTTGAAAGTGAATATCTGAGAGCCTATTTTCCAACTCTATTGGAATATCAATTCATATATTAATAGAATTGGTGAAATAGGCTCGGAGTCTTATGTAAGAGGGCAGAGAAATGACATGGAACTTCCTCTAATTTTGACAGATGTTGCAAATGATGTAACCCTGGGTGTTTTAGGTACATATATTATATGTAAAGTTTTACGGGACACATTTTTATGAAACATTTATGAAACGTTCCAAAAAAGGAGGGCCAAATATTGCTCTCCAAAAAGAATGTCACGGGCCTAAATGTTCTACTAAAATATTTGCAATAAAACTCTAGCACAAGATTTTGAATCAGAGCTGTTAAATTTCGATTACGATGAGGAATTAATTAGATTACATTTTATAAAGAATTGTACTGATTATATCATTTCCTTTAAAATAATTTCTGATAAATAATTGATTACGATTACTAACAATGGAAAAGTAATCTGAATTACTTGAAATTACAAAAAATATTAACAAAAAGAGTCAAAAGTAATCAAAAATAATCCGACTACTTTCAAAGATTACTTTTGTTTGTTAATAAATGATTAAATAAAATTTAAAAGTAATCGGATTATTTTTAAATTACTTTTGATTATTTTTTGTAATTTCAAGTAATTCAGATTACTTTTCCATTATTAGTAATCGTAATCAATTAGTAATCGCGCGGAACTGAATATAATCGTAACTTAATCATTTCTTGAACTTTCAAAAAAAAAAGTAATCAATTTAGTAATCAGTACCATTACCAATCATTGCTTAACATCTATGCTTTGAATACATGAACTGTTGAAATTTAATTTTAAGATCAGAAACCAGCCAAATCTTGAAATGTATTTAAGGTTTAATTTCGTACTTAATCAGGCTTTATTTTTTTTTTTTGGCTATAGGAAAAATAGTTCCCTTAAAAATGATCACACGGGTTGAAATGTACAAAAGACTCATTGTGTCAACCTTCTCTGTCGTATGGTTAATGTCATTTTAAAAAGGGAATATATAATGTATGACGGATTCTATGTGCGCCGGCCTATAGCCATGGCATATAAAACATAGCATAAACGATAAAAGAGTTGCCAGATCTGGCAGAAACTCAGTAATGAAAATACATGAAAAAAAATTTTAAGCTAGTGAAGAAATATTTTAAAACCCAATTTTTAATATCCTCTTTTCTCACAAAATTCGAAAAATGGATTTGTTTTCTGAATTCCGTTATTATATTATATACATACATTGTAAAGGGTATTTTTTAGAGAGGTATACAAATTTAAGTTGGCAACACCTTTTTAACTGGTGGCCATTTTGTCAGCTGTTGAGTGATTTACGTTAAATTTGGTTTGGCGTTTTAAAATGAATATACTGATACCTGAACAATGCTTCCAAGTAGCGCAAATTTATTTTGAAAATCATTATTGTGTTCAAAAAACGTATCGCGCAATTTGGAGTCAACACAATCGCCTATCGAACGTTTTCTAAATGATAAAACGCATCCCCAGAGACGTCGTACAGTGCGTACAGAAGTCATTGCTACTGTAAAGCGTAGCGTAGGGGAAGACAAGAATCATTCTATCCGCCATAATTACTGATATCTTCATTCATTAATTGAACAATCATGATGTGCAGCAGCAAGACGGAGCAAAATATTACGCAGCTCATGCCACAATTGGTTTATTGAAGAAAACGTTTGTTAACCGCATAGTTTAACGTTTCGTAATCGTGATTTTGCCTCCAAGATTGTTTGATTTAACGCCTCTAGACTATTTTATGTGGGGTTATGTGAAGTCACTAGTCTACGCCGATAAACCCGAAACGATTGACCACTTGGAGCACTACAGTCGCCTCGTTATTTCCGATATACGGCCACAAATGTTGGAATAAGTTATCGAAAATTGGACCTCCATACTTTTGCACAACCTGGATAAATAATTTGCTTTCATTACATATATTTTATGCTGCAAATGCTGTCTCAACTAATGTGCTTCCAACCTGCTTCGTAAGCATGCGTTTTTGCAAAGCCATTAAGTTTCTTTTCACATTATCTATTGTGTATTTCAGCATAATACTAATCATGATTTCTATAAAATCAAAAGCAAGCCTCTATTCACAATCCCATATCTGTTGCCAACCATAAAATTTCTTGATAATATCAACCCATTAATATACTAACTGGTTCGAGGCAAAACGAACGAAATGCTTCGCTTTGTAACGACAATTGCTCTACACGTTATTAGGAGCCCGGGTAGCTCAGTCGGTAGAGCATTGGACTTTTAATCCAAGGGTCCAGGGTTCAAGTCCCTGCTCGGGCGGGCTAAATAAGCTTTTTTAAATATACATATATATATAATTTTTTTTTGGTATAATATATTTAATTAATAAATTAAACAAAAAGTATCAATTTTAAATTTCGAAAATTAGTTATTAAACTAGTTTTTCGTAAACATAAAAGAAACTCCGTTTTTTTGGGAGTAAATTTTAAACGAAATTATGGCTAAGTCCCATCTCCCACGGTATTAAGTTCAGTATTTTCCATTTTATCGAATGAAATATTTTTATTATTTAATGTGATTTTTTTAAAGAAGAGCAGAACAAATTAAACTAGAATTTTTAGATAGGGGGCATTTTTCTGTGCAGCCACGCACTTCATCAGCAACAATGTGAATCTATTTGGGAAGAGGTTGTAATTAATTAACATCAGTTATGTAACGTGAATTTTTAATTAACCCTGGAATGTCATTATTTGTCGAATCAACGACGTTTAATGCAATTTTGCCGTTTTCTTCAGCTAAATACGCCTATTAAACCGACTCCAAAAAAAAGTAGGAGGTTAATAAATCGTCTCTATTTTTTTTTAAGGGTGTTACTTCATAACTCGGTACATTTTAGTCCGATTAAAAAATTATAATTTTTTGTCTGAACCCATCGTAAAAAAGTGGGCGGGAACATGCCCAAAAAAATTTTTTAATTTAATTTTAAGAAATTATACCTATTTGATTGCTGCGAAACCTATAAAACACCTTTGGTTCTTGTAATTACACAATTTGAATGTTGAAAAAATGGGCGGGGTTACGCCCATTAAAATTTATTATAATATTTCATGCGGTTCTACTTCACCAATTTTTACGAAACTTACCACACCCATTGAGCTTTCAAATATATACAATCCTCCATTTAAAAAAAATGGTCGGAGTCACACCCATTAAAATTTAATACTTTACTTTAAGTGGTTCTACTTTACCGATGTTTACAAGACTTAATATGCACCCCGAGTTTTGAAAAAAAAAATAACACAGTTTGGCATTTCAAAAATGAGCGGAGGCACACCCATTAAAATTAAATTTTATATATCAAGTACTTCTTCTTATCTCTTTCTATCAGATATTGGAATTGAAGTCGGTTTTTTTTTGGCAGAAAGAATTAGTTATTCATTAAAAATACATAATGCACTAAAACACTTCGCACTTCACGATTAAAAAACGGAAAGTTTATTTGATACACACGATACAAATATTTATGATTTAAGCAATTATGTTTTAGTAAAACGTTTTTTGATTATACACACAGAAAAATTTCAACTTAAAATCTACGTAAACAAGGTTAATCTTTTTCGGCAATAATTTTGCTTCTAACACGATTTACATAATTTCCAAAGAAAATTAATCCTTTTGAAATAACTTTATTTAACGTCAATTTAACATTTACGTACTGTTAAAATCAAAATGAAGAAGCATGTTCAATCAAAGTTATTTCAAGTTGGAACAACATGGATTTAATTTAATGTGGAATATGTGTTTTATTAATTATTTAAATTAAAAATTATATATATAAATTGGCTTCCCCGGCCAAGATTTGAGCTCAGAACTCATCGCGTGGTAGTCAACGTGCTTAACCCTGCAGCCACAACAACCTTAAATATTCTTTAGATACGCACTAAATATTTACCATCATTAATAAAATTTTAATTCAATATTATTTCATTGATAATTTAACTTACAGTTTATTTGAAAAAATTTAGTTTAAAAAAAATCACAAAAATTCTTTGACCTGAAAAGTTTTAGCTAAAAAAATACCTTGAATTGACCCCAGGATTCGAACCTGCGATCCTCCGACTGCAAGACACTGCCTATCAGCCAGCAGCAGATACAAAAACAACTCACACAACTAAGCACAAAAGTGTATTGCAGCTATGAGAAAAGCAAATAAACACCAACACACTGAAACAACATATTATTTCTTGTAAATTTAATGTGGTTTGAATGAATTTGAATCAAACTTTTTGCATGGTGATTTTACACTAGTATTTTGTTTTATGTGTAGCAGCGGCCCTATAAAATTTTTTGTCACTAGCACATCAAAATAGTTCAGAGCGACAAGCGTGGTTTGTTTGTGAAAAGCTTGTGTACTTTTAAAATTTATCTGGTGGCAACACGGTGCTGGGTTTTAAGCAGTGAAGTTGGTTGCAGAAAACGAAATAAAAAAGCAATGTGATTCCGATCACAGAGGAGATGAGTAAACATCTAGTAATGAAAAATGTTTTTTAAGTTTGAAGTACTTATGCTTTTAGTATATTTTTTTAAATTAATCAATTAAAAGTATCAAAATTTTCAATATTGTTAATACATATAAATTGTTGGTTTTTGTTTGTTTTATTAAACTTATTTGGTTAGTAAATGGGCACACTGCAGTATGCGTATATGTACTGCACTCAAAATCGCAGTAAGCAGTAAATTTACTGATTACTAAAAAATTCAGTAAATTTTTACTGCTAATGAAATTTAATTTGCATTACCAGTAAAATCGTAGAACCGTATTCATAATAAAATTGTAGCAGGTGGCAAAGTTTTTTTGCATTAAAATTTTAAAACTTTTGTATGAAAAGCATTTAGCCACTTGGTAGAATTTCATTATGAATACGGGCATTACTGATTACTGTAAACTCAATGCACCTCATCATATAATAAATCATTTAGGCACTTTATGAAAATTGTAGAAAAAAAATTTAGTAATCAGTAAAAATTTACTGGTTAAAAAATTTTTATTATTTTTACTGAAATTTTAGTGGTACTGCAGTGCTCATCTATGGGAAATGCTTTACTTTTACTTTTTAATTTTTAATTCCTTTTGTTCAGCGTTTAGTTGTTGCTGTTTTTGTTGTTGTGTACGCATTGCAATTAAAATAAATTCAGTAAAGTGCGACTTTGACTCGCGCACGAAGGGTTCCGTACATTCGGTTTTGAGCATTTTTTTTTTTGATGTGGCTTTTTTCCTTTTTTTAAGTTTTTGCATTTTAAAAGATTTTTTCAGTTTTGTTGCTTTTTTCTCGTTTTGTCGTTTTTTTCTCTTTTTGGGTTGTTTTTTCATTTTCGCATTTTTTTTTCATTTCGGCGATTTCTTTTCATTTTGCGATTTTTTTGTTTTTGGGGTTTTTTTCATTTTAGCGATTTTTTTGTTTTTGGGTTTTTTTTTTATTCTGGCAATTTTTTCATTTTGGCGATTTTTCAGGTTTTTGCGATTTATTTTAGTCCTAGAATTTTTTTTAATTTGGTCCTTTTTTTCGTTTTGACGATTTTTTTTTTGTTTTTGGAGATTTTTTAGATTTGGCGATTTTATAATTTTTTGATTTTTTTAGTTTTACCGTTTTTGAAAATTTCAAGAGGCTTGCTCTTACGGTTTCCAAGATACTGCAAGTTGTCAAAATTACAAAGTTAATATTGCATAAACTGATGGAACACCCATTGATTTAAATTTTTTAAATTTAGTGTTAATTGTTGTAGTCTGTATAAAAATACACTAACTTTACAAATTTCAAGTGTATATATGTACATACAATTGTGTGTACATTACATGGGATTTTAACATTTTTCGTTGCTCGTTTTGCAACACGCTTTAAGTTTTAACTCCATGTATTTGTTGTTGTAGCGGTAAAATGTCTACACACTGTGTCCAAGTTTCATGTCCGTAGCTCTTACGGATCTCGAGAAAATACCCTGTGACAGACGGACGGACAGACGGACAGCATAGCGAAAACAATAGGGTTCATTTTCACCTTTGGTGCACGGAACCCTAATAAAGCAATTATCAAGTTAAATAAAACAAACAAAAACCAGCAAATTCCTATGTATTTACAATATTTTAAATAAGTTTGTATTGCTTCTTTCAAACACTAATACACTCATACATAGCTCACACCGATTTGGCAACGCGGTGTGCATCTTACTCAAAATTTATGATTGTATTGTGAAAAAGATTTTTACCCCCTGCGTATAGATGTTTGCAACGTTGACTTACATGCCATTAAAACTTTGGAGCCGTATAGATATTAGATAAGTTGCAATCAGCGATGCCAATTTAGCGCGTTTCGCGCTAGCTTTAGCGCGTTTTAACCATGCCAAACGCGCTTTTTTCCGTCTTAGCGCGTTTTGAATAACGTCAATAATATCATTTCAGTTCAATACTTTTTAAACTTTTTTTGTAAAAATTTAACAATTTTCTAATATGCAAAACTTCGATAAAAATTTTTAAATTAGTTAATGATTCTGCTGTCGCAAACAAAATTCGCTTGACTGTGGTTAGAATAAAAAACGAATCTTAATACTGCAATGACAAATATTTTGAAATTTCACAAATAAAAATATGTACTACATACAATGACCCAAAAAATGTACATAACTTACAAAGCATCATTTATAGCTGAAGTACAAAAAGCATTAGAATCGCAAAACTATTCGACAATTTATATGTTGTTACAAAGTCTTAGAAATACATAAATTAAAAGTAAAAACTAAGCATTTTGATTATTTGGAAGGCGATTCTGATTCTGTATCAAATGATTTTAGTTAATTAAAACATAATTTCAAGGAAGCAATATTGCAAAATCTGAAAAATTTATTATATATTCGAGTACACTAATACATACATACATCGACTTTATTGAAATTAATTTAGCGCGTAGAAAATAGCGCGTTTTTGCTATAAATATTTGACAATGCTGTAACTTAGCGCGTTCTAGCGCGATTTGAGAAGGGTAGTAGCGCGTTTGGGTTATAAATAGTTGGCATCGCTGGTTGCAATGGTATTATGTACTTTATTTTTAAATAGATATAGTCCTCAGCTCTCGGTTAGTAACACACAATTAGTTGGCTGTTGTTATATAAGATGAGTGTTTAATTGGCGAGGTTCAGAATTCTCGAAATATACTATGTTAAAATATCAAACTATTTTTTAACAAAACTTTCCATAAACATGTTGCTCTCTTCTAATTTATAACTTGATTTTTTTTTATTTATGTCGAGAAAATTTTCAATCAAATAATTTTTTATTTGTTTGAAAGACTAAGTGCCGCCCTAATATTCTCAACAAATACACCGTAAGCGCTTTAGCTTGCTAGACCATAACCGGAAGCATTTTGATATTTGCGTTGAGATAGTGTCATTTTATGTCACTTGATAAATGAGTTTAAATTATGTCTGGCCGTAAGGTATGAATTTTTTTTGGCTATAAAATGATATTGTATGCAACACACGCAAACTCACTCGCCCGCCCACTCACACACTCATACACTCACCTTCTAAGGTCCAAAGCATTTTTACATTCCTGCCACAACGAGCCACAAGATTACAAACAAACAAGCCAACAAACGAACATCCTTAATTAAGTTACATTCAAATGTTAAAATATTTGTACTTTTCTCATATCCTTATGACAAAGGAGCCTATTAAGTTGTCTGCAGGTAGCGAGGGAAGAGCAAATCATACACTTTATTGTTTGTTAAGGCTGTCAGATGGCAGCCAAGTTAATTGGCAGTAAGTAACCTTTATGGCCGTTGGATCACACTAATGAAAAATGTTTTTCATCACGACTCTTTAAGTCAAGGGTATGATGACGTTATCCATCAATGTCTTGTGGCAAAGATGTTTAAAGATTTATGTTTGATACTGCCAGCCAGGAAATTAACTGACAGTCATATTCATTGACAGCTATTAAGAAAGCGTTTTATCTTGTTGTTTGTTTTTAAAGTTGGAGTAACACTTTAAGTCAAAATTTTCAAATTTCCTTTCCATCTTCATTTATTATAATGATGTTTAATTTAAAGTGTTTGAGTGTGAGGGGTCTACAGCTTCAGCCAAACGTGACCTGAGCTGCTTTGAGTGTTTCACTTCTGTGTATTTTAATCTATTCAAGAATAAACAATTTTTATAAATTTTAAATTTCAATTTGTCTAGTCTTTTTTATGGATATTTATTTAGTTTTCTGCTACTAAAATAGCAAGCACGTCTTGATTAGAACGAGTTCGAAATTGAAAAAAAAAATAAAAAATAAACTACGAAGAATCGAACAACAGCCACCCACTGCTGGACATGTTCTGCATAGTTCTTGCAACTGGTGGTGGAAAAAGTATTACAAAATATATATATGTATATATAAAAATTGCAAATTTAATTTGTCTGGTTCTTTTTTCTTTGTTGTATTTATTATTCCTGTTACCCACACAAAGTGGTTTAAGAAATTCTAGGAATTTGTTTGCTCATATAAATATATCTCTGGCGAGGGATAAGAATTTAAAAACAATGTAGTCACATATTTATAGGCATTGGCAATTTTAATGTAGTGTTGCATAACTCAAAGGCGCAAAGCTGGAGAAAATACTTGCAAATTTATGCAGAAAGTGATGAGTATGTGAAAAGGGATAGAAAAAGAAAATAAGATGATTGAATCTGTGTAAGATGAAAATTATAAACGAAAAAAATAGAAAACTATTTGCCCGAAATCTTGAAAAAAACTTCAATTTTTTTTACATATTGCAGCATATAAATTTGATAATCAGGAAAGTCATTTTCCGGCCGACTGCTTTATTATTTGTAACAACTGGTTGGTTATTTTGGAGTGTAAACATCATCTTTTTAACTCACACTACGATTGAAAATTACTTTCGATTAAACAGAAGTACAAACTAAAGCCAAGTAAGGTTTATAATTATTTAAATTAGAAAAATATTTCATCGAATGTGGCTTATGGTCCTTCGAGTCACATCGCATTTGCCAGATCATGCAGCATCAACATGGCAACTATTTATAGCAGCAGTTACTTCAAAAACATACTGGAATTTGTATTTCTTCTTTCCCTATCTGTAAACTAACATAGCAAGCATTATATTAAATTGTTTGTTTTTGTTCTTGTGTTGACTTTACCATATATAAAAAAATATTCTGAAATATTCATTCAAATAAATTTTCCTGCAGTGAAATTCTTTGGTCGGGGTTAAAATGTAGAATTTTCAGAGAAACTTTCTAAAAGTCAAATCAAATGAAATTAAAACTATTTAAAGCATATTTCGTAATATAAATATTTATTGAACTAAACTCAAGGAAACTTGAACACGTTACGCCTTGTCAAGCGATTCTTAGAAATTAAATTAAAAGGAAAAACTTACTCGAGTATTCTTCAGAGGAAAAATTTTAAATTCGTTTGTATTCTTGGCAAGAACAAAATTAAAACAAATCTGGGCATCAGTTGACTTTGCCAGCCATCCCTGAAAAACTCCACTTGTAGTTCTTGAATTCAAAAAAAAAAAAATTAATGTGTATAGGAAATTGATTTGGCAAGAAATTACGGAGTAATAAAATTCAATTACTTTTCACAAAACTTTTCGATAACCATATCTCCGAATCATTTGACTGATTCTTGTTAGTTTTGCAAATATAGTTTTACTTCTACAGAAATCAAGTCAAGGGATTTCTAAAACTGATTTGACGAAGACTTTAGAAGTTGAAAAAACGAGTCTTTCGAAATTTTTTTTTAACGATATTATCTCTCGAAAGAATCATTCGCTTGTAGTGAAATTAGCAGGATTTTGCGGGTCTTTTTCAGATAAGATAAGATTTTGAGCTTGATCACTCTAGCAGTTCAAAGTTTGTTTAAAACTTTTTTTTCATTTAAACATTTTATTTGCCAAAATTTTAAAAATCTAGCGAACCGATCATAAACGGCCTTATTATGTAAACCGAATCCGAGTAAAATTAACGTTTTCAAAAAATTAATAATAGTCCTGCAGACGTGTTTAAAATCATACACGATAATTTCCTTTCAGATATGAAGTTTAAGAATCTATATAATAAAAAATTTTAAAAAATATATTTACTGTCGGAGTTAGTTTTCTAAAACCATGCGATTTCAAATCAATTGGTTTACAGAACAGGGCCGCACATGTTTTGAATGCGTTGAATTTGTTTCCAATCCGCTGAACTTTTGTTAAGTTGTGAGATGTTTACACACTTAATACATAGATACTAGTTGTGTATGGAATAGATCCCTGCACAAGACCACTTACAAGAACTTTTAGGACATGAGGGATTCTTCAAATGCTTTACTAAAGCAAAATAATCTAAAATAAACGCTATACAACACTGTTTCAGTTATTGCAGGTATAGGAGTAAGGAAGAAAATACTTCGTGACGGAAGAATTTGCGAGGATTGCTTCTTCATACGCATGGGCGCGTATGCAAACATCATGCACGACACACATGCAAATACGTTGTGTGTATGATCTTTTATTTTTCTGCGCATAGACAAACGCACAAATGCATTGATATTAGTTGTGTGCGCTTGCTTTAAAAAACCACCCTTAAACACATAATAACTTACCATCTAAATTTTACACACACGCACACACACACACACACACACACACACACTAAAACGTACAATATGCAAAATAACAAGCCTATACACATCAACACTACTTCATTTGAGTATTTGTTACGAACAAGAAGTCTTCGCCGCATCGCTTGTAAACACTCACATACACGAACATCAATGCATCTATCGTGCTTCGCTTATTAAACGACATCATTTATTATTGTTTTTGTATAATACATGCTACGACATTACATTTAAAAAACAAGACGTTTTTACATTTCAAGACTGTTTACGCAGCCCTCTAATACATACATAAATCCATGGGAAAATTATTTCGAAAATAAATAGAATCATTTCCGTGAAACTAAAAACGTGAAAATATAATGAAAACATAAGTCTTCGAAAATTATAGTAATTCGAAACGAAAAAAATGCGTTAGAGGTTATATGTTATAAATATACAAATTCGACAACATTTTCTTTCTTTTCGATTAACAAAATATAGACCCCTCTAGATAACTTCCTATTATCGGGAAGTTAAAAGGAAAGCTTGCAAGCAATGCATGTTTTTTCTAGTTCCATTTAATCATACTTTTACTTTAAGCATTTAGAATCACATGTCATATATCATTAGAAGGCTTACTCGAAAAATGTACTATTGTAATATTTTTTTTATTAAAAAACCTTTTGGCAGCGGTGGGATTCGAACCCACGCCTCCGAAGAGACTGGTGCCTTAAACCAGCGCCTTAGACCGCTCGGCCACGCTACCTGTATCATAACGGTAAAAGTTTGCAAAATATACATCGCCGAATTCAATCTAAAAGCACACGAAAGTAATTTCTAAATAATCGAGCAAAATTTAAAGAAACGCAAGAATGTTTCTTGATATTTTTTTCACTCGCTAAACTCTATCTCATATAAATATTTTTAAATTTTAACCATTTTATATACATACATATGTATCTGTGGCAAAAATAAAAAAAGATAGGTGTCTTAGGACTCCCGGCTATAGCTATGCTGCTTAGCTATGTATATAAAACAAACTTAATGTTTTAAATAACAATGCAATAAAATTATATTGTATATGATGATGTCAAATTCTACGCAAATATTTCAAAACGTTTCCATTTATTTCCCATTATTTTCTTTTCCAGCGGCGTACGATTAAATTGATGTATTGTTTGTGGCCTATCGGCTGTGTTCTCTAGTTTGTGCTCATATGCAAAAACAATACAAAAACAAATTGAGCAATCGTTCTCATTGTTTTTGTTTCACTCACTTCGAAGAATGAAACAAAACAAAATCAAAGAATTTGTTGCGTTTATTTTCGTACTCTGCTTTTAAGTACAAAGAAATCAAAACAAAAATAAATTTATAAATGTAATAGTGTCGATTATTTTTGTTACGAAAATCACGTCCTGAGTCCTGTATCGCGCAATAAATAGCATAGCTATAAAAATGCTTATGTCGAAAGCACGGGGTTACTTCAAAAGTAACCCTGGGCAAAATACCAATTGTTTTGTGTGGCTTTTCATGAAGTTATAGCGCAATGACTTGCTGCTTATTTCTTTCGATTTTAAGTTTCATATGGAATAAAAGCTTAATTTAGCTCACACTTTACTCGTATGAAAGTACTATCCTTCAAAATTGTAAAATATGACTCAGGCACTTTTTTTCTTACTGCCACATTAGAAGACTTTTAAGAAAATATTTAATTTCAAATACACCCACAGCCTCAATATAGAATACCCAAAACGAATAAAAAGATCTTGGCAGCGGTGGGATTCGAACCCACGCCTCCAAAGAGACTGGTGCCTTAAACCAGCGCCTTAGACCGCCCGGCCACGCTACCCATAGAACAGATGTGATAAGGATTGTGAAAAAACACACAAAATCCGATGGAAATTAAAAAAAAGATTAAAAATTTGACATTTTTAAAAACAATTTCTAGTTTGTTTTTAAATTCTTATGACATTTTGTGACATCGCAATAAGGTATACTGGTGACAACGTTTGTCATTTCCGATATTTTTCGTTGTGTGACATTGCCTTCCATATAAAAAAAAATAATAGGAACGACATTGCAATCATTTTGAAAATGACACCACAAAATGAGACAACACAAGAAATGCCAGATGTGTACTCGGCATTAGGTTCTAGTTCTGCTGAAAACACATTTGTGATAAGCGTTAACACTGTCTGCGATTTCAAATCTGCTTCGAGTTGTATACTATGATATTTCTAACGAAAGGACGGAATCACTTTTTATATTTTTCGACATGGGTTATAGACATACTTCTTTCTCACTCTTCGAGGAACGATGAAATATTTTGTTTCATATCTTTTCAAAGTTGCAGAACATGTCCACAGAGCTCCTTAACGACTGTGGAAAAAAAAATTTAAAACCCATTTTTTGCCCTTTTGAAATGAAATATCGGAATTAATGCCATATTCTTTTACTTTTGATATTGGTAGCGAACCTCAGAAATCGGATATTTTTGGGAAAACAAAACTTAGCGACAGGTGAACTTTTTTTGATTCCTTTTTTTAGTGTCATTCTCGATACTTTTACACGATATGTTTTGCGTCGAGACATATTTGAAATCGATATCACTCACGAACGAAACTCTTGGTCAACTGGGATAGAGAAAAGATTTACTTGAATTATTTCCTGTCTTAAAGTTATTAACAAGGAAAGAAAATTAATTAATAAACTTGGCAGCGGTGGGGTGGGATTCGAACCCACGCCTCCGAAGAGACGTGCCTTAAACCAGCGCCTTAGACCGCTCGGCCACGCTACCTTTAATTAAATGGTTAAACGATATATGATTTGAGTTTTTACTTTAATCTGAAAAACTCTTATTGTACGCCGTAATTTAGGAATAGCAAATTAACTTAATAATGTTAATTATAAATTATTGTTCTTTTACTTTATGGTTGGTTGCTATAATTTGTAAGAATTTTTCGTTATTTTTCATCCTAAGTTAATTATAATCCAAAAGAAATA
The DNA here is from genome assembly GCA_949987645.1 of Tachina grossa. Lineage (NCBI taxonomy): Eukaryota > Metazoa > Arthropoda > Insecta > Diptera > Tachinidae > Tachina > Tachina grossa. Next base: position 117,106,819 of record OX465278.1, on the reverse strand, counting down.
AGCTCAGATAAGAAAAGTAAGCTGTTTCCCTAATTATTCTGACTGTCACAGAATTATTAAATTTTTTCAGTGGCAAAAGCTCTCACATACATACGCTACAGAAACCACACTCTAGTTTTAATGTGCAATGTTGCCAATGTAGTGTCATATAATTTCTAGATAATCTGCCAACTTGACAACATTTTTATCAATATAAAGAAATGAACATTTATACATTATTCTATCCTTTTTTGGAAAGGCAAAAATATTGCCAAGTAAACAGATTATCCTGGTTAAAATGTTTGGATTTTCAGATTTTTCTGGTTCATTGGTCACCTAGATATTCTCGTGTACCAAATTTTAGCTCTCTAGCTATAGCGGCAGTACTTCATCAATTTGATGAGTGAGTCAGTGGTCAGTGGTCAGTAGTCAGTGAGTATGTCTTAAAATATGCACTTTTTGCACCTCCATATCTCCGGAACCTTTCATTGTAAAACTTTCTTACTTTGCATATGAGGTTATATGAATTTATTCTAATTATGGTTTAAATATCATAATTTTGCCATTGCGGGGATCAAAGTTATGAGGGGGGTAAAAACAGCTCGAATGGCTTCGTGTAAATATACACACTGTGTGCATTGGCCAGAAGTTGGCCTGGCGCACTGCCGTGCGCCTAGATATAAAACAATATCGCTAAGCAAAACCCAGATTAGAAAAAGACATTGACTGAAAAAACTTGGAGACTTGGAGCAAAAAAAATTAGTTAGAAAAACACTTCTCAAAAAAAAAAACAAAAAAGTAATAATAATAACGGAACGTGTTGCAAGTCATGAGTGTATAAAGAAGAATTAGTATCGACATGTACATAGTGTACCTCACTTACTGTTATACACTGTATCATAGTATAACTGCATTGCAACAAAGTTCATTGTATTCATTAATAGAACGTTTACTTTATAAAATTTAAATGACAAACTTTTGTTTTCATTACAAAATTATGTTATTATAGATGGTCAGCAAAATTAAAGACATAAAGAAACACAAAAATTGTAAAATGTAAAATAGTTTACAAGCTGAGCAAAATGTTCAATAAAATTAGACTTCAATTTGCTAACGTAAACCGGCAATAACTTGCCTTGTTTTCCATTAAATTCTTGAATCTTTTGGCACCTCTTTTGAGCACCTATTGTTTGAGCTGGTCTTGCTGACAGCTGTATAAAGTAACCAAGCAACTATAGGGCCACACATACACACTACCACACATTTACGTGATATCCTTTAAAACTTTACATCCCGCACCCTTAACATATTACATGGCAATGTGTTCATACCTTTACAACATAAAGGTATGACATAAAATGCGTAAGGTATATAGAAGGAAGAAAATAAATGGATATGCAATAGGCAACTTCGATTTTTTAGCCGAACGCCGCCTGTTTAAGGTTTTAGTTATAACTTCTATATTTTTGTATTGCTATGTCTTGAAAAACGCGGTAATTTCCGAGAATTACCAGTGCTTGGCAATTCAGAGGAAACTATAATGGCGCTTATACTTTGACTAAATCAAAAAAGAAAGCGCAATTACAACAGCTATTTCACAAAAAAAAAAAAACAAATTAATCGCAATAGAAAAAAAGAGAGAGAGAGAGAGAGAGAGAAAGAGTAGGAATGGTACCACAATTTTAAACGGCTAAAAAAATTAAATTAATTAAAGCATATAAAATTGAAACTAAATTGAAACATAACCATAACCAAACCAAAATTCAATTGGTTTCTATGGTGAGAGTTATGACGAGTCACGTGTAGTCGAATACAGTGTTGCGCATTAGTTTGGTTCGAACGGCTGCTCTCTATGGCTATGGTTATGTCACGTCTGATTGACCCTATACATGGTCGCGTGTCGAATTTTTCCACCATGACACGACACGGAAACGAATACCAAGACGCTAAACACGCACGCAATAAAATTTCGTCAACACGATACTGCACAACATGCACGAATTATTATTAGTATGATATTCAAGATCAGAAAATTTAATTGATTTTTTTCTTCAAGAGTCTCTTTTCAAAATACGACATCGAGTTGGCACTGCCAGCTGATACGATCTGCCACCACAGCTGATACTATTGGTTTACGTACAGAACTTCAAGCTTCAGATGCCCATACAATATCAACAAATATGTTGGTTTTGTGTGTTAGACGATACAAAATATTAAATTTTTTCTCTACTGGAAATTGATTCATACATATTTTACATCTAAAATCATGTCGTGTTTTTCGTGTCAATTTTGCTGAACACGAAACTACCCGAACACGCCCGAAATTAGATTCTTTTTTTGCCAAGAACACTTCGTGTTGAGTAGTGCGTGTTCGGGTCATAGAAAAAAAAAACACAGCACGCGCCCATCTCTAGATTTGACTGTAACCAAAGAATATAAATTGTATAGAATGTGCATCTGAGCTAAAAAATTAAACATTTTTTGCTTACGCTTCAGAGGCGGGGGGAAAGTATAAAGCGCAAGCCAACACACACTGAGAGCATTATATGCTTTGCTCTTATCGCCAGCGTTGCCGTTGTGCGACTTAAATCGCATTTTGCTACTTTTTCAACAGCAAAACATGCGGCTTATTTAAAAAAAAAACTATGTAAAAATATTCGAGTTTTACCACAAAAAATACCGATTTTCGGAGGAAAGTTGCTGTTGCTGAAATAAAGCTTGTTTTAAGGATAATAAGTTTCCAAATTCTGCAGTTGTAAGGTCAGTGAATTACACCTTATTTCTTCATCTTTATAAAATATAATTTACAAAAAAAAAATAAAAAAATAAGTATAAACATAAATTAGCCTTACTAAACAATTATCAAATAGACTTAAAGTAGACACTTGTCAAAGATTATATTCCAAGTGAAGAACTTATTAAGAAATACAGGATGTTCAGTTAAAAAAAAATATGTATTTAAGAACTATGAATAATGCCTTGAAAGAATACCATAACTATATTATCCTCTTCAGAATCGAATTTTAAAATTTTCTACAAAACTTTAAATGGTTTTTCCTCAAAGTTAATTTTTTGAGTTATGCTGGTTTTTAAGTAAATAAGTGAGATGAACCATATCCAATATATATATATTTATGTTTTTACAGTCTCTAATTTTTTTTATAAATCTTAAGTAATTGGGTAAATTACGGCACTCGATATCGAACGAAATATGCATTTAATTTCGATTGGAATTTCATTCGATATGAAATGCTGCAACTTGACCACTCTTTTTTTAGATTTCATGATTTTTTTATATTTAGTAGCTATCTATAATAGGTTTATACTCGTCTTATTTGCAAATAAAAACTATATTTGCAAATACTGTACTAGCCGGTATTATAGAAATATATTCGCAGTTAATTAATTAATTATTTAAATTATTTTTACTTTTTTCATTTATAAATTAAAAATTATAATAAAAAGAAAATGATTTAACTTCAGTTTTCCCATCTATATGTGACAGCGCATAGAGAAAGGGACCTAAGGGTAAAAAAAATAAATTTTCCCTATTTTTTTTATGTGGACAACATCTGAGCATCGAATGAGACAGATCCCATGCCCCAAAGTGTTCCCTCCCAGAGATATGTGCGTTTTATGATGTGATGGTACACCAAAAATACACGTATTTAAATCTTTAAAATGGCTCTCGTGAACAAAATCGTTTTTTACCCTTAGGTCACTTTCTATTTTGCGCGTCACATATTTTACTTTCCTTTTTTGATGGTGATCATTTCTATACATATCTACACGTATACTTTAAGGCCCCAATTTTGGTTTCCAAACTTACTTCATTTGAACCTATTTTAACATATAAACATTTTATGAAAACTTACTTACTAACTTATAAAAAGTTTTATTAAGATTAAAGATGAAAGTAAGTTTAAATACATAATTTCTTAATTGTGATACTCCAAGAAATAATTTGCTTTTGGAATCAAGGATTTGGGTGTCAGATTTTTTTGCAATATTTTCACCATTTATTTTCACCTTTTCTATCGACCAAAACAATAAAATGATCGACATCATCGAGCCGAATATCACCAACTGGACGAACAGCTTTCTTTCTAATACCTGATATGCTAAACTGTGTATATGATTGCCCTACGGCATACATTCTGTTAAAATGATACAAAGCGATAAATTGAAAAAAGGATCATAAAAAGTGTCATTGGCACGAAAAAGGGTCAAAAGGGATACTTTAGTGTCACAACGGCAACGCTGCTCTCAGCAATGCGAGCGTAAGCATACACTGCAGAAAGAAATGAGAGTGCGTACGCTGGACGGGTAGTCAGGGTGACCGATGACATTTTTCGAAAAGTGGCACAAAAAGGGGATTTAAAAAAAAAAAGTAGCACCAAAAAGGGGATTTTTTTAAAAAAAGGTGCAACATTTAAAAAAATTAAATAACTGCAATAAACTTTTGTTTTTAATGTATTATGTTCAATTTATTTCAAAATAAAAGTTTACATTCCATGTAATATCTATATTATATATATTATGTTGAATTTATTTCAAAACAATTTAATACCTACATATCTACATGCATAAACAACACATACATACATATCGGTCATTTACTTCAATAGTAGCACAACTCAAAAAACCAGTTTTGCAGAAAACGCGTTTTAAGTTTTCAATTTGCATACAACAATGGAGAAATGAAAAAATAATCTTCTCTCAGGAGGTAATGGCACAAGCTATTTGTATGAAATATGAAATACGAAATACCGAATCTTTCTGCATTATTAACTCAAAAAAACTATTTTTTGAGTTATGCCACTATTGAAGTAAATGAGCGATATGTACATTATGATACCTTAAAGATTTATATCTATATGTATTACATATACATATAGTGTTTATATAACTACTAAAAATACATTTAATTTTATTAATTTAAATGATATGGTTTTGTTTAGTTTATTAAAAATACAAAAAATATAACATATCGTCGCTGTTTTATCTAACTGACCTATCTAAAATTTTAAAAATTTTACAGGAGAGCAGCTTTTATGATTGTTTTATACATGTATTCGTATGGAAACATCTGAAATATTTTTACTGTTATAGGCTCAACAGTAATGTTTACAGTCATACAATATGTAGACAAGGTGTATTATGACTCATAAAGTCTAGTAGTGGACTTAACTAATTTTTCAAAAAAAAGTTCAGTTAAGTCGGTTAGTAAAAAGCGACGATATGTATGTACATATGTAATTATAAACTAGGATCGCCCCGTGGTCTCATTTCGACCACTTGACTCGATTGTGTACATGTGTACTTGGAACTACAAAACATATACGAATTAGAAAGTTGTTTGCTTTCAAGCGAATTCAAAACGCGATTTACAAATCTTATACTGAGAATTAAAAAAGCAATTTCATATATTGTGCATATCTACGAAAAAATATGTATCTTTTAAAGCAATATTGGTAGACGATAAGATACTGAAAAGTGTACTACAAAAAGTATGTGTCGTATTTATATAAGATATTATATAACCAAGATATTATCTGTAGTATGTATAATATAAAAATATATAAAAATAATTTTTGGTGTTTGAGGAACCTTTAAAAGAAATTTTAAAAACTGATTATACCAATATTTAGGGTGCTAACATACATATATGTTTATTTCACAAAAATTAATTCGAAATTATACCAACAAGAATATTAACAAGAAAATTAAAACTGTGTTGGACAAGTTATGTTACAGGCATAAAGTACATATCGTACATCCAGTTCAATAGTGTCATAACTCAAAAAATTAGTATTTTCAGTTAATCATGCAGAATAATAATGCATTCCGTAATTTATCTTGTGCAAAAATTTCATATAAATAAAAAAGTACAATTGAAAAAAGGGGCAAAAAGTGGCAAAATATCGCAAAAAGTAGCAGATTTAGCATTAAAAAAAAAGGGGACAAAAAGTGGCAAGGCAGTCGAAAAAGTGGCAAATTGCCACTTTAGTCGGTCAAACGGTCACGCTGCGGGTAGTACTGGAAATACCCGTCATAGAAAATTTTAGCTTGTATGAGATACGCATTCTATATGATTTATATTCTTTGCTGTAATTATAGTACTTTTAGTGAAAACTTAAACACTATTTTTTTTTAGTTTTTTGCCTTAAGGTGTTACGTACGCTCTAACGTATAAGTTTGAAAAATATTCGGTATGTGCTAGAGCATAATTTTGATGTGTAAACATCTATACGCTAGGAGGTAAAATCTTTTGACTTTGATTTCTTTGCTGAGATTTCTTTGCATTGTCAAATCAGTGTGAGCTATGTATGAGTGTATTAGTGTTTGAAAGAAGCAATACCAAGCAGAGAAACAAGTCGACCGGCTCGAAGCCGACGGTGCGCCGCCGCCGGTTATTTTTCTGTATATTCCCGTACACCAAAGGTGAAAATGAACCGTAAGAGCTACGGACTTGAAATTTGGACACAATATGAAGACGTTTGGCCACTACAACAACAAATACATGAGAGTTAAAAATTAAAGGGTGTTTCAAAACGAGCAACGAAAAATGTTAAAATCCCATGTAATACACATACAATTGTATGTACATATATACACTTGAAATTGTAAAAGTTAGTGTATTTTTATGCAGACTACAACAATTAGCACTAAATTTAAAAAATTTAAATCAATGGGTGTTCCATCAGTTAATGCAATTTTGAGTTTGTAATTTTGACAACTTGCTGTATCTTGGAAACCGTAAGAGCAAAACCCTTGAAATTTTCAAAAACGGTAAAACTAAAAAATCAAAAAAATGTAAAATCGCCAAATATTAAAAAATCGCCAAAACGAAAAAAAGCACCAAATTAAAAAAAATCTCTAGGACTAAAATAAATCGCGAAAAACCGCAAAAATCGCCAAAATCGCCTAAATTAAAAAAATCCTTAAACACAAAAATCGCTAATATAAAAAAATCGCCAAAATGAAAAAATCGCCTAAATAAAAAAAAACCCAAAAACAGAAAAAAAATCGCCAAAATGAAAAAAAAACCCAAAAAAAACAGAAAAAATCGCCAAAATGAAAAAAAATTGCGAAAATTAAAAAAAACAAAAAGAGAAAAAAAACTCCAAAACGAGAAAAAAGCGATAAAACTGAAAAAAATCGTTTAAACTGAAAAAACTTAAAAAAGTAAGAAAGCTAAATAAAAAAAAAAATGATCAAAACCGAATGTACGCGAGTAAATATCGCACTTTACTGAATTTATTTTAATTGCAATGCGTACACAACAACAAGAACAGCAACAACTAAGCGATGAACAACAGGAATTAAAAATTAAAAAGTAAAAGTAAAGGCATTTACCATATATGAGCACTGCAGTACCACTAAAGTTTCAGTAAAAACAAAAAAAATTTTGCTGATTACTAAAATTTTTTTCTACAATTTTTATAAATTGTCTAAATGATTTGTTATATGTATGATGAGCTGCATTGAATTTTCAGTAATCAGTAATGCCCATATACATAATGAAATTCTACCAAGTGGCTAATGTTTTTCATACAAAAGTTTCAAAATTTTAATGAAAAAACTTTGCCACTTGCTACGGCCCTACGATTTTACTAGTAATGCAAATTAAATTCCATTAGCAGTAAAAAATTACTGAATTTTTTAGTAATCAGTAAATTTACTGCTTACTGCGATTTTGAATGCAGTACATATACACATACTGCAGTGTGCCCATTTACTAACCAAATAAGTTTAATAAAAAAAAACAAAAACCAACAAATTCATATGTATTTACAATATTGAAAGTTTTGATACTTTTAATTAATTAATTTAAAAAAAATATACTAAAGGCATAAGTACTTCAAAGTTAAAAAAAAAAATTTCATTACTAGATGTTTACACATCTCCTCTGTGATCGGACTCACATTGCTTTTTTTCGTATTCATTGCCTTTCTACGGCTTGTATGCATATATAGTAACACATATGCATATGAATATGTATGTATATGTGTGTGCACGCAAATGTATTTGACATTTCTTTCGAGAACTTTGACAACGTTGCATGATGTTGCAAGGTAGCGTGGCCGAGCGGTCTAAGGCGCTGGTTTTAGGCACCAGTCTCTTCGGAGGCGTGGGTTCGAATCCCACCGCTGCCATGGGACTTTTTATTTTACTTTATCACAAGCATATGTACACAGAAACATCTAAGATAAATAAATTTTCTGCCACAAAATTTTTGATAACAAAATAGAAAAGATGCTTGTTAAAAATCATAAAATTTTTACTTTTTACTTGGAATGGCATTGCAATAAAAATAGATTCTCTTATCTGAAGTGTTTCAAAGATATGCTTCGTTATTGCCTAAAATAATTTACTTCGTGATAATTTAGTAAAATATGAGGAAACTAGTTTAGATAAAAAGATTTTGCATTTCGTAACAAAACTATTAAAATAAACTAGAGCAATGCATCTATATAAATATTTTTTTAAATGCCACCCATGAATAAAATTTCCTATATTCACTTCAATGTGAGTGAGAAACCTCGTGTGTGAATCAAAACTGTCAAGTGCAACACAAACTTTATCTAGATTTTTCAATAACAGTAGTTTTTGTTCTAACATTGACACAAAAAGAATGAAATTAATATAAAAAAATTCAGGAAAAAATCTACCCTCAATATTGCCATATGTGTTTCAATAATTGACACATGTTAGCACATTTGTTATGTATATGTATCTATAGATTGATAAGATAATTAAGATAACATTTCAAAGATGCCGAAAATAACTTATAAAAGTTGCTTGAGTAGAACAATTTAATTTATATTTGCTAAGAAATCTTCATGCAATGTCAACGTTACATAAAATTCTTATATTTGCTATCGCAATATATGATATAGAGGCGGCCTTTCGCAGGCCTTTGGATTTGGTATTGAAACAAGCGGAACCTTGTACACAAGAGAAATGCCAGCTGCCTAATTGCCGCTGCTCAGGTCTGGCATTGCCGAAAGAGGAGTTTAAGGGACATGAAAAAGAAATACCACAGGTACGCTAAGAAAACAAAATGAATAATACAGCTTAAATACGAAAGTGTAAAAATATCGGATATACTTATGAAAATTGGTTATTCTTTTTGAAGTTAAATATTAAGCAGTCACTCACTTATTTTTCCAAAGGAAATGATCTTCCTAAAATGAACTTAAATATTCTTCTTTAAGTTCTACAACTTTGTGAAGAATTTTCGAAATTAAACCAGCTAGTAAGAAAATTATTTAACAAAAGACAAAGTTAATTTCACCATTTTATTCCCCTTTCCAGTTCATTACCGTGACCTTTGATGATGCTGTCACTGCTCTCAATTATGAACAGTATCAGGAAATATTCGCCAACCTTCTAAATCCTGATCATTGTGAGGCCAAAGCTACGTTTTATGTTTCCCATGAATATACAGACTATTCAAAATTAAATGCTCTCTATGGTGATGGTCACGAAGTGGCTTTACATTCCATTACTCACGGTGCTGGCACTGATTACTGGCGTCAGGCTGATGTTGATCTTCTTATGCGTGAATTCGGCAATCAAATTGATATATTGGAAAAGTTCGCCAAGATCAATCGCAAACACATACGGGGCATGCGTTTGCCATTTTTGCAATTGTCTGGCAATAATTCTTTTATAGCGGCCAAACGTTTGGGTCTATTGTACGACAGCTCTTGGCCCACCCAACAGTATCGCCAGCCAGCCATGTGGCCCTATACCCTGGACTATTTGTCTGTGCAGGATTGTCAGATACGTCCGTGTCCAACGGCATCTGTGGCCGGTTTGTGGATTAGTCCCATGGTAACTTGGTTGGACAAGCAGGGCTATAGCTGTTCGATGTTGGATGGTTGCATCTATTTACCCGAAGATCAGGTGGACAGTTTGTTTGAGTGGATGAAGGAGAATTTTCATCGTCACTATGATAATAATAGGGCACCGTTTGGCATGTATTTGCATGCTGCCTGGTTTGGCAGGAGTTCTAATTACATAAAGGCTTTCAGAAAGTAAGTTTTAAGAGCTTGTTAATATAATTTTTTTTGGTATAAAGTGCAAGAGCCCGCAACGTTTAGAAAACTAGAGTTTTTAGAAGGTAGTTTTTTGGATATACCTTTTCTCTGTCTATTTCGGTCAGCATAGCGGCCATCTGACTTTCGTAATATATCGAAAAAAATCGTACGATAACCTCAGGCAAACGCAGCCACAATTGCAAGGCATATGTGCTACTCACAGACTGAAAGAGGCAGAGAGGGCATATAATGCCAACCTGGGGTCTAATCGTAGCTTTCTATAACGATCTAATTCGATCACGTCTTTGAGTTTGAGATTATGGCATATATCGAACCATATTATTACATTGTTATCGAAAGTGACGATTAGACCCCTGCATAAAATTCTCTAGGACGTTGTACGTCGTTAAATCAAGAATTTTAGGTGTGTTGGCTTTTTATATAGGACCCTCTCTCTCTCTCTCTCTCTCTCTCTCTCTTTCAGTTAGCATACAAGTTATCTGGCTTACAGTAGCTTCTATTTGTGTTGAGTGTTGGATGACTGTGTCGTAAGCCACCACTATCTCAAACCTCCTGACCTGCAGGACGGCCGAAATCACAAGAGAGCGGATATATGAAAAAAATTGTCTTCTTCATATTCCCTCTCCCTCTCTCTCTCTCTATCTGTCTTGCAATCAGCATACAAGCTTTTATTTGCGGCCAGTGTTGGATGATCGTCACATGCCACAACTATCCCGATCCTGGCCAAAATCACAAGATAGAGGATATATAAAAAAAGCCTTTCTTATATTCCTCCTCCCTCTCTCTCTCTCTCTCTCTTTCTTTCAGCATATAAGCTATCTGCCTTGCCACACGCCGCCACTATCTCAAACCTACTGACCTGCAGGATGGCCGAAATCACAAGAGGGAGGATATATAAAATATGAGTTTTCGTCATATTCCCTCTCTCTCCCTCTCTCTCTCTCTCACACACTATCTTGCAGTCAGCATACAAGCTTTTATTTGTGGCCATTGTTGGATGATTGTCACACGCCACCACTATCTCACAGGCTGGCCAAAGTTACAAGATAGAGGATATATAAAAAAATTAGCCTTCTTTACATTCCTCCTCCCTCCCTCCCTCCCTCTCTATCTCTCTCTCTCTCTCTCTCTCTCTCTTTTTCTCTACTCTATCTCAGCATATAAGTTATCTGGCTTACTGCACGGCACCACTATCTCAAGCCTGCTGATGTGTAGGCTGGCCGAAATCACAAGAGAGGGGACACATAAAATATTAGTCTTCCTTATATTCTCTCACCCTCTCTCACTCTCTCGTTCTCAATCTATTTGGGCTAGCATTCACGTTATCTTGGTTCCCGTAGCATTTATTTGTAGTCAGCATAGGAAGCCTGATGACTTAAAGGTTTGCCGAAAGATCGAGAGGAAGGATATGCCAAAAAGCTCTCTCTCTCTCTCTCTCTCTCTAAAACGTTGCTAGCTCCTACACTATAAGGGCCTTCCTTATTCGATTTATTTACTACTTTTTCCCCTTATATATATTTTTTTTTTAAGATTTTTAGAGTATGCCAACAGTTTACCAGATGTTTATATCACCACGCCCACTGCTGTTATACAATATATGAAGCATCCCTCTTTGGGTAAACCTTTTAAGGGCTGCTTTAAAAAACCTCAAACTTCTTGCCGTCCAGTGCCGTGTCGACTTCAAAAACAAACTAGTGGGGAGCTGCGTTATATGACAGTTTGTGATCGTTGCCCCGCAGTATATCCCTGGTTAGATAATCCCTTGGGGGAAAATCTAAAGTAGTTAAAAGGAATTTTTAATAAAAATTTTAACAAAGCATGATACAATGACTAGTTTTTTTTTTTTTTTTTGTTTATCTCAATCAATTTCTAATTCAAAATTTTTTTGCAGTTTGGCCTGTACCACTAAGAAAATTGATTTTTTTTATACTTGATTAGCATAAAAATTTATTCATTCATTCATTTATACTATTCTTTCTATTCATTCTGCTTGAACTGCATTTTTTAACTCTGCGCTAGTTTGCAAAACGCAAATTGGTTTGCTGCCATTCTGGTTCATGTACTTGTCTTTATATATTTAATTTTCTTTATTTGTTCTAGTGCACTTTGTTGTACTTCAATAGTTCAGTTAGAAAATTTCCTTAGTTGCTTTTCATAAATTTTAGTTTGTTCTTGTACTTAAATTTCCTTATTCCTGTTTGTTTGCTTTTGCCTGATTTCGTTTTTGTGTGTCTTAAATATAAAATAGAAAATTTTCTACAATTTTCTCTAATACTTCCACACGAACTCTCCTGTTAACTTGGAAACTCTTGGTAAAAAACAAAAGCTGATGACTTGGCTGAGAAAAGTGGGTGAGGGGCCTGGCGAGAGCATGAAAAGTGGAAAAGTTGCAAACAATTTTCAAATTATGACGCAAGTGGCGGCAAAGTTATGAAAAACTTGAAAAAAAGAAATACAATTTTTTTTGATTGTTTGTTTGTTTGTTTTACCACATACTTAAAAAAATTTTTGTGGCACTTGAAATTTTGTTTAAGCAAAGTCAGAAGTTGGTGTATGCAAAACTTCACTTCAATAAGGGGCATAACAGAAATCAACTTATGACAGAGATAGAATATTCCGGGAAACAGGAAATAAACTAATAAGTGGTCAGCAGATATTAAAGTAGAAATAAAGAAAGGGTGGATGAGAAAATAAATAAATAAATTTTTAGAAATAGATAGATAACAATTAAATTTTTGTTTTACTAAAATTATTGTAATACGAAATAATAAGTTGAAAATTAATCGCAATGTTGAACCATAATATCAGAAAAAAGTCTACATATTACATTTTGATATAATGCTCAGTATGATAAGGACACGAAAAGGGCACCTTGTTTATATAAAAAATTAAATCAGTTTCGTTCTCATATTAAATTCGCAGTTGTGGCGAACGTTGTTAAGGTCAATACGAATTCGTAGCAAGGATATGCTTACTTCTATTATATTTATATTATAAAAATTTTATTTCAGCTGCACCCATAATCGGAATGAAACGAAAACTGGTAACTACTTGTCAAATGAAGCAGCTAAGCTTCCGTCCAAATTTCATTTAATTATATGCAAGGATACGTCTGCTTCCCATATATCCTTTATTTAGAAATAAATTTGTTCTATTATAATGCAACAAAAATTATTTAGTATTTGTAAAGACTCTGTGGTTTACACTTCTGGCAATTTTGTTTTTAATTTCCTGAAGTAAAAGCCTAGCTTTCACATATCCTTAAATTTTAAAAATTATTTAAATCAGCAAAAATTATCAACAGAATGGAGCTAAAACTGATAACTATTTCTTGAATGACATGTTTAAGTTGTTTAATGAATTTCAGTTTGTACAACACAAAGATACTCCTACCTTGCAAATGTCCTTTATTTGAAAAAAAAATATTTTTGCCAACAGCTTGTAATCCATGTCTATAAATATTAAAAAAAAACTAAACAATTAAAATCCTTAACAATTATTATCGCAATTGATGTAAGGACACACCTACCTCCCATATATCCTTAAGGCTCAAAAATGAATTTCGGCTAAAATGTTGACCATTATATTTCTAGCTTAACATATTAAAGCTGGTTGGCAAGTTTAAGTTTAATCAGTGCAAGGATATGCTTGTCAGCCATATATCCTTTATTTCAAAATTTTAATTTTTAGCTATCATTATGATTCTAATCAGCACCGAAAAGTTGATAGTTAAGCTCTGCGATTGTTTTCACCATCAGGCCTGTTCTGAAAATCACATTTTGTGAAAGAAATTAGAAATTAAAAATTTCAAAATGATTTCTTCGTTCAAAACTTTTTAAATTTGTGTGAAAAAACACAAAATCATGTGGTTTATAGAACAGCAGAAAGCTTGATTGTAATTTTAAAAACAGGCCTGTACAATTAGATCAAAGACAAACCTATGTATATGTCACATGTCCTTGATTATAAAAATTTAATTTAGTAACAAGGACTTGCAGTTGCAAGATCTTGTAAGATTATGTACCAAAACTGACAAATTTCATGATTAAAAGGTTCAAGTGTATGCATGTCTTCACCTAATATATCCTTAAAGTTAAATTTCAAGGACATATGTATATGTCCTAATCCAATATATCCTTCCAAATAATAACTTGATATTAGCTTTACAGATAAGGATAAAATATTACACTATTTCTAATGTTAAATACCTAATCCTTAGTAGTAAATTTTATAGATGCCAGTATAAGGACAAGCCCACGCTTTATATATCCTTTATATCAAAACCAGATTATGATCAGATTTCAATGATAATCAGTAATTCAATACTTTCCTTTCTCTTAAAACTATTATTATTATATTAAAATATCCTTTTATTTTAAAAATAAAATTGTCCTCCAATTTCAAGCAGAGTGCAGTGAAATTTATTATTTGCTTCGCAATTTCTGCAGCTTAGATGCTCAATAAATTTTACTTTAAACGGTTCAGAAATATATTTATCTCGCATATATCCTTGATTTTAAATTTTATGCTGTAGCTATAATAACGATTATTATGCAGCGAAAGCAGATAACAACTTTTGAAATTAAACTGGAAATTGATACGCAAAATTTGGAAGCAATCGGTGCAAGGACATGTCTGCCTCCCATATATCCTTTATTTTTAATAATTAAATTTTAGCTGAAGTTACAATCAGAATATATTTGTTTGAACTTAAATTATGAACTAGATTTTGACACTAAAAGAGCTCTAGCAAATTTCACTTCAGTTGATGCAAAGACATACCCACCTATCATATATCCTTAATTCTTTATCTTAAGTTTTAGTTATAATTATTATCAGTATGCATATGTGAGATCTTATACTGATGTATATATATATCCTTACTAATTTTATAAATGTGAAATTGAGTTTGTTTGTTTGTGACGCTTTCTCGCCCAAACCGCTAAACTCATGTTGAAAATTCTTTCACCAATGGAAAGCAACATTATCAGCGTCGAATATAGGATATTTTTTATCAGGTTAGGAACCGGTTTTTTATATTTGATACGGATTTTTTCCGAAAAACACTTTTTTGTAATGGTTAAGGTAATTTTCGTTCCGAGTTTGTCTGTTCAACAAGTTTTAAGGCCGGTGTTTATACATTTTTTAAATCGAATTATCTTATAATTTTTTAAAATTGAAGTATATGTATATATTTAATTTTCTAGACGATAAATATATAAAATTTTTGCTGACAGTTGATTTCGAGAAATAACTAGAAACTATTTTTAAATAAAAAACTAACTTTTTACTCATCCTGTGCTTTTACATGCAAGTACTTGCATGTACATAAGTTCTGTGTAAGTATTTTATCCAAACAAGTTAAATTTGGATTTGCCAGAGTCCCAAAATTCATCAGAGTAATTAAAATAATCTATCCTTGTGTAACGAAAAGAAATTCAAGCCTTAATGAATGTTATACAGGATAACAAATTAATAATAATAAATAAAAAATAAATAAATAAACAAATGATAAGAACTTTAATAAAAGAGGGAATCATGGCGGTGTATCAATGTCATCAACTGGTGCCAAAGTGTGGTTTTTATAGAACGTGCAATAAATAAAATGGATTGTTTAGAAATACTAAAATATAATTTGGAACTATCAGCTACCAAATTACATATAACTGGAAATGATTGATTAGTTAAGTATAAATACCCGATGCACTCGTCCTCAAACAATTAAAAAAGAATTGCTGGCACATCCTCCTTGAACACTTGGCCTTAATACTGCAGAGCACCTGTGGACGCATATTTTCATAGAAAGCTGATTAATTGGCCTGTAAATTACTTTGGGTTTGGGTATCTAGAGTAAAAAAGCATGAAAAACATACAATGCGATTGCAAATAACTGCAAATTTTTTCTTTAAAAAATCGCATATTTCAATGTCACGTGCGACATTGATAAAAAAAAAAACACTTATCAGTGCGTAGAAAGCTCATACATAAAGCTCATAAAATATTACAATTCGAATAAAAAAAAGTTGCTGGATAATATTAAGATTTGTGATGGTGGCACCTACATAAAGTATGTCACGTGCAACATCGTAAGTATAAAATTAAATAAATGAGAGAATTTAACAAACTATAATTTTATTAAAATTTAGATGAACAAAAATAGTGAAAAAAAACTAAGAGCGTTGCAAACGGTTGAGAGAAAAAGTGATGTAAGATGAAAAACACAGAAAAAACTAAATTTTATTTTCAGTAACCAAATTCGTTGAATCAGTAAATATTTTATTTGAATGCGGTCTTATAAATAATTTTGTAAATTCTGATAAAAATTTTGTAAAAATTTAAATTAATCATAGTTCCGCTGAGAGAAAATGTTATTTCAGTGTATTGGTGTTTATCTTGCTTGTTAATAGGAACAACGTACTGTTGTGCTGTTGTTGTTGTTTATTTTCATTGATCGTGTTGTATACACGTAAATGCCGAAAAGTAGCCGACAAACGTAGTGGGCTGTTTCTTCTCTAAACAGTTTTTTTGGTACAAATTAATTTAGTGGAACAGTACAGAATATTTACTGAAACTAAGTTTGATTTCAAACAAATATTTGTTTAACAATTTTTTGGGAATAATTTTTTCTGTGTATTTTTGAGAAACCACAACAGAACTCTACGAAAAAGTGGAAGGCGTTGGCTGAAGGAAAAAATTAAATTATTGAAGAGAAAAGGCGAAATGATCGCATAAGTGAGAGATAAAGCCGGCAGTAGTTCGCAGAAATGTGAAATGACGAACAAGCACAAAATGAGCCATACAAATGGAAACAAAAGTTTTCACAAAGTGTATAAGGAGCATAGGTTTCATTAATCATTTAAGCTTTTGCTGATTAGTTGATTGGGCTAAAGCATGCTAGTCTGGTGCTAAGGCTGCTAATTAAGCCTACCAGACAGGCACGGATAACATGCGATATATTTATTTAGCGAGCTCCCTTGCAGACGTACCAAATTGGCGACGCCCGGCAGTAGCTTTTGGTTTTGAATAGCGCCAATTACTCGCCATGTCATTTCGAGTATCATTGACACTTAATCCCCCTGAGACTCTCCTATTAAAACCGCTGATTTTCCGCGACTGCACAAAGCAGCTACTACGCATATCTGCGGGACGTACCACCTGTGACGCGTCCGGTAGCATTCAGATATGCTCTCCAGATAATAAATCGGGAACCAGCATAGAAAGTAGTGTCCGAGCTATTATCCGTATTGGGCAGAAAAAGAGCAATAGAAACAATATAAATTTCATTATGGAAAAAAACTGTCACGTGTAAAATGTCACGTGCGAATGCAATTAAAATTTGATTTAAAAAAAAAAACATGAAAAATGTTTGTGCAAAATGAAAACCAAATAAGAAACTACTGTACACAATAGTTTCAGGTTGTACTTAAATAAGCGCTTTATTAGTTGACCGCAAAAGAAAATTTCTGTTTTGGTCACAGGCGAATGATTTGTTTTCTTGAAGCTGTCTGGAAAACAAAGAGAGCTCAAAATCAAACTCAACACAAATTATAGGGCTAATTGAGAACTATAAGTTACGCTTACTTTCAAAATAAAAATCCATTTTATATTGAATTTTTTCACTTTTAATGTGTATGAGGGTCATGTGCGACGTCGTGAAAATGTCCATATGTATGGTTTTTGCATGTGTGCATTGCAACGCACTATGCGATCTCCAAAGTTTTTTTAAAAGAACCCAGCAGACACTCAGTTATGTTGTAAAGCTTCTGTGTGTACCAAAAAGAAACTTCTCTGGCTGTTTGTGTGAACAAAAATTATGATAAATTATCTTGTCGGCGAGAGTATTCCCGTAGTCTAGTGGGTGATATGCCAAACTATCAGTGCTGGGGTCGTGGCTTCGATTCCCACCAGATGCTATGATCTGTTTCACTACAACGTTTGAAGGTTTTTAGTACCATGCTCATCAAAATATGTTGCTATATAATTTGTAATTGTATTTTCAAGATTTTAGTAAAGAAATTTCTTGTGATAAAAATTTATTAGCTTTTGCTTTCTTTTCGAATTGATGAGTAATAAATATTGAACAAATTTTTTCTACAATCGCCATCGAAATGAAATCATTACTTAAACTTTTCACAAATCAAGTGAAACAACTTTACACACAAGTCAATAATTTCCTTACACGTATTCCATGAATTTAAATAAAAAACTTAAATTATTAAATAGGCCTAGTGATAAACCAAACGTTTAGCTGCAGCTTAAACATGTTCAATTTTAATGCTCAAAGGAAAAAAAAAGTAAAAAAATTCGAACAAAACAATTTTTATAACATTTTCGAAGATTTTTAATGTTCAAGTAAGTTCTAGTTCCAATTTTTCCTCTTCCCTTATTGTTTTATTTACTTCACTTACTAAAAATACCAGCATGCATGTTCATGTTCATTCCTAAGCTTGTCTTTCCTTCCTCTTTGCACACCCTGCTTTTGTTTTAAGTAATTTTGTGTGTTTGTACATTAATAGAAATTTAGAGTACGTAAACATGGCTGAGTGTGTGTGTGTGTGTTATAAATGCATTACTGTCAACAGTTGTACGTTGTAGTTGTACAGGCACTGCCAGCACATTTACAACTAGCTCGTCTTTTCATGTCAATTACAGCAAAACAAAAATAATACGACTCCACTCGCAACAGCAGAGGGATTGGAAAAACGAGCAAAAACCAAAAAAAAAAAAAAAAAGCAGGAACAATAAAACAACAACTAATAAAACGTTTAAGACCCATTTGAGGTTGATGTATGTTTGATTGTTTTAATTTTTTTTTTTTTGCAACTGCACTCTCTAACCCGTCTTAACAAACTGGCAACCGGCGTATGTGGTGTTAGTTAATGTGTGTGAGCGAGTGTTCGTTTTTGTAATTTAAAACGCCTTTCCCTACATTTCACTAGTCACGTAGTGGGGCGTATACTTAATTCTCGTCGCTCATTCGCCGAATGATTTGTTGAGTTTTTCGTATTTTTATCGTTTGTCTTCTTGTTGTTTAAACGTTTGTCGTTTTTATATGCATTTCGTTTTCGTTTTCGTTGTGTTTTGGTGTTATTTTTCTTATTTTCTTTTTGTTGCATACATTTTAGGCTCTTTCTCTTTAGGGGTTGCATACACATTCACTCATACATTTGCTTTTTGTGTGCTTGTGTGTGAAAATGAGCTAGTATTTAATTTTAGTTGTAACCGGAAATGCGCTTTATCATGTGTGCGGCAAAAGCAAATATACGTAATACGTATTTGTTTAGTAGCAGCATGCAACTTGCAGCATGTTGAGTGCATACAAGTTGCTGGCCATAGCGTTATAAGAAAATTACATAACGATATATGTATTTATAACGATATATTTATAAAGCATGCTGTGGTTTTGTTAAAGTTATCATAATCAAACTTTAATAAAAAATTATTGGGTAGTTTTTTTAATAAATGTATATGGCATAAAAATAAATTTTTCTTGATAAGGCAAATAGGACAATGGCTTTTTTTAAGCGTTCACAAACGTTTATAAGAAGAAAATGTTAGTTTGTACCAGTGTTGGCCACCGAGAGAAATGTGTTTGTGTATGTGTATTAATTTGTATAAGAAACCGATTGAAGTTCGGCATACTGGTAGCACTTTGAGAGACTAAGCTCTATACCCTTTTTAGGGTTCCGTACACCAAAGGTGAAAAGGAACCCTATTGTTTTCGCTACGCTGTCCGTCTGTCCGTCACACGGTATTTTCTCAGCAACCGTAGAAGCTACGTACCTGCAATTTGGACACAGTATGTAGAACCTTGGCCGCTACAACAGCAAATACATGAGAATTAAAAATTAAAGGGTGTTCCATAACGAGCAGCGAAAAATGTTAAAATCCCATGTAATATACATACAATTGTAAGAACATATGTATGTATATTGAAACTTGAAATTTGTAAAATTAGTGTATTTTTATACAGACTACAACAATTAACACTAAAATTAAAAAAAATTTAAATTAAAGGGTGGTCCATCAGTTAATGCAATTTTTACTATGTAATTTTGACAATTTGCTATATCTTGGAAACCGTAAGACGCAAACACTTGAAATTTTCAAAACCGGTAAAACTAAAAAAACCGAAAATTATAAAATCGCCAATCCAAAAAAAAATCGCCAAAAATTAAAAAAATAAATCGCCAAATTCGAAAAAATCGCCCAAATGAAAAAAAAACGCAAAAATGAAGAAAAAACGCCAAAAATCGAAAAAAATCGCCAAAACGCGAAAATTTCGCCAAAACGAAAAAAAAATTTAAATAAAAAGAAATCGCAAAAATGAAAAAAAATTGCCAAAATTAAAAAAAACGCCAAAAACCGAAAAACAATCGCCAAAACAAGAAAATAAAGTGTCAAAACTAAAAAAAATAGCCAAAACTTAAAAAAATCGTCAAAACCGAAAAAAACGCCAAAACAAAAAAAAAACCGAAAATACCCCAAAAACGAAAAAAATGCCAAAACTATATATTATATAGGATGAAGTTTGTATTAAATTACATATCTAGTGTTCGTACGGAACCCTTCGTGCGCGAGTCAGAGTCGCACTTTACTGAATTTATTTTTGGTTAGTAGCCGTTTTTTAAATTTCATTGAATAACTGAAAGGGTTAGTTATGTTTTTATAATTTTGATATTCTTAAAATTATTGTCGACCAAAAATTAAACAATATTTACATACTCTAGTGCTCATATAATTAAGTCATCAGTGCAATGTCCTACACTTCTTCTGTCAAAACCCACTGATTTTGTTAACAGTCGTGATATGTAGTAGCGTTCTTTAAGATAAGCAATTTTATTTTTCATATAAGCGAATGTTAATAAATTTATTTCTATTGCTCTATACCCAATGTGCTCATTAAATTAATTCATTGAGCCTAAAATATTTTTTTCTTGCTCAAGGAACTTTTTAGTAGACTCAGCCCATAATTCTTTAGAAATAATAATAAATAAATAAATGCCAAATAAATATACAGGCAAACCCTGGTATAACGAATCTCGCTTTAACCAAAATATAATATAACAAATGTCCAAGGTTTTTACATTAACAACCTTGTATAGTGAATACTATCTTAATTTTTAACTGATTTAATAAAAAGGAGGTTAACAATAAGTCTCTTTTTTTTGATGGTGTTACTTCATAACCCGGTACATTTTAGACCGGTTGTAAAAATTATTTTTTGGTCAGAGAGTGTATAGCTTCCCATTCAGCGGAGACACGCCAACAATTTTTGTATTTGATTATTTGATTTTATGATATTCTACATATTTGATTGATGCGAAACCTATGAAACACCTTTAATTCTCTTAATTACACAATTCAAAAGTTGAAAAAATGGGCGGGGTTACGCCCATTAAAATTTATTATAATATTTCACGTCGTTTTAACTAACCTTATTTTAACCAGACTTACCACACACCTTGAGCTCTATAATAGACACAATTATCTCTTTAAAAATATGGGCGGAGTCACGCCCATTAAACTATAATATTTTATTAGAAGTGGTTCTACTTTACCGATTTTTACAAATCGTAAGACGCACCGTGAGCTCCGAAAAACACACAATCTTGCATTTCTAAAATGGGCGGAGGTACACCCAATAAAATTTAATTTTATATCTTACGTACTTCTTCTATCAGATCTTTGCATTGAAGTCGGTTTTTTTTGGGCTTTATATGATGAATGATAAGGGAAAATATTGCAAACTAAAAAACAAAACGTTGCTACCAACACATTTCTAATATTTGTTTATACCCTTTACCAAAAAATGGTAAAAGGGTATATATAGGTTTGTCATTCCGTTTGTAATTTCTAGAATATTAATAAGCGAGCCATAAAGTATATATATTCAGGATCCTTATGCATAGGGAAGACGAATAAGCGATGTCCGTCTGTCCGTCTGTCCGTCTGTCTGTACGTGAAATCGGTTTTCCGAAGCTCCCAGAAAAGCTAGAGACTTCGTTCTTAAACTGGTGTGTCAGAAATGGTCGAAATAAGATTGGTATTGAAAATCAGCAAAATTGAGCAGACGGTTTCAGAGCTGGGAAGCTTAAACTTCATTTCGCCATACAAAATAACTACCGAAAATTAGTTATTATTTTTTTTATTAAATAAACTTATTTTATACTTCAGTATGAATAAAATTAGTATTTCTTAATAAAAAAAATATATATAAAAAAAAATTTAAAAAATTAAATAGACGTTTCCAGGGTTGGAAAACTTTAAATTTTTTATACAAAATTATACAAAATTAATTTACTAAAAGAAATTTTTCCATTTTTCTATAAATTAAATATATCTTATATTCTAAGAAGAAAAAGATTGGGTTAAAAAATCAGAAAAATCAAAAAGGATAATTACAGGGTTGGAAAACTTTAAATTTTTGTGATATAAAAAATTAACTACCGTAAACTAATTTTGATATTTATTTTTATTAAATTAACTTATTTTATACTTCAGTACAAATTAAATTGGTATTTCAAATTAAAAAAAAATAAATAAAAAAATTAAAAAGACGTTTCCAGGGTTCGAAAACTTTAATTTTTTTTCATATACAAAAGTAACTTACTAAAACAAATTTTTTTCTTTTTCTCTATAAATTAAACATATCTTAGACTCTTAAAAGAAAGAAATTGGTGTAACAAATCAGAAAAATCAAAAAGGATGATTCCAGAGTTGGGAAACTTACACTTTTTGTAATATATAAAAGTAACTAGGTCTTACTATTTTTTTTTAATTAATTTTTTATACTGCAGTACACATTAAATTGATATTAAAAATAAAAAAAAAGTTTAATACATGAAAAAGACATTTCCAGGGTTGGAAAACTTTAACTTTTTTCTTATACAAAAGTATCTTACTAAAACAAATTTTTTCATTTTCTATATATATTAAACATAGCTTATATTCTTAAAAGAAACATATTGGTATACGAAATCTGAAAAATCAAAAAGAACGGTTCCAGGGCTGGAAAACTTACACTTTTTGTGATATATAAAATTAACTACCGAAAACTCATTTTTATTTTTTTTTATATAAAATAAACTTATTTTATACTTCAGTACGAATGAATTTGGTATTTCAAATTAAAAAAAAATGTAAACGAAGTTTCCAGGGTTGGAAACCCTTATTTTTTATATAAAAGTAACTCAGTAAAACAAATTTTTCTATTTTTTAATATAAATTAAACATATCTTACATTCTTAAAAAAAGAGATTGTTTTTAAGAGTACAGAAAAATCAAAAGGAAGATTCCAGGGTTGGAAAACTTACACTCTTTGTGATATAAAAAATTAACTACCGAAAATTAATTTTTATTTTTTTTTTATTAAATAAACTTATTTTATGCTTGAGTACGGAAAAATTGGTATTTAAAATAAAAAAAAAACAATTACAAAAATTAAAAAGACGATTCCAGGGTTGGAAAATTTTAACTTTTTTTGTACAAAAGTAACTTACTAAAACAAATTTTTCCTTTTTGCTATAAGTTAAACATATCTTAAATTCTTAAAAGAAAGAGATTGGTGTAAGAAATCAGAAAAATCAAAAAGAATGATCTCAGGGTTGGGAAACTTACACTTTTGTGATATATAAAAGTAACTAAATCTAATTAATTTTTATCTTTTCCTTTATAGATTATACATATTTTACGTTTTGGAAAGAAAAGTTTGGTGTAAAAAATTATAAAAATAAAAACCACAGCTCCAGAGCTGGAAACTTTGACCTTTTTTCTGGATATTAGAGTAACTAAATAAAACATTTTTTTTTTAATTTCCTTTTTTCTTTTTTTACTTAACACACTTTCTATATTTTTTAAGAACTTCTAGATTGATATAAGGAATCAGAAAAATCTAATAAAATGATTCTAGGGTTTGTAAATTTATTCTTTTGTACATAAAAGTAACTAGGTCAAATTATTTTTTTCTTTTTGTTTATACTTTATGTATGTGCTTATGTATGTATCCCTATACTACATAAAATCACTTTGGTAAAGGATATATAAGATTCGGCACAACCGAATATAGTACTCTTACTTGTTACCTTTTATAGCGAATGTTGTGGTAAATGTGTGCTCTGTAAAACGAATTCTAAAAAAAATTTTAAGCAAAATCTACAGCATTAATGTAAATGCAAAACAGTGTGGTACGTTGGTTTTTATTTGGAAGCTTTTTTTAAATCAAGTTGCTGTCATTCTTTTTATTTTTTATTGTATCATGTCTACAATAATATTAATTAAAATAATACTTAAAAAACTTTGCTATTTAAAGAACTTTTTGGTTTAAATGAATGGGCCTGGCATTATATCGTTCGTAATGCCGTAATCAGCCTGTAGTTCGTTGTTGCTTATATTAATTTTTTTTTTTGCTTCAATTTTAATATTAAAATTGAGTTCTGTTTCATCAATTAAATTTATTTAATCGAAATATGTTATTATACCCGCCATGGCACAGTAGGTAATTTGACCCGAAATCTTGGCCAAAAGGAATTTTTTGCACTAACATTGTTTTTGTCAATGACGTTGAATTAAGAATATATCAAAGCAAATAACTGTATATTTGGTTTTTGTAAAAAGCAAATATCAGCTGATATATGGGCAATCTAAATTCATATTTGAAGAGATGGCGAACAAAACTAGTCATGTCCTCAGTACATGATTTTTTTTAAATTTTTTTTCGGGTTCTCCAATAGAGCTGTGCCAAATCGTTCTTTTCAGTGACCGGTCATTTTCGTTCAATTAGCAAAAAATTTACCCGTTCGTTCAATCGTTCACTTTTGAACGACAGTATGAAACAATGCTATTTTGTAAGAATAAAATCGGTTGTATATACGAGTATTTAAATAATGCGAATGAATTAATTGAAGAATTTATTAAAAAAAGTTGAATTATTTATTTAAAAAATTATATTTAAATTCATTTTATAAATAATTTCTTGTGTTTTCGACTAGAATATTGTACATTTTATTTTGGCTTAATATTTAGTTTAATATTAAGATTAAGAAAGGTACTTTTGTTTGGTTTTACTATATATTTTTTCTTCCTAAAGGGTGTTTTTTATTGAGGTATAGAACTTTAAGTTGGCATCACTTTTTTAACTGGCGGCCATTTTGTCAGCTGTCAAGTGATTAATATTTAATTTGGTTTGCCATTTCATCATGAACAGGTTGACAAAAGAACAACGCTTGCAAATCGTGCAAATTTATTTCGAAAATAATGGTTCAGATCGCGAAGTTTACCGCAAGCTCCGTCCATTTTATGGTCGACATAATCGTCCATCAGAGCAATTATTTCGGTTAACCATGGATCGTTTTTGCACTACGTTTACTCTATGTGATAATACGCATCCGCAGAGACGTCGAACAGTGCGCACCGAAGAAACAATTGCCGCTGTAGAGCAAAGTGTTGAAGAGGACCCGAATGAATCGATTCGCCACCGTGCACAGCAATTGGAGCCGACTAACCGACTATTTTGTTCCCGAATTGGATGGCATGAATGTGGATGAGTTGTGGTTCCAACAAGACGGCGCTACATGCCACACAGCGCACGTCACAATCGATTTATTGAAGGAAACATTCGATGAGCGCATAATTTCGCGGAATGGACCTGTCAATTGGCCACCAAGATCGTGCGATTTGACACCATTGGATTATTTTCTTTAGGGATATGTGAAATCGCTCGTCTACGCCAACAAACCAGAAACGTTAGGGGACTTGGAAGCCAACATTCGTGGCGTTATTGCCAACATACGGCCCCATATGCTCGAAAAAGTGGTTGAAAATTGGACCTGTAGAATTGGCTTTATTCGAGCCAGCCGCGGCGGCCACATGCCCGAAATCATATTTAAACATTAATGGCATAAAATTATCCTTCCAATAAAGCCAAATTGATGCACATTAAAACGATTTTATTGTGTTTTATTTCAATTCGAAGTTCTATACCCCTCAAAAAAACACCCTATATAATTAATAAAAGCATTGTAACTCTTTTATCGTTATTTATATATCAAAAGCGCATCAATGTTTGAATGTTACTTCTCAAAGTTTAAGTTAAAATTTTGTCGTCAAAAATATTTTACCGGAAACAAAAAAAAAAAAAATATCTCAAGCACTACAAATTCATTTTAGATTGAGGTAATGAAATGTATGTATAAACATATATACAGTTAAGGTCTAACATCTTTACTTTGTAAAAACAATTTATAAAAAACACTAGTAAAAATACTTCTTGTGAAAAGACTATTAAATCAAATTATAAAAAGAATGATGGCAGTGCCACAGCTATGCTAAATAGAATTTAGTATACACGTACCTAAACCTTTTAAAACACAAAAACTCAACTCAAACAAAACGACATAACATAAATAGCAAACATGAACGAAAGCAAATTTGACATAAAAGACTTGAAACACAAACTGAATGAACGAAAATACTACTGATCGAGCTGTACACTACTGATCCAAAAGCGTTCAGTAAAATCACCGGATCAGTTCGTTCAATTTAACCCGTTCGTTTATGAGCTACACAGCTCTATTCTCCAAGCACAGATCTATGATGTCAGGAAATATTTTTATTCAAAACCAGTTCGATCCTACCTTAAAAAAAATAAAGAAAAACGACTTTTCCTTACCTAGCTAGATAGTTCGGTAAAAAAAAAAAATTTAATGGGACTAGTCTGGTTTTGTTCGCCAGCTCGTCATTTGCAAGCAACGTGATCAGTGGAGCATAAAAAGTTTAATTTTAATAAAAATTAAAGCATTTTTTTTTATCTAAAAACAAAAAGAAGGAAATTGTACAAAATATTTTGGTGAATGGTTGTTATGTTTGTTCATGTTGATTTTTTTGTATTGTTCCATTCACAAATCTTTATGTTTTATATTGCAGTGTAGGGTTTCTAATTTCCCGGCCTTTTCCAATTCCCGGGAATCGAGAAGAAAAATGTTATATTCGCGGGAATTCCCGGGAATTTCAAAAACATCTGAATTTAATTAAATGACGTCAATAAAAAATATAACTTTATGAAAAAATACAGCATTTAAATTAAAAACACAACAACTTCATTCGTTCATTTCAAGAACAACAATATTTCAAAAACAAAAGCAAATAAATTCATATGCTTTGAGTTATAGCATGGATGGAAAATCCATCTACATCTGCCAATTTATAAAGAGTTTTTAGGTTGAAAATATTTCGTAACGCTTGAAGCTGTTGAAGTCACCTCGGAAACTTCTATTACATCTGCTTCCATGCTTATATTATGCATCGTATTATTAAGTAATAAAACAGCGAACAGCAATGTAAAAGAGCAATTGACAATTTCCCGGGACTTGTAGAAACTCTATTGCAGTGTAGAACTGGATGAAAACTTAGACAAAGTATGTATATACATAATCAAATACTAACATAAATTTAAATATTAATGGCATTATTCAAAAATAATAAATTCAGTAAAGTCCAGTAAATTCCGTACTTATACTATGTACATATCGATGGTCTGAACAAGAAATGCTCTAACTTGTATATTTTGCAAAATTGATTTTTTTAGTGATACCAATACATTTCACACAAATACTCCTCGTCACAAAAATTTAATACAATAATGTAAAAAATAAGGCTTTTATTTACAAGCAGTTGTACTGTTTATTATTATGTTTTTACCTTTTCCTGTAAAGTTACAATTATTTGAGTTAGTTCCTTTCTACTTGCAACCAACGATATGTAATACTATATGAACTACAGCCTATATAATCTAATATTTTACCTAATGAAGACATTCTTTACAAAAAAAAAAAATCAGTACCCGGTACACTTTTTTTTTTTTTTGGTTTTTGGCGACTATTTTTTTTTCGTTTTTTGGCAATTTTTTTCATTTTGGCGATTTTGTTTAATTTTTTTCTTCTTTTTTCATTTTGGCAATTTTTTTCGGTTTTTGACGATATATTTTAGTTTAAGATTTTTTTTTCAATTTGGCGCTTTGGCGATTTTTTTTTTGTTTTGGCAACGTTTTTTCATTTTGGAAGAATTTTGCTTTTAGCGTTTTTGAAAATTTCAGAGTTTGCCTTTTACGGTTTCCAAGATACAGCAAGTTGTCAAAATTACATAGTCAAGATTCCATTAATTTTGATTTCTTAAATTTCAGTAGTAATTTATCTAGTCTATAGGTACATACACACAAACAAGTAATATGAATAATTTTGTAATATCAATTAAAAAATTATTTAAATTTTCACCTATAAAAAATTTGATAATATCAATTAAGTTTTTTCACTCAAATTAATTAATACAATTAAAAATTTAATTGAATCAAATAAATTCTCAATCGAAATCATTTGATGGTGAATATTTTTTTTTATTGTCAATGAAAATTTTAATTGTCTACATATTGTTACGAAAATGGCCGTCGACAAGGTTAAGCAGAACTACACAAAAATATTCCAACAGGGTTAATGTAAGTGTTACGCGAAAATATTCCTACAGGGTCAAAGCAAAGAATAGTCTAGAATAGTTTTTTTTAATGCATGTTTTTTTTATTTATTGTATCTTCAAATATGAACTAACAATAAGTATTCAAATCTTAAGTCTATAAAAAAATTATTAGGCCCGACCAATGTCGGACATAAGCTTAGTGATAGTTATTAATAATACATAAGTAGTGATAAGCAACAAAAGGAAAAAAGTGTTTTCAAGCAGCTTCATCATCTAGAGTGTTGAATATTAGAGCCCGTGTATCTCTCTTTTTTAAGCGGATGTGCCCAGTAAAGTTCAAAATATTACGAGCAAGCGGA
The DNA here is from genome assembly GCA_949987645.1 of Tachina grossa. NCBI lineage: Eukaryota > Metazoa > Arthropoda > Insecta > Diptera > Tachinidae > Tachina > Tachina grossa. The sequence goes on along the minus strand of OX465278.1, from coordinate 117,077,946 downwards.
TTAGGATGTGACTCGAGTTTTGTTAGATATTTGTCTGCGTATTTTACAATTTCTTCAGTCACTAGTGGCATATTCAAATCGCGATGTATATTTGAATTTTTGATGTACCATGGAGCCGATGTTATCATGCGTAAAATTTTATTTTGCCTTCGTTGAATTTTCTCTACATTTGAAGCTGAAGCAGTGCCCCATAGTTGAATTCCGTAACACCATATTGGCTTTAAAAGCGACTTGTATATTAAAAGTTTGCAGTCTAGGCTAAGTGTTGAATTTCTACCAATCAGCCAATGTACCTGAGTTAATTTAAGTTTCATTTGAGTTAACTTAGAGTCAATGTGATGTTTCCATGTAAGTCGTCGATCAAGGTGTAAACCAAGATATTTCACATGTGAGTGTTGAGGAACAACTTGATTGTTAATCCGAATGGGGGAGCAAGTATCTCTTCTTAGGGTGAACGTTATATGGACACACTTTTGTTCATTGACTTTAATTCTCCATAAGTTTAACCAAAGCTCCATCTGGCTAATGTGTTCCTGGAGTTTGCGGGATGCCTCATCAGGGTTTTCGTGCATACTAAGGCAGGCTGTATCGTCGGCAAATGTGGAAGTATGGATACTACTGCTCACAGGCATATCACAAGTATAAATCAAATATAAAACTGGTCCCAGTATGCTCCCCTGTGGCACACTGGATGAAATAGTTTCAGGCCTACTCGTAAAGTCTCCTTCCACAACAGTGAACTTACGGGAAATAATGTAACTTTCCAAAAGATTTAAAATGTTTATTGGTAAGTAAGTCTTCAATTTTAAAATTAGGCCTTCATGCCACACTTTATCAAATGCCTGGGAAACGTCAATAAAGAGCGCAGAACAATACTTTTTTTCCTCAAAAGTTCTTCTTATAAATTTAACCAGTCTGTGAGTTTGTTCAATGGTGCTATGCTGACTTCTAAAACCAAATTGATGGTCTGGTATGCACCCACTACTAATTAGAATTTGGGACAATTTTGTTTTGAGCAGTTTTTCGAAAAGCTTTGACATAGTTGATAGTAGACTTATTGGCCTATATGACTCAGCCTTGGTTAGATCTTTGCCCGGCTTTGGAATCATTTTAACCTTGGCAAGCTTCCAGCTGTGTGGATAATACTCCAGTCGTAAAATGGCATTAAATATGAATAATAGGATTCTCATTGCAATACGAGGCAAGTTCATAAGCATCTGGTTACTAATTCCATCAATACCCGGAGCTTTCTTCGGGTTGAGTTCAGCAATTAATTTTTGTAAATCACGCGTCTTAAACTTTATGTGTTGAGGGGGTAGTGCGACTACATTCGGCAAATCAGCAACACCAGTACATATGTTTGGCGTAAAAACGGATTTTAAGTGCTCAGCAAATATTTTACCTTTTTCAGTATCGCTTCTTGCCCAACTTCCGGTAGATGTGCGTAGAGGTGGCTTATACTCAATGGGTGTTTTAAGCTTTCTAGCAGCGCGCCACAAAGAGTAATTAGACGCTGGTGTGACATCAAGACCTTCCAGATAATTTTTAACAGATGCAGTTTTTTCAGATGCAAGCAACTCTTGGAGTCGTTTAGCGCACTCTTTAAACCTGATTTTATTTTGTGGTGATCTGTGCTGTTGCCATTCCCTTCTAGCTCTTCTTTTTTCACGTACGAGACGTTCAATGTCTGTAGAATAAATTTTATTAAACCCAGTCTGCGGATGGGAGATAGTGGCATGTTCAGCAGCCTGTTTAATATTCTCGCTGAGATTGGCAATGTTAGATTCAATATCATCGGATGTTCCTAAGCGTAATATTTTCCGTACAATGACTACTGAGATATTTTTTGAACCCCAGCCAATTAACACGATTGATCATCTTCACATATGGGTCAGGTAAGTTACTTCTTAAGGGACTACAAATTGTAATGATCGTCGGAGAGTGATCGGACGAAAGATCAAGAGAAGCTTGAACTTGAATTAAATCTCTAGAGATATTTTTTATGACGCCAAAATCTATAACATCCGGAATTTTTTGTATGTCAGTAGGCCAATAAGTGGGCTCCCCACTCGAAATGACATCCAAGCCCATTTTTGAAATAGTGTTGAACAATGCTCGACCTCTGGGGGTAATAAGACGCGAACCCCAGAACGTATGCTTAGCATTGTAGTCGCCAGCTGCTACAAAACAAGGTCCAAGAGATTTGTAGAAATCCTCATATTGATTCTCAGTGATTGAAAATCTGGGAGGGAAGTAAATTGATGATATAACAAAATTTGTACAAAAACTTTCAATGCCAATATTTGTTGCTTGTAGGTGTTCTTCACAAATGTTATCAAGAAAATAGTGCTTGAGTCTTGACTTTATTAGAATTGCTGATCCACAGCAAGCCCTTCCTATAGGGTCCTTTGTATCATATATAGTGTAGCCATAAATTTTAAAAAGACTTCTCGAAGTCAAATGAATCTCAGATACTAACATTACATCAATATTTTTTTCCGTGAGGAAGTGTTCAAGTTCATTTTTATGTTGGCGAATGCCGTTTGCGTTCCAGAAACATATTGTTAACGTGTTCATGGCTTATTAATTAATGCTTGAAGCAGAGTATTCTGCATTCGCAGCATTTCTTGCATCATGCTAGTCATATTTGTTGTAAAATTGTTTATAGTTTGCACCAGATTTTCAATAGTAGCTTCAAGGCGATTAAAATTAAAGCTTGCGTCAGTATTTTTTGAATTATTTGGCGGGAAAACATTTTGTGTGGGAATTGAATTTGTCTTAGCAGCATCTGCATACGATACACGGGAAGTAACTGGTTGGCTCATTTGCGCAAAAGTGGCAGAATAAGCGTTTGCTGATTGAGCTGGTGCTAATTTAGGTTTTTGCACCATAGTCTTCTTTACGAAAGAGTACACAGGACAACCTCTGTAGTTAGCGGTGTGATCACATCCACAATTACTGCATTTTTTATCACTTTGATCTTTTGGCTTATTGCAACTAGCAGTGCCGTGTAATTCGCCGCACACAACACAAACAGAGGGTAAATTGCAGTATATTTTTGTATGGCCATATTCTTGGCAATTATGGCACTGTACAGGACCTGAACGCTTATGTGGCTCTTCAACTGTGATTTTTCGGTACAAGAGGTATTTCAAATTATAAATTGGATGAGTCTCATTTTTTTTCAATTTTATATCATTAGGCTCAAGTTCAACACGAAATAGGGGTTGGGGAATCTTCTCTCTGTTTATTATATTGGACACATTTTTTACCTTAAACCCCTGGAGGACGAGTGCATCTTTTATTTCTTCGGGAACAACATAAGAATCTATGCCCTTCAATACGATCTGCATGCCTTTAGCGCTCTTAAGCTGGTATGTGTAGAAGCTTGTTTTATTTTTTTCAAATTCAGCAACCATTTTGCGGAAATCTTTTTCGTCATAAATTTGGACTTTAGTTTCATCTATGTTTCCACGTTTTATTGGAACAATGTGAAATTTATTCTCACCAATGACCGAAATTAATTTTTTAATAAGGGCATTTGAATTTTTTTGTCTCAAATAGATTGGTGGCGGCTTGGATATTTTATTCGAGGATACCTCGGGTTTGTCGATGTCATCTTGCAAAATTTCGAAGCGGTTTTGGCAATTAGTTGAGGCTGCGCTGTTATCCCTAGACATTTTTGGAGCAGATGAAATTTTTGAAGAATTCGGGCTTCGCCCACGCTTTACCACGGTTATATATCTGTCCATTCCGACTTGTACCTTGAGTTTCGAGCCGCTGTTATCTGTAGTGATAACTTTGTTAATTGATGAACACGAGCCTGAAGGGGATGATATTACTGGCTTATATGAAGAAGTCTAGAATAGTAGCAAACAATTAAATAAGCATGCGCAGCATTAAACGTAAACAAGCAAAAGCAACAACAAAAAGCGTCTGCTTATTAAGAAGATTCACATATTTACACACATACATACATGCCAATTCAAACGAAAAGCAAAAGATAAACAACCACCGTGTATTGCTTAGTTAATGATGCACACACGCATGCATATACACATGTATGTACATAGTTACCACATGAACTTAATTAGGCAGCATATAAGATGATAATGATCGTCTAGACATTGCTTGAAACTTCTAGTGGTATTTGTGTGGAATATAAAAAGAGGTGACGCAGTCAATTAGTAAGCTAGTTGCAGTTGTGAGTTAGTTGCGAACAAGTCAGTTGCGAACAAGTCAATCAGTTGCGAGTGAACAAGTCAGTTGATAATTAAGTTGTGAATTAATAATAGTCTGCGATACAGTGGTGAGTTGATAGTTAAGAGCAGTCTGTGCTTTACACGTGAGTTGGAGTAAAGGAGAAACTATAAGACAGTCTAAAGTTTTTTTTTTTTTTTTTTAATGCATGTATTTATTTATTGTATCTTCATATATGAACTAACAATAAGTATTCAAATCTTAAATCTATAAAAAAAATTATTAGGCCCGACCAGTGTCGGACATAAACTTAGTGGTAGTTATAAATAATACATTAGTAGTGATAATCAAAAAAAAAAAAAAAAAAAAAAATGGGGGGACAGTCTAAAGTGACAGCAAAGTCTGTCGTGGAATTGAGATTATTGTGGAGTCTATCGTGTCGACTGGAGTAAAGGGAACAGCGCAGCGAATAGGCGTGTGTAAGGGTGTGAGTAAAGCCAATGAGTCTTTATTGGTGTATCAACTGTGAGTGTTGGCAGAGTGAGTGCCGTGTGCGACAAGCAGCAGACAAAGAAGTATTGGTGTATCAACTGTGAGCGACGGCAGAGTGAGTCTCGTAAGTGAAGAGCAGCAGACAAAGAAAGAGGTGTCGCGTGAATACTTGCGCAGCCAGCTAAGAGACGTGCGTAAACTGCAGCGAGGAAGTTGTAGTGGTAACCAGTTGTGAATATTTGTGTGTAATTCAGTAGTTTAAGTTGTATTAGTGTATTTAAGCTCTTGATTAATTTAGTTTAAGTGAATTTGTAAATAAAACTTGTATCATTCTTAATCCTAATTACTACACTCGGCTCTTGTATTCATTTGCAAATCTTCGGCTCCACGGAAAAGCGTTTTTATAGAGAGAAAAACGTAACAATATGATAGTCTGTATATTATATTAGGATTTCAATTTCAATTTTTAACTGTCATATATTTGTTGTTGCAACGTTCAAAGTTTTACAGGTTCTGTGTTCAGGTTCGTTAATCTTACGGATCTCGAGAAAGCAATCTTTGACCAACAGGCTGACAGATATTTAGCGAAAGCAACAGGGTGCCTCTTCACCTTTGGTGTACGGAACCCTAAAACACCCTGAATCAAAGACAAGTCAATGAATCGAATTTCCATAAAAAATTCGTTTCGCAATTATACGAGTATTAAAATAATTTAAAACATTATGACAGTATGACGCTTGAGACAACCGCTTGAATCCCCCAATTATAAATTTTATAAGTTGTATGAAATAAAACTTTTTTATGTTTGAAATACATTTACTGTGATGACTTTATTGAACTTTTTGTGAGAGATTTCTTTTATTACATAGAATTTTTGTTTAATGTTTGTAAATGCTTTTTACTGTCATATGCCACAAAATTTTGCTTCAGCAGAAACATTTTTACACTGCCCCCATTTTACACAAAACAATAATATAAATGCATTAAGTTTCTTATAAGGGAATATTTAATTGTATGCAATAAATTTATAATAAAAATAATTTTTTTAGTTTTATATGCTATCTTGCTAATTTTAATCATTTGGTTCTACATATAACAAGAAAAAGTCAATGACTGGCGACCGTTTAGTTCACTAATTTTTTATTTTTTTATTTTTTTGCTGTTAATACAAAAGCACTTGGCAGCTTATAGGGATCGAATTGGCTGTCATTTATTCGTTCTATTTTGCAAATCACATTGAGCGGTTAGAGCTTTTAACAATTTAAATTGTTTTGTCAAAATGGGTGTTTTATATAGGAAAAGTTCCGTGTGCTCCTTCCATCTTACGGCCGCCATAAGTGTCCTATAGAAAGGAGTATTCTGGGTATGTTGGATATAGGCACTAATATGTTTTTTTATAAAATGCTTTTTTTTTTGTTTTTATTAAAAACAAGATTTAAAATTTTTTATACTTATTGTAGCTTCATATTTGAAGATACAATAAATAAATATACTTGTATTAAAAAAAAAAAAAACTTTTATAAATACAAAGCACGTGGCACAGTGGGGCACTTACTTAAACATTTATGAAATGGCAGGGCCACATTTATCCAGCCTTAAATTTTTTATAGTATCATTTGCCTAATGAGTGATCGAAAATTCCTGAAAAATCAGCTCATTAGACTCACAATAATATCTTTGCAAGGGCGTGGCTTACCACACTTTTCCAACAACAAAATTATGTTTATAAAAGCAGCCCAATTAAAGTATTTGCAAAGTGTGATGTGAATCGTTTTGGCAAAAGTACACAGGAAAAAAATTGTTCACCAATTAAAATTTTCAATTAAGAATTTAATTGATTCGATTAATTCGAGTGAAAAAACTAAATTTATATTTTTAAGTTTTTTACTTTACTTAAATTTTTTAGTTAATATTACAAACTTTAAATTAATAACACAAAATTGTTCATATTATTATTTTTTTTTTATGTACATTAATTACAATATAATTTTTTAAGAGCCCGTCTTTTTAAATATGAAAATGTGTTGTCATAAAAATCCGAAACGTGTGAAAAGTTTCATAAGAATCGGTTGAGTGAAGTATTACCTTTATACTTTTTGAAGAAGAGCTGGTGTATCTGAAACAATTGAACTTTATTTTTGTTTTTGAAGGGAACTATTGCAAAAATTTAAAAATTAAATTAAAAATATAATTAAAAATAAAATAGAATAAGTATTGATTGAGAACAACAAGTTTAAATAAGCACCCGAATGTTACTTCCCAACAAGCACTTGAAAAACCTCAAAAATTTTTGTCTTCAGGAAAAACTCTAAAACTCAATTAATTCTGAACGCCTTGTTTAATTTTATTCAATATGTAAATGAAATATTTGTTTCCTTAAAATACTTTCAACATTTATAACTGGAAAAACTAGATAAGATTTTAAATTTCATTTCTAAATACAATTGAAAATTTAATAAATTCGCAACTGAACCAGTGGATCACAATGAGTACTAAAAAATTATACCTAAGTAAAAAATTTTAATATTAGTAACAACGTATAGCAATAACTGTAACGCAAACAACTCGTTCGCTCACATATTTTCTCCCAAGCAACTATGACTATAGCCGATTCCAACATACAAGAGCATGTCTACTTCGTTTATGAGTAAAACTAAAATACGCTACAGCTCAAAATAAAAGACACACAAGTATAAAATTATCTGATTATATTTATACTCAGGCAAAAAAAAAAAAAAATGTGCGAATACTCAAGATATTTATTCATCATTCACCACCGTATAAAAGCATTTGTGTATATAAAATGGAATGGAAATTTGTGAGTAAGTACTTATGTGTGACTGTTTGAAAACATGCTTTATGTTTGTGTATAAATAAAATATGCCTGTATACACTCATGTGCAGTCGATTAATAGTCAGAGTATTTTGATATTCATTCAATTGCATCAACTATCTGATACCGCCAATTTACTAATTTTACCATCCAAGTTTGGCCTACAAGGCTTCTTTTGTTAAGAAGCAAGAGAACAAAATTTTATAAAACGAAAACGTTTGGCGATGAAAAATTTTCTATGGATATATTTATATTGCAAAAAATACTACCTACAAAATGTGTCAAAGCTTATAGTTTTCGGTTTACAAAATTAGGTTATACATAATACCATCATATCATAAAACCTATATTAAAGGATTAACTGAGTATTTTAAGTGAAAATATTTTTTAAGGCAATGTGGCATACAAACATATATACTCGTATAATCAATATTTAATAACTACTAACCTTTCATACACCCAGAGAAAACACAGCTTAAAATCAATAAAAACCATATTGAATTAATAAGAAACATTAACGAATGCCTAGTCATGTTGAAATTTCTTATTTTAATATGAAAAAATATTAATTTACGGAATAAATTTAATAATTTTATTTATTTTTAAGTATCTCAATATACATTTTCTATTATATTGAAAATTATTGAATTAATGTGACGCGTTCTTATTTTCAAGTTACAGTTTTTTCCTGAGTGTAGTATTCTCACTTAAACTCTGGTGAGGTTCAAAGTAGACCCCTGCACAAGACCACTTAAAAGAACTTTTACAATATAAGGGATCCTTCAAATGCTTTAATACATCAAAATCTTCTAAAACAAACGTTAAAGGTGGTTTCAGACTATAATACAAGTATTAACATTTTTGTGGAAAATGCAACTCTGACATGTTGAGTTGTTATTGTTTTTTGAAATTTTTTAACAGAAATTTGATCAGGGAAATATTTTGGTCAAAAGTATTAATACTTGTATTATAGTCTGAAACCGCCTTAAGCAACACTGTTGGCAAGACATTTGTTTCAGAATTTGCAGGTATAGCATTAAAGAAGAAAATACTTCGTGACGGAAAAATTTGTAATTCTTGCTACTTCATACAAACGTCATGAAACGTCCACATGCATTGACATTAGTTGTGCGCGCTAGCTTACCATCTTCATCTTACACTTGCACTCAAACGTACAATATGCAAATAACAAGCATACACGCATCCACACTACTTCTTTTGAATGTTTGTTATGAACTAGAAGTCTTCACGACATCATTTAAAATTAATCATATACACGAACATCAATACATCCATCATGCTTCGCTTATTAAACAACATCATTTATTATTGGTTTTGTACGAGTATAATACATGCTAAACAAGACGTATTTACATTTCAAGACTGTTTATGCAGCCTTCTAGTTCAAAGCAATATATTCAATTAACACCATTTTAGATTTAATTAAAATCTTAATCAAATATATAATATTTTCTAAGCGATAATTTAATTGAAAAAATTTCAACAATAATTTTTTCTGGTTAATTTACTTATTATTTTTCGAACTTCATTTTGTTTCTGTGTTTATGATTTGAATAGGCTAAAGTTCGCGTTTTAAGCCAAATTACATGTGATAATTATTAATGAACAAATAACTCCAAAGTTAGTTGTAAATATTGTGACTAACAACACATAGTTGAACGGAATAGCCAGCCGTTTTCGAAGGCCACTAAACCTTCATCATCAGCGTTCTTTTGTGTTTGGTCCACTGTGTGTTGTGTCAGTTGATGTAGATTTCTGCTTTATATACGAAACTTTTTTTGTAAATGGAATATGTGAATTGTTTTGATTCATCGTGTTTCAATTTGCTGAAAGATGTTTTGTAATGAAAGCTCACCTTACCTTACCATCTCTAAATTTACAACAGTCTTACCATTGTCGTTTGTTCTTTACTAATTATACACATGTTAGTTAATTTGCTTATTTTTGTTCTACTTAAGACAAACTTTTTTGGTTTGTTACTATTAAGTATATTTATTTAATTTTTGCCACAAGCCAATGACTATTAATTTAGTTAACTTAATTATTATTTTTCGAACTTCATAATTTTTTCTGTGTACTTGAAAGCTAAAAGAAAATTTAAATGGACGTATACCATTTTTCCAAATTTCAAATTTCACCGAAAACAAAACCAAAAACTTTAAAAAAATTCTAAAACTTTCATAGAAATCAGAGATTACATCATTTTTGCATTTGCACACATTTGCAGCCAAATGTGCATAAAAAGTTTCATAAGAGTTGGTTACTTAGAATTAATTAGAAAATATAATTATTTTTCTCTGGGCGTGGCACTGCTCACATTTATAACCAAAAAACTTCTATCTCAATTATGTGAGAATCGTTTAAGCATAAGTTTATAAAATATTTTTCAATGGGCGTGGCCTGCATTTTTTTTTTTATTCAAAAGATAAATTGTGTTTTCAAAGGTCCATTCGAGTCATTGGAATAGAAATATCACTTTAACACAATACCAAAAAATTGGGGCCTGTGTACTCGTTGTCGAAAACAACTGACTCCTGTTGGCAGGTTTATGCTATTTTCTAGACCTTAGGAGATGCAAATAGATTGCCAGTATAGCACAAAATTGTTCTCGAGAGCGGGTAAAGAAGTCCCAATTTATTGGTATTGAGTTAAAGTGACATCATTGTCGACATCTAGAATAAGGGTGAATATTAATTTTTAATACAAAACTAGTCTGAAGTGGATGAATATTAATTTTTTATCCAAAGAATGTCTTCAGTGGCTTTGCTTGAAAATCGCATTTGCTTTTATTTTGCAACTGTAGGGTGTACAAAATACGCATCAACTGGAAAGAAAACAGCATTTAAACTTATATATTTGTTATTTTTATTTTTATATTCTATACATTATTTTATGGTGACATTACGAACATTAACCGAACATTAAATCGTAAATTTTTATATAGAAAACTATAGCATACGATGGCGGTAAATAAATGCAGCCGTTAAATCTGTCAGTCATATAGAAACACACAAACACACGCACACACACGCACTCACCCAAACGCAGTAATGCATGCAAACATATTATTGTTGCGACGAGTATATAAAATTTATATTATAAATCCCAGCTAGCATTTTTTATCATACTCGAATCTTTTCCGAATCAGCTTGACGGGAAAATAGCCGCATATGCACAGAAAAAATATTCCCGCAATAAAAAATTTTAATTGAAATTAAAATCAAAAGTAAATTAAGAAACGTATTTAAGTCAATTAAACTTTTGCTCAAAAATTAATTATATTTGCAATAAACAACTGCAATTGAAAATAAAACCAAAAATCAATTTAAAATATATTTAAGTCAATTAAAAATTTGCTTAAAAATTTTATTAATTACAAAGTTTAATTGACTCAAATACATTTTTTTTTATTGATTTTTGGTTTTATTTTCAATTAAAGTTGTTTATTGCAAATTTAATTAATTTAAAAAAAAATGTAAATTGACTTAAATACGTTTTTAATTGATTATCGCAGGAATATTTTTTGATGTGTAAACATCTATACGCTAGGGGGTAAAATCTTTTTCACAATACAATCACAAATTTTGAGTAAGATGAAATCGGTGTGAGCTATGTATGAATGGATTAGTGTAATCATACGAACAAGAAGTACAAAGAAACTTAACAGCTGCATAGAAATAACTCATCCAAATTTTAAAGCATACCTTCAGGCGTTAATTTTAATAGAAATTGCTTGTGAAGTGTAATAGTGTTGCCAGTGGGGATAATTTTGTTAAAAAGTTGAAAAATATAAAATAAATAAATTATGTGAGATATTTTTAGACTTTAATTGAACTATAGTGAATTTTTAATCAGAAATAATTTTTAGTCCGGCTTAAGTTTAGTAATGTCAATTCTTTTATTGAATGAAATATTTTTATTAATTAATGTGAGTTTCTAAAGAAGAGAAGAAAAATTAAATTAGACTTTTAAGCTGGGGGAAATACCAATATTTTTCTGTGCAGCAACGCACTTCATCAGCACCCTAGTCTAGACTAGTGCGTTGCTGCACTGCTTAAAAGTCTAATTTAACTTTTCTTCACTTCTTTAGAAACTCACATTAATTAATAAAAATATTTCATTCAATAAAAGAATTGAAATTACTGAACTTAAGCCTGACTATAAATAAATTATATATAAGCTTTTAAAAAAAAGAGCGTTTTAAATTTCAAATATTTTTTTAAAAGATATATAGCAGTTTTTATAAAGAATTTATAATTTTATATTATAACATATCTTCATTACGTACTGTTGCCTTGCACTGAAGCTGGTGCATGACAATTGGGTATCAATCTCCATCTCATGCCAATTATTATGGGTGGAGATTTTAATACAAATTTTGCAAACCCACAGTCGCAAGCTTTATCAAAATTTTTATTTGTCGTTTTCCACTTGCATATGAGCAATTCTCCACAAATCCCCACAACTAATAATTCCACTACTATAGATGCAGTTTTCCATAAATTTTTAAATATAAGCCAATATTAAATATTTGTACTTAAGGCATTTACCATAGATGGGCACTTTGCAGTACTACTAAAATTTCAGTTAAAATAATTTTTTAACCAGTAAATTTTTACTGAATACTAAAATTTTTTTCTACAATTTTCATAAAGTGCCTAAATGATTTATTATATGATGAGGTGCATTGCATTTTCAGTAATCAGTAATGCTTGTATTCATAATGAAATTCTACCAAGTGGCTAAATTTTTTTCATATAAAAATTTAAAAATTTTAATGAAAGAAACTTTGCCACTTGCTACAATTTTATTATGAATGCGGCCCTACGATTTTACCGGTAATGCAAATTAAATTTCATTAGCAGTAAAAATTTAATGAATTTTTTCAGTAATCAAATTTTTAATGCAGTACATATTATGCATATACTGCAGTGTGCCCATTTACTAACTCAATAAGTTAAATAAAACAAACAAAAACAAGAAAATTGCTATGTATTTACAATATTGAAAATTTTGATACTTTTAATTGATTAATTTAAAAAAATATACTAAAAGCATAAGTACTTCCAACTTTAAAAAAAAATTTTCATTACACATCTCCCCTGTGATCGGACTCACATTGCTTTTTTTCTGTGTGAGCTCATTTTTATATCATAAATGATACTGCCGTTGTGAGAAAATGGTACCCTACCGATGAGTCATTCCAGAGAATCATTTATGATACGATTTGCTGATTCATATTTGAGCAATTTTCTGGTAGTATTAAATCAGTAAATCACCTTTTTATTGTTTCTTTGCATATCGTCCCTATATTTTCAAGAAATCATTGTTTGATCATATCATAAGTGAATCCTTTTTCAATCACCCAAGTGATAAATCAGTCTTTAATCGTCAAAAGTGATCTGAGGAGAATCATTTAAGAGATTTTTGCAAAAAAAAATTATCACCCAAATGCTAGCTGGGTAAATGTTGTTTGCTAAGAACGTGTTGTGGTGGTTGTTTGTTGTTTGCTTGGCTCATTTCTTATGCTCGGACACGAAACGAATTTTTAAATTACAAATTATGTTGATGTTTTTCTTACTGGAATAGTAAGTAGATTGTTGTGTGTAGTTTTTTTTTATATGCATCCATATGTATTTCTTTAATATTGTATATTGTTTTTGATAAGAACATTTCCTTCGTGCCTTGTATTTATAGCTTGTTGTTTTAGTGTTTGTGCAAAGAGGGGGAGGGGAGGGCAGTTGGTTGACTTTATTCGGTATTTAAGTATATTAAACATTACTTAAGTATGCTCTAATTTATTTTTTATATGCAAGTGGTATATATCTAAGTGTGTGTCTGCATGTGTGTGTGAGTTGGGGGTGTATGTTAATGTGATTAAATTTGTTTTCTTCATTGCATTTATCTTCCTAAAAATGGGGTTGCAAGATATTGACCAATAACTTTACATTTATGTTAAACATGTTACTTTGTGGCATTATAAAAAAGAAATGTTATAAATAAATATTAAAGCATTGAGTCATATCTGTTGTTTCTTCATTTAAATGTTAATTCGAGTAATGTGGGCAGTGATTACTTATAAGTTAATAATAATTACACAATAGGCGAATTTATGAACTCAAAAGCTTTGAGAAATACTTGAAGTGCATTTTAAGTGTTGAAATAACTTTGATTCAACATGATTCTTCATTTTAGTTCAACAGCACTGGCATGAGGATTTAACATGAAATAAAGTTATTTCAAAATGAATTTTTTTTAACATTACTGTAAATCATGTTGAATTAACATGAAACACATATGAAGCATAATCATTGCCGCAAAATATTAAATTAACAGAGTGTTTGTAGATTTTAATATGAAATTTGTCTGTGTATAAAACATTTATTTTGAGCATTCTTGTAAAGAACTTCCATTGCACTCTGCGTCAGAGAATTACTCTGTATGTTGTGTAAAATCTATTTAAAATTTACTGGTAAACGTTAACCCTATAGCTCTTTTCAGTGCAAGTATTGTTTGTCTCCAGCGTAAAAAAGGTTAAAATGAGTAACTTTAAACCACAGATAACGAATTAAAATTGTCTTTAAGACTATTAACATAAAGTTCTACTATAAATCTCTGAATATAGGAAATATTTACCTCTCATACGTAAAATCTTCTAAGAAACATTTTTGTGCAACATTTTAAACTTCCTTATATCTTTCCTATGGGGCCCTTCTTTCTTTTTTTGTGAGGGCAAAAAGTACCCTCAAGCGGGCGTATACCAAATTGAAATGCTTAACAAAAATATTTGCCATAATATTGTACTATAAATCTCTGAATACACCAAAGCTTGAAACTAAACTTAAGCACAAGAAATTGTTAAACAACTTTTTATAAAACCCTACAATGAAGGATCTGTGTGAAATATTTTAATCCTCGAACTATTTTTTGTATCACAGAAAATTTTTTCTCCAGTTAATTTAATTGAAAACACAAAACTTTAAAAAATAGACCCACTTCAAAAGTAAGCTTTCATAAGCTAAAAATAATTTACGGTGCAATTACATGTGAACCAAATCTAGCACTGAAGAGATTTTGAGCAAAATCTAGTAGATTTTTAATGTAACACAAAATCTCTTCCTCACTACATTTATTCGAAATCTAGTAGCACAGTACTTAAATAAAGGGTGGTTACATTTTAAGGGCTAATGTTGATTTTGAATAAAACACAAATTATTATGGAAATTATTGTCATTTCTTTTTATTATGATAATATGGCATGGTTCAATTATGTATGGAACAATATATTGGCTGAATGGCCGCCGTAACCTCGGCAACACACCTCCATCCGATGGTTCAAATTTTCAATGACGCTGAGGCATAATTGAAGTTCTATGCCGTTAATGTGCCAAATTATCTCATCCTTTAGCTCTTGAATTGTACACCTTTTCTTTTAAATAACCCCTAAGAAAGAAGTCCAACGGTGTCAAATCAAATGATCCTGGCGACCAATTGACATCTTCACCACGTAAGATAACACGGCCATTGAATTTATCGCGCAAAAGAGCCACACTATCGTCCACATCCATATCTTCCAATTCGGGCCATAAAAAGTTCGTTATCATCTCACAATAGCGAACACCATTCACAGTAACCGCCTGACTGGCCTCATTTTGGAAAATATACAGCCCGATGATGCCGCCAGCCCATAAACCGCACTCTTTGTGGGTGCATTTATTTTTCGACAACCACACTTGAATTATCATTCGCCCAAATGCGGCAATTCTGTTTATTGACGAATTCACTGATGTGAAAATGTGCCTCATCACTGAAGATGATTTTCTTCGAAAATTGATCATCCACTGTTGCCATTTCTTACCACCATTCTGACCATTGATGATGTTTGCAATGGTCAAAAGGCTTTAGTTCTTGAGTCAACTGCACCTTGTAAGCGTGTAAATTCAAGTCTTTATGCATAATGTCCATCAACGACGAGCGTGAGTGGTGCAATTGTTGCACACTACGACAAGTTGAGGAGGACGGTTCTTCAGCCACACTATCGCGCACAGCAGCAACATTTTCTGCAGTAGGAGCTGTACGAGCATGCATTGGTGTTTTCACATCTCCTACAGACCCGGTTTGCTCAAATGTTTGCACAATTTTACCGATTATACGCACATATGGTCGATTATGCTGACCGAAAAAACTACGAAGTCTGAAATTGAAAAATGTCAAATGAAATACAGTACAAAACTTTTAGGTTTAGGTGTAGCTCACATTCCACATCGGCCCTTCAAATTTAACCACCTTTTACAATGTGCTTAAAAAGGTGTGTGAATTAGCTACTTTGCAGTTGTTTGGTTGTAGTTTAGGAAAAATTTCAGTCAATGGTTTTAGTTTTGGATGCAAAATCTTTACAAATGTCAGACAATATAAATTGTATAGATTTTTATAAAGATTTCAATTTAAATCTACTAAATATTGTGCAAGTGTAAATGTCCTATCAGATTCAGTTAAATAAAAAAAATTAAATGTGTTAGCTACAGTGATATTTGAAGTCGGATTCAATCAAGTTAGCTAGTTCTATATTTATTTATAAAATTGTGTGCTTAGTTATCACTAAGATTGTCACAAACTTCGAGTAGCACTATAAACAACTTTTTATTTAACTGAACCTAAATTATTTTTCAGTTTTTAAATCTTAGTTTGAAAGTCCGTTGAATATTTTTTAAGTTTTATTTTTAACTTTTTACTGCAAATTTTATAATTTCAGAGACGTGGTCATGCTCACTTTTGCAAATATTAATGGCCCCTGCCGCTTTTCTAAATAAAAAGAGTGGGGTGTCTTAGGATACCCGGTTATATAAAACAAATTTCATGTGTGAAATAACAATGCAATAAAATTATATTATATGATGATGTCAAATTCTCTGCAAATATTTCAAATCCTTTCCATTTATTTCCCATTACATATTTTCTTTTCCAGCGGCGTACGATTAAATTAATATATTGTTTGTGGTCGGTTATGGCTGTTAGCCGGCTTACAGCTGATCGGCTGTGTTCTCTCTGGTTTTTGCGCTTGGCAAAAACAATACAAAAACAAATTGAGCAATCGATCTCATTATTATTGTTTTTATTTTAATCACGAACGAAGCAAAACAAAATCAAACAATTTGTTTCGTTCATTTTCATACTCCGCTTTTAAGTACCAAAAAATCAAAACAAAACCAAATGTAGAACTCTAATAGTATCGATTATTTTTGTTAAGAAAATTACGTCCTAACTCCTGTATCGCGCAATAAATAGGAAGGCTGTAAAAATCGCGTCACTTTCAGAGCTAAAAATGTAAGCTAAGGCTTACAGTAATCGATCAAGCAGAAGCTTGTTAAATGTAATACTGGGCATGTCTCCGCCCACTTTGTTAAGCATAAGATTTTGTCATCCCAAGAGCTTAAATTCTTTGCGAAGTTTCGTGGAAATCGGTTAAGTAAATATATATATGTATATAATTTAATACATTTGAATGGGCGTGGACCCTCCCATATTCTTACATTAATTCAAGATGATGCCATTTTCAGCTCTAACGGTGTGACACATTTTTCATAAGAATTGCTTAATCTGAAGCACGTGATATATTATATTAATTTTTAATAGGCGTGACTCCGCCCATTTCTTTGAATTTGAGATTAAGTAATTACGAGAGCCCAAGATTTGTGTCAAGTTTCGTGGTATTTCCACTAGTAAAAGTATGTGCAATTAATGGAAAAAGTTTAAAAGGTGCGTTCCCATCCTGTTTGGCAATGTGACTAAACGGATCGTATATTCTCTCAGACGGAGCATTGGAGTAGCATACATAGAAAAATACAGACAAATTGATAACTTCCTACTATTTTGAAGTCGCTTTAAAATACAATTAATTAGTTAATAATCTAGTTGAGTTAATTGAACTTTTCATTAAAAATGTAATTGATTAAAAGTTTAATTAAATATTTAATTTTTTTCAATTGAAGGTGCTGAATGGGGAACAATTTTTTTGTCTCTATCTACCGTTAATCATTTTTTAGACACAACAATTTTTCTTGAAACAAGTCTTAGTTTATGGAAGAGACAGGGAGAGGAGCAAGAAAAGGGGTTTATTCTCTTCTGTTATTTCGTTGGCTGCATTAAGACAATAGGAAAATTTAACAAACACAGTGTCTGTGCGTAAGCAAACGGCCAGATTTAAGAGCGATTTGAAGAGACTGATGTGTATGAAACATGACCAAGAGAGTTCCAAAGGCCAAATAAGTAACATTCAACAGAGTTATAGTGGGTTAAAATGTTCCACAAAAATAATTGCCTTCGAGTTCTACTAAAAATCCTTAAAATGCCAAACCTATTAAGACTACAAGACAGAACAAAATACAAGCTTAAGCTTAAAATGCCTTTTAGGGTTAAGTACGCTGCTTAAACAAAATTCCTTTAAAATTGAATTTTATCATTTTAAGTTGAATTTTTAACTTATGCTTCATAAATGCTTCTGTGAAAATTTTAATTTGCTTATTTAGAAAATGTTCCTAATTCCGTTCTGAATGAATGCCAGCGAAGTTACAAATCGAAAAACGAAATTATCCCTGACGGTTTACTTATTTTTCTATGCAATTTTGTTTAATATCCTTTTTCTAATTTTCCAACTTGTATTTATTTTGACTTGGCCACATAAGCACGTTCATAATGATATTCCATTTTAACCATCAGGCTCAGATGTTCTAATGTGAGCAACAAACAACAACAAGCCAAACTTGAAACCAATAAACAAACAACATTTAAACAAGTTGTATTGGCCATTCAACTAATAAAGTTAACAAACCATCTGTTTGTTGGTGGATAGTGTATGTGTGTGTGTGTGTGTGTTGTGTGTGTTTAATGTGTGATGTGCTTATGATGAAAACTATTATCAGCAAAAAGGGAAAACATATTTTGAACATGCAACATTTTACGTCCCATAAGCCATAAATACAAACACATACACATGCACAGGCACTCAAACTCTCACACCTAAACAACTACATACATACATATGTATGTAAGTGTGTATGTGAGTCGCTACTATAATAGTATGAGTGCTTCAAGGTGCTACGAGGGAGAATCAATTCCTATTGAGAAAAATATGCATCAACTTAGGACTAAATCTTTTCTCATCCAACTGGTTTCAAAATTTGTTTAAATGTTGCTTATATATTCTAAAATATCCGAAACCTCAAAATTTTTTAGATTAATGGTTTAATTAAAAAAATTTCTCTCGCCCTTTTATATCAATCACCCTCGTATATCATAGCAAAACCAAAAACCAATACATTTGAGACATCATCAGCACAACTGGCAGGAGTTCCACACTATAAGACGTTGTACTAACATCAGCATCAAAAGAATCATTTATGTGATGAGTAGCAACATGCAATGAATTACGTGACTTTTGATGTATTTATCGAACTTGGTTTAATTTTACTTTTTCCTCTTTAATAACGAAAAAAAATCGAAATAATATTTTATCAATTTTCCTACATGAAAAGCATCATAAAATTTATGTTTAAAAGAAAATAAATAGTAATGAAAGTTTTTTACGGCGTAATTGAGGTCTATTTGTAAAGGCGTGTCAGTAAGTCCTAATTTACACTATGCAAGTCTTATTGCTAAGCTGATTAGCTTTTTAGGATAGAGAGAGAGAGAGAGAGACGAGGGGAATAGAAAAGTTTCTTTTCCCCTCTTCTCTCTCTCTCTCTCCCAAAAACTAACCAGCTTAGCAATAAGACTTGTATAGTGTAAAGTAGGACTAAAGGTAAGGCAATTACCTTATTATAACTGTTTATATATATACAAATGTACATAGTTATATTCATACATACGTAATATTTTGGGGCTAAAAGTAATATGTATTGCTGATTTGCAGCTTTTTCTTCCTTTTGAACGATACTTGTTTCAATTATACTTTTGCTTAAAAGCTTTTTTGATGAATAGGTATCAAATGTTTTAATGAAACAATTTAAAGGAACAATTTCTAAAATGTACTTTCATTAAAAGATAAACTTATTCAAAAGGTTCTTCATTTTTGAAGATACATTTTCAAAGAAAATATTTTAAAAAGTACTTTTTCCAAAAACTTACATTTCTTTAGATGTACTTTTTCTAAAAACGTATTTTTCTTAAAAGGTACTTTTTGTAAAAACCAACTTTTCGTAAAAGGTACTTTTACTAAAAACGTACTTTTCTTAAAAGGTACTTATTCCAAAAACGAACTTTTTCCAATAGATACTTTTTCAAAAAAATCAACTTTTCTTAAAAGGTATTTTTATTAAAAACGTACTTTTCTTAAAAGGTACTTTTTCCAAAAACGTACGTTTCTTAAAAGGTTCTTTTTTCTAAAAATTAACATTTCATTAAGTGTACTTTTTTCATAAACGTACTTTTCTTAAGGGAAATTTTTCGTACAAGTCACTCTTTTGTTAAGGTGCTTTGCTAAAACATACTTTTTTCAAAATATACCTTTTTGAAACATACTTTTTTAAAAGTTACTTTTTAAAAGATACTTTTTAAAAGGTACTTATCTTAAAGTTGTTTTTTTAAGTACTTATTTTAAAGTTATTTTTTAATTACTAGTAATTATTTTAAAAGGTACTTTTCTCAATAAAAATTTTCAAAAGATACGTATTTTTAAAGACAATTTTTCAAAGGAAATATTTTAAAAAGTACTTTTCCTAAAAATGAATTTTCTTAAAAGGTTTATGTTCAATATGCTTTTTTAAAAAAGTCTTAAAAACGCATTTTTACAGATAAATTTTCTAAAGGATACATTTTTAAAATATGCTATTTTTGAAAGATCCCTCTTTAAAGGTACCTTTTTTTTTTAAAGGTGCATTTCTATAAGGCACTTTTCCATAGAAGATTTTTTGTACATACTTCTACCAACATGTTTTTTTTTTTGTAAATACCTCGTAAGGTAACTTCCTCAAAGTTACTTTTCTTACAGGTACTTATTTTAGATGGTACTTTTCCCAAAAATTTATATTTTAAAGGTACTTTTTTCCGCGAAAAATTTTTCTCGGGGAACAATTTCAAACAGTAGCAAGTAATAGGAAAAACAAAAAAAATTATTTTAGAGCTATGCTCTTTATGTCACGACACAGGAGCTTCTACGACGTGATTTTCGTAACAAAAATAAGCGACACCATTACAGTTATAAATTTATTTTTGGTTTGATTCGTTTGTACTCAAAAGCAGAGTACGAAAATAAACGAGACAAAATATTTTGAAGAGAGTGAAACAAAACCAAAGTAATGAGAACGATTGATTAATTTGTTTTTGTGTTGTTCTTGAAAAATACTGTTATTAAAATGTACCTTTTCCAAAACAAAAAAAAACCCCTTTTTAATAAGTACTTTTTCAAAAGGTAAAATTATTGTAAGGGTATTTTCTTTTTTGAGGTACTTTTTAAGAAGGACTATTTTATAAGGTACAATTCCTAGAAAGTTACTTTTAAATTGTGTTTTTCTTCCAAGGCACTTTTTAAAAATATACTTTTAAAAACCCATTTTTAAAAGGTACATATCAAAATAATTTTTTTAACTTCTTAATAAGTATTTTTTAACAAACATTCTTAAAAATAGTTTTTAAAACGTAATTTTTTAATAATACTTTGCTGATGAAGCACATTTAAAAAAAATTTAAAAAGTACTTCTTTTTACAAAGGTATTTTTTTCAAAAGGCACTTTTTATAAAATACATATATTACTTAAAGGTGCTATTTGAAAAGTTCATTTTAAAAATTTTCAATTCTAAAAGTAACCTCTTTAATAGATTTCATTTAGGTAAGGTTGGGTTGACAGATTGCTGAGTGCATAAAATAAGTTTTCAGCCCTTTTGGAACCAAATAACGGCTTTCCTTTGTCTTTCCTGCGAGTAGGTATAATGCAAGTAAATATGGCAAAGTGGCAGATAGATAGAGAGAAGATTAATTTAATTCATTTCTATTTTCGTTAATACAATTATGCTGTTGTGAGTTTTGTTTTAATAATTATAGCATCGTTGCAGTACCTCTGGTGGTAAGTAGACGCATTACTGTATGCTTTGCAGCAATTTTATTGGTCATCTTACTTCGCCGACTATTCATTGCTACAAATATTGATGAAGGAGGGAACTGGGACATTCATTAGATTAGAAACAAATGCATATACGAAAAATCTATGATGTTGATGTGACTGGGTCTGGCCAGGGATCGAACTGGCTCTCAAGGACCTTAATTTGCTTTGTACTCAACGCAATAACGATTTCTTGCAGCACCATTTTCTAAGGTTAGAAATAATTTAGATATGAAGATTGTTATTCCTGAGTTTCTTAAACTACACTGTGACACAAAAGTTGAGAAAAAAATTATTCAGGGATTCTAATGTATCAATTCTATTTTGTTGGAGTCCATGGATGACGAAAATACCGTTGGTTTTTTTAGGTCACTTCATAAAGTGATTTTATAACGGTAAATGTAGTGAAAAACGGGGTTTCTTAGATTTTCAGTTTTAAGCAGTTGTAACTTCTTTGTTTCCCAACGGATTTATTTTAATTTTTCGTTGGTTAAAAGGACCAAATATTATCTTTCAACCAAGATATAGGTTTTGTAGATCGACTAACAAATGGCTAAGTTACAGTCGTTGAAGTGTACAAAAAACTCATCAAAAAAGAATTCTTTTGTTTACATGAGGCTATAAGTTGCTTATGAGTTACCAAACGCTATAGATATTTATAATCCCAAAAAAAGGAAACTAAATTAGCTTTCCAAAATGGGTAATAACGGTAAAATCGGATTAAAAATACAAGACCTATGCAAATTTTTGTGCTTTAACTTTTTGGTTTTTTATTTAGAAATAACTTGTATTTCTCTGCTTTTTATAATCTTCGCTGTCAGTATTCCGTTTTTTTCCGTTTCTTTTTTTATTGCGCTTCTATACTGCAGTATCATGGTACAATAATGCAGGTAGCTGCGAATCTACAACAAATGTACAACAAATAGAACAACAGTGATTTTTATTGCTGTTTTGCGATTGACAACAGAGACAACCAAGAAAAAACAATATACATGTACTTGCGTTTTCTGTTGGCTTTTCAAAGAATGTGCGCGTGTGTTGGTAAAACAAAAGCATCATTTGGCAGATCACATCACGAAAAAAAAGCGGGCGCTTCGCGGTTACCTGCATTATTGTGTTATGCTGCAATATAAAGGGCTACGGTTGCAAGGCTGGCACAATTTAATTTCTGCAAGTGAACATTAAGCGTCCGAGTGATTTCAATATATTCAATAACAATGTGTGATAAAAGCCACAATTTTTGTTTTATATGTGGATTGTTTGTAGATAAACGACATAAAATAGAGTGTCGGTAAAAAACATATTATTCCCCTATATGAAGAATATTTTAGTCGTTGCTTAGAACGGGGGAAATGGTATATACCATCAGTTTGTTGTTCATCGTGTTACGCAATACTAAGATCATGGAAAAATGATCCACGTGGTTCTTTTGCATTGCCGTTTATCGAACCTGTCAACTAGCTTCCACTAGGTGTGCATAGAGAAAGTAATTGCTATTTCTGTTTATCAAAAACGAAAGGATATCATTTCAAAATAAGACAACAGATTAAATACGCAAATGTTGATAGTGTTATTAAGGCTGTAATGCGTAAGAAAAACGACGCTGTTCCAAAATCTGTTAAAGAAATATCACTAGATTCATCTGAGTTTGAACCATCTTCAAGCCAAGCTATGAGCCCCGCATCAGAATATGTCCCACCTGAAGGAGAATTGAATAAAAACACCTTGTTTCCCAAGCGGAATTTCATGACCTTGTTCGCGATTTAGAATTGTCGAAAAGACAGACCAAGCTACTAGGTTCCAGATTAAAACAGTGGAACTGTTTGCAAAAAAATGTAAACATTACATTTCGGAGGACCGAGGAAACCAGTTTGTTTGGATCACTATTCAACGAAAGCACTGAAAATAGTGATTTGGCTTACTGCAATGATGTAAATAAATTGTTTGAACAATTGGGATATAATCATGTCCCACAAGAATGGCGATTATTTATTGATGGTTCAACAAAAAGTAATATAAAAAGTTATTTTAATCTTATATTTTATTAATATATGTATGTTTATCTTCTGTTTTAAGGTTTAAAAGCAGTGCTTTTGCATAATTATGGATCACTTCCTTCAGTGCCGTTGGCTTACGCTACTAACATCAAGGAATCATATGATAGTATGGCTCTAATACTTAGGCCCATTATTACAACTTTCCGATAGTTAAAGGCAAGATTTTCTCGGACGGATAAATGGGTAAGCATTATAAAACCTTCATTTATTGATTTTTTATCCATGAAATATTAGTGTTATTAATAATAATAACAAGAAAAATTGAAGTTATAATAATGCAAAGCTTTTTATCTGGCAGAAAAAATCCTGCCTTTAACTATCGGCAAGTTGTAATAATGGCACTTAATGTCATAGATTACAATGCACACAAGTGGCTAATTGTAGCAGATTTGAAGGTACTATCAATTTTGAATGGAATGCAAGGTGGTAACACAAAGTATCCCTGCTATTTTTGTGAATGGAACAGCCGAAACTCCTCCAAATATTACATACAGAGAGATTGGAAACCACGTACAGCAGTTATTGTTGGTGAAAAAATAGCATAAATATTCCATTAGTCAATCCAATAGATATTATTTTACCTCCGCTGCAAATAAAGTTGGGCTTGATAAAGCAATTCGTGAAAGCACTTGATAAAAATGGACCCACATTCAAATATCTTGAACAGGTTTTTCCACGAATAACGAGTGGAAAATTAAAAGAAGGTAAAAAATATATTATGAACGCATGCACAATAAAAACAAACTTATAATCAACAGGTATCTTTATTGGACCGCAAATACGTAAATTAGTAACAGATGAAAATTTCATGCAACAAATGACACTTGCAGAAAAAAATGCATGGAATGGCTTCGTTTCAGTGAGTGAAAATTTCCTTGGAAACACAAAAAGTGAAGAATATGAGCAAATAGTAAACAATATGCTGTCTGCCTACTATGCGATGGGTTGCAAAATGTCAATAAAACTACACTATCTGCATGCTCACTTGGAAAGATTTCCAGCAAATTTAGGACAGATGAGTGATGAACAAGGTGAATGATTTCACCAGGAAATAATTAAAATTGAACAGCGTTATTTAGGAAAAAATAAAATCAGTATGCTTTCTAACTACTGCTGGTCTTTAAAGCGGAATACTGACAGCGAAGACTATAAAAAGCAAAGAAATACAACTTATTTCTAAATAAAAAACCAAAAAGTTAAAGCACAAAAATTTGCATAGGTCTTGTATTTTTAATCCGATTTTACCGTTATTACCCATTTTGGAAAGCTAATTTAGTTTCCTTTTTTTGTGATTATAAATATCTATAGCGTTTGGTAACTCATAAGCAACTTATAGCCTCATGAAAACAAAAAAGAATTCTTTTTTGATGGGTTTTTTGTACACTTCAACGACTGTAACTTAGCCATTTGTTAGTCGATTTACAAAAACTATATCTTGGTTGAAAGATAATATTTGATCCTTTTAACCAGTGAAAAGTTAAAATAAATCCGTTGGGAAACAAAGAAGTTACAACTGCTTAAAACTGAAAATCTAAGAAACCCCGTTTTTCACTACATTTACCGTTATAAAATCACTTTATGAAGTGACCTAAAAAAACCAACGGAATTTTCGTCATCCATGGACTCCAACAAAATAGAATTGGTACATAAGAATCCCTGAATATTTTTTGTGTATCACAGTGCTATCTACAAGAGCTCGTCGTTGTTTTATTAATCTTAAACATTTCCTTGTATCCTTTTTCTTTATTTTTGCGAACAGTTTTGAAATTTAAATACGTCTTGTTTTTTAAATGTATTGTCGAAGCATGTATATATTATACTAAACCAATATTATATGCTGTCGTATAATAAGCGAAGCACTATGGATGTATTGATGTATATGAGTGTTTTTAAGCGATGTCACGAAGACTTTATGTTCATAATAAACACTTAAAAGAAATAGTGTTGATGCGTATGTGCGCAGAATAATAAAAGAGCATACACACAATATGTGTGCGTATGTACATTAGAGAGCTGCGTAACCAGTCTTGAAAAGTAAAAACGTCATGATTTTTAAATGAATTCACATCGCATGTATTATGCTAAACCAATAATAAATGCTGTCGTACTATAGGCGAAGCACGATGGATGTATTGGTGAATGTGTATATCAGTGTTAACAGGCGATGTCGCAAGACAGCTTGTTTATAACAAACACTCAAAAGAAGTACTGTTGATTAGTGTATGCTTGTTATTTTTCATATTGTACGTTTGAGTGTGTGTGTAATATGTAGATGGTAAGCTATTATGTGATTAACCGCATACAACTAATGTTAATGCATGTGTGTGCCTTTGCATGTGCGCAAAAAAATTAAAGATCATACACACATACATGGATGACGTTTGTACACGCGCACATGCGTAGAAAGAAGCAAGTATCACAAATTCTTCCGCCACGAAGTGTTTTCTTCTTTGCTCTTATACCTACAATACTCAAACAAATGTTGTTAACGTTTGTTTTATAAGATTTCGCTGTAGTAAAGCATCATCATCAAAATCCCCCATGTCTTGAAAGTTATTATAAGATGTCTTGTGCAGGAGACTAATGTACATGCATGACGTTTGTTTACGCGCTCATGTGTAAGAAGAAGGAAGCATCACAAATTCCTCCATCACGAAGTATTTTCTTCTTTACTCCTACACCTGCAATAACTGATAGAAGATTTCGCTGTAGTAAAGCATTTGAAAAATCCCTCATGACTTAAAATTTCTTGTAAGTGGTCTTGTGTAGGAGTCTATTTTATATCATCAAACATTCCAGAATATGCGATTTTTTTTAATTACTGTCTTCATATTTTAGAAAGTTCATAATTTATGTGATTTGTGGGACATGTGTGAGGCCGAAGTTTTTTTATGTTTCAAATAGTTAGAAGCTCTTTAATATATTTAAGAAAACTCAGCTGTGAACAGATCAACTTTGTTTTATTTTTAACTTCGCATGCTGTTTGTGTCAATTCAGGAAATTTTCTTTAAATATAATTTGATACAAAATTATAACTTAATTTTTTGAACCAAAAATTGTTACTTAAACAATTAAAGTAACGAATTTCACTCACACTTAAATAGAAAAAAAAAAATAATAGAAATCCTATAAAACATCTACAAGATTACCCTAAAGTCCAATAGCGTGTCAGCCTTACAATGATAACACTGTTTCTTAATAGTTATTTTGAACCTAGACATAAATATTTAAAATTGTTTTATAACTATTATCGTTTGTCGTTTAAACTTGCGCTCATGTCTGTCATACATATATAAATGTTCATGTGTGTGTGTGTGTACTGAATAAGTTTAAGTGCGAGTGTTTACAGTTGTATTAGTAACGATACAAACAGGATACACGATTAGTTTATATTGCTTTCCAAGCAATATAAAATGATTGCATTGAACTTTTCTGTCTTTCAACTCATAAGAGTATAATGTTTCTCAAATAGGATCGTACGAGTATGTACGGGTGTGACTTAACACAAATACAACATACTACAGACATACAAGTCATATTCCTCAACAACACCTTAACGTAAAAGCCAAGTTAAGTAAACATTAAATGGCATCGCTACTGCTACAACTAACTTTAATATACAAACATAAACATTTATTTTAACATTTCTAACAACATCTTCTACGAGTGTTCTTACATTTATGAATGAATGAATGAATGTATTTTGCAGGGATGTGCGAGTATGTGTGTAAAAGTATTTAAAGCAACCGTACGATAAAAGTGCACAGGAAACTGTTTCATGCAAAAAGTTAAGGAACATATAAACGCAAATAAAAAAGAAAAGTTGTCCTCGTACGAGTTTATAAAATTAAGCGTTAGAAATAACGTTTAGCTAAACTGAAGTTGCTGGTTTTTTCCCTCTTTTTTTTTTTTTTTTTGATAAATAAGACGACCCGGCAACTTATCTCTGCCGGCTTAAGAATGAATGCTGCTGTTGATGATGATGCACCCAAGTCACATTAACTTATCTCTAAAGCGTTTTCTAGCAGCAAAAAAATATATGCATGAGAAAACAAGTAAAAAATCAACAACTTCAAATTATACTCCATACAACAAGGTGAGGCAAAGAAATTGTACATAATTGTTTAGTCCTACAAATAGAGATGAGCCCTAAAATAGCAATAAAAAATAATAAATCTTAAAAAATTAGCCCAGTTCAAAAATAAGTACCAAGTAATTTATATTCACTGAAATAAATAGTTTTAAAGTTTAAAGTTCTAATATAATCATAACACAATCTATTAAGTTAATTCGTAGAATATTATTTCCTCCCACCCTCAAAAAAAAAAAAAAAAAAAAAAACTGTTCATCATGGCAGATTTAAGCCATTTTATCATGTTAATTCAACATTATTTGCAGCAAGCTTTGCTCTAAAGAAAATTGTTCCTTTTGAAATAACTTTATTTCATGTTAATTTAATATTCCAGTACTGTTAAGTCAAAACAAAAAATCATATTGAATCAAAGATATTTCAAATTGAAATCTTTTTATGTAATTTCTCGATCTTATTTTTAGTATAAAATATTTTGAATTTAATGCTGAAATATCCGGAAGAACCATGTTGAATCAAAGTTATTTAAAGTTCAAATACAATGAATTTAGTTAAATATACACATTTTATTTTGCTAATTATTGAATTCACGTGATTGAGTATATTGGCACAGGCACCCGGAAAATGTGTGTTCATATAAATATGTACCATCATGAATTAAATTTAATTCAACATGATTTATCATAAAATTTATTTCACATTTTTTTAACAAGCACGAAACCGCGTGGCTTTACTGTTGAAACAACCAGAGTCTCCGTCAGGAATCGAACTTTCAACCATTCGATTACTAGACTAGTACGCTGCCTACTAGCCAGCAGCAGGAAGTTTTCTTTGGTAATGCGAAATTTGTCGGGTATTTATACAACATGAAGATTAAAACAAACAACAGCAAAACCAGGAAAAGTAAAACAACTGAGCACAACAATTCATTATAGATATGAACCACTTAAACAATGGATACAATACAGTAAAAAATCGAGGAAAACATATTAGCAACAGCTCAAGTAAATCATTAACGAAATTTGCAAACAAATGGTCTCGATTATCGTTCACAAAATTATAGTGTAAGTTCTTGAACTAAAATGTCACTCAACAGAAAAATTTCATATTAAAATCTACGTAAACAAAGTTAATCTAATCTTTTTCGGCAAGAATTTTGCTTCATATGTGTTTCATGTTAATCTAATATCCTCACAAAAACATAAATGTGAAAAAAGGCCAAGTTCTTATCCAATATTTCGGCCATTAAAAGTTGTGAGATATAAATTTTGACCAAGTTCTTCTTTGCCACAATACCTAACACAAAAATATATTATGTATGATATAAATTTGTAATCGTAAGGGCACAAAACATACAGAAGTGTCATGAGACGGAAGATACGAGTATTTTTCAGTTTGTCTCGTTTTCCCTCAAATTTTGTCGTCAGTTTTGTTTTGCTACGTCTTTCTAGTGCAATACATTTTTATTAGCTGTGTTAATTGGTAAGTAGTAATATACTACAGTATCAAATACACTATACTTTTCTCTTTCTTCCATGAATTTTAACAAAAACCTGATTGGAGCTTTTTTCATCTGTCACTTTCTTCACTTCTGTGTATTCTGTGGTAAGGGTGTCATATAATTTCTAGATAATCTGCCATCTTGACAACATTTTTATCAATATATAGAGATGAACATTTAAACATTATTCTATCCTTTTTTGGAAACGCAAAAATATTGCCAAGTAAACAGATTATCTAGAAGTTATATGACACCCTTACGATTACAAATTTATATCATACATAATATATTTCTGTGTTAGGTATTGTGGCAAATAAGAACTTGGTCAAAATTTATATCTCACAACTTTTAATGGCCGAAATTTTGGATAAGAACTTGGCCGTTTTTCACATTTATGTTTTTGTGAGGATCTGATTACTTTTTGAAAAGATTTCTATAATAACACTTTTTAAACTTAATATTTCTAGTGTATTTTATTTCTATTCATGATAACGGTGCCAGTTGAAAATGGCAGAGGTACATAAAATAATGGGTAAGAGTGTGATGGGTGTTGAATTGTTGACCTTAAAAATGCACTATTGTGTCATTACAACGGGTCGCCAGTATGTGCGAAATTTGGTAAGAGTCGACTGGAAGAAACATGTAAAATACAGCGTAAATTTTACTGGGCATGATTCCGCCTATTTTCTCAATATATTTACATATTAAAGTCTGCTTAGCCGAAGTACATAAATCAAAAGGATATACCCAATGTGCGTGCAAAGTTTCAATAGGGTAGCTGGTGCTTTTAATTTATTCAATTTTCCGATTAAGTAAATCAATTACTATTTGTGTACAAAATGTCAGCTCTCTATAGTATAATAGTACGTAAAATTTTCATGAGCCTGGCCCCGCTGACTTTTGTATCTGCTAGTACTTATGGTTCATGCAAAGTTTGGTATTAAAAAGTTAATAAGAAATACCTGAGTACTAAATTAAAAACTACTGATCCGAAGTACCTGAACGAAAAAGCTAAGATTTATGGGTGAAGTCACGGCTACTTTTCAAAATAGGGAATTTTTTTTAGAATAATATGTATGTTAATTTTGAATTTGAAGTGCTTGTTTCCGCCCTCAGATAGCAACTTCTGGGTTTTCAGATTTTTCTTAGTGATCTCTTATCTAGATTTATTTGTTTACCAAATTTAAGATCGCTTGTGCTAATTGGAGTTTTAACGTCGTGGCCCAGCATACCGGGTAAAACTTTTTGGTTTTAAGATTTTCCCATTGGCTTACGCAGCTACAATTACTAGTGTATAAAATGTCAGCTCTCTAGCGTGAATTATATCTTTAGATTTTATCAGCATTACCTCTCCTCACTATTCCTAACTCAAAATTTTAATGTGAGCAGCGCTTATAATTCATGCTAATTTTCTTCTAATATATGCTAGACCGATGTAGATTAAACACAAGGCTAACACTTTATGGGAGTGATCACTCCCAATTTTTAAGGTGATGCAAGATTTCACTAAATTGGCTTGAATTGAAAGCTATATATTAAGTATTTAGTTAAAAATAATATTAGCGTGGCCCCGCCCATTCTGGTAAAATGTTTTGGGTTTTAAAATTTTTCTGGTTTGGATCTCACTTAGACCTACTGGTATATCAAATTTAAGCTCCTTAGCGTAATTTTTAATTTTTAAGTTTTATGGGCGGAGGCCCGCCCCTCTAACTAAAATTTTCGGGTTTTCAGATTTTTCTAGTTGGTTTCTCACCCAGACCTACTTGTATATCAAATTTCAGCTCCTTAGCGCAACTTTTAATTTAAATTTTTATAGGCGTAACGCCACCCACTTTTCCAAAGTCAAAATATTTTGGGTCAGTGCTTATTATTCGTGTCTAGTTTCGTTACAAACGGATAATAATAGCTAGATAAATAGTATATCTAAATATGCTGAGCCGCAGGGCATTAAAATGAGGTTTAAATTGTATGGGCGTGTCAACGCCCACTTTTTAAATGAAAAATTTATAGCCTTGCATTACCACAGTATATATGCCGAATTTCAATAAAATACCTTCCATGAAGCGCCTTATATTAGCTTTTTTAATTCTGACCTTTATGGGCGTAGATCCGCCCTCCTGGCTAAAATTTCCGGTTTTTCTGATTTTTTAATTTTATTTCTCACCTAGACCTAGGTCTGTATCGAATTTCAGCTCAATAGCACAAATTTTAATTTTTATGGGCCTATCCCCGCCCTCCTGGTTAAAATGTTCGGGTTTTCAGATTTTTCTGCTCATTTAGATCTTCTCGTGTACCAAATTTTAGCTCTCTAGCGATAGCGGAAGTGCTTCATCAATTTGATGAGTGTGTCAGTGGTCAGTGAGTATGTCTTAAAATATGCACTTTTTGCACCTCTATATCTCCGGAAGCTTTCATTGTAAAACTTTCAAACTTCGCATATGAGGTTATATGAATTTATTCTAATTATGGTTTAAAATTCATAATTTTACAATTGCGGGGAACAAAGTTATGAGGGGGGTAAAAACAGCTCGAATGGCTTCGTGTATATATATACACTGCGTGCATTGGCCAGAACTTGGCCTGGCGCACTGCCGTGCGCCTAGATAATTTATAGTCCTTTTGAAATAACTTTATTTCACATTGATTTATCATTTACGTACTGTTAAAATCAAAATGAAGAATCATGTTGAATCAAAGCTATTTCACGTTGCAACAACATGATCTTAATTTAATGTAGTAAATGTGTTTTATTAATTATTCAACTTACGTGTGATTGACATAGACATCAGAAAAATTTTTGTTTGTGTATAAATTGGCTTCCCCGGCAAAGATTTGAACTCGCATTGTAGTCAACGTGCTTAACCCTGCAACCACAACAACTTTAAATATTTTTTAGCTACTATGCAAGAAAGTAGGCGATAATTGTCTAAAAGATACTAATGTAACTACTAGAATAACAAAAACTAGTGCAAAAAGAGTTAAAGTTGTTGTGTAAAATGAGTACTAGTATACGAAGTAATTCCAAGGCACCACATTGCAAAATAAATTTTGACTGTCCAATGGGGCCCTTGTACTGTATGAAAATTGGTATTATACAATTATTAAAATTTTGGGTTCATCTAAAATTAATTATAATTAAATATTTTGTATTTCTGAATTTTAATAAATAATGACAAATTTTTAATAGCGGTTGTCGCTGGGTAACAAAGGAATATAATCAACAGTTTTATAGAATTTTTCTTTATAAAAGAAATAATAATAAACTAAACTAAACTAGTACCAATGGTACTAATAGTTTTCTAAGCACACTCAGTGCTAATTTGACACTGAGATGGTATAGGAAAGTTTACAGTTTTGAACTATTGGTGATGATTTCTGCACTAGTTAAATACCAGTTGGACATTAGTTCGATCTCCTGCAGGGTATGAACAAAGCAAATAAACAACAACACTCTTAAACAACATATTATTTCTTTTAAATTTAATATGATTTGAATGAATTTGAATCAAACTTGTGGCATGGTGATTTTACATTGGTATTTTTTTTCTGTGTGCACTGAACAGAACAGACCTCAATTAATATTTTTAACACAAAATTTTAATATTTTTTGCTTAAATCCTTATTTTTTCCGTTTCATTTAAATTATTGACTGTCTTAAGGTACCAACAGACGACATGTTTTTCACATTGTATGTGCCAGAATTTACATATCTAAACGAAAACATGTCGTGTGTTACCTTTAAAACATTGCTTGTGTAAAAAACATGACAAAAAACATAAGACATTATTTGAAATAGAGCGTGCTCTATTTTCTTATGTTAAACATACATACATCCGATCACTCTCCGACGATCATTACAATTTGTAGTCCCTTAAGAAGTAACTTACCTGACCCATATGTGAAGATGATCAATCGTGTTAATTGGCTGGGGTTCAAAAAATATCTCAGTAGTCATTGTACGGAAAACATTACGCTTAGAACATCCGATGATATTGAATCTAACATTGCCAATCTCAGCGAGAATATTAAACAGGCTGCTGAACATGCCATTATCTCCCATCCGCAGACTGGGTTTAATAAAATTTATTCTACAGACATTGAACGTCTCGTGCGTGAAAAAAGAAGAGCTAGAAGGGAATGGCAACAGCACAGATCACCACAAAATAAATTAAAGAGTGCACTAAACGACTCCAAGAGTTGCTTGCGTCTGAAAAAACTGCATCTCTTAAAAATTATCTGGAAGGTCTTGATGTCACACCAGCGTCTAATTACTCTTTGTGGCGCGCTGCTAGAAAGCTTAAAACACCCATTGAGTATAAGCCACCTCTACGCACATCTACCGGAAGTTGGGCAAGAAGCGATACTGAAAAAGGTAAAATATTTGCTGAGCACTTAAAATCCGTTTTTACGCCAAACATATGTACTGGTGTTGCTGATTTGCCGAATGTAGTCGCACTACCCCCTCAACACATAAAGTTTAAGACGCGTGATTTACAAAAATTAATTGCCGAACTCAACCCGAAGAAAGCTCCGGGTATTGATGGAATTAGTAACCAGATGCTTATGAACTTGCCTCGTATTGCAATGAGAATCCTATTATTCATATTTAATGCCATTTTACGACTGGAGTATTATCCACACAGCTGGAAGCTTGCCAAGGTTAAAATGATTCCAAAGCCGGGCAAAGACCTAACCAAGGCTGAGTCATATAGGCCAATAATTCTACTATCAACTATGTCAAAGCTTTTCGAAAAACTGCTCAAAACAAAATTGTCCCCAATTCTAATTAGTAGTGGGTGCATACCAGACCATCAATTTGGTTTTAGAAATCAGCATAGCACCATTGAACAAACTCACAGACTGGTTCAATTTATAAGAAGAACTTTTGAGGAAAAAAAGTATTGTTCTGCGCTCTTTATTGACGTTTCCCAGGCATTTGATAAAGTGTGGCATGAAGGCCTAATTTTAAAATTGAAGACTTACTTACCAATAAACATTTTAAATCTTTTGGAAAGTTACATTATTTCCCGTAAGTTCACTGTTGTGGAAGGAGACTTTACGAGTAGGCCTGAAACTATTTCATCCAGTGTGCCACAAGGGAGCATACTGGGACCAGTTTTATATTTGATTTATACTTGTGATATGCCTGTGAGCAGTAGTATCCATACCTCCACATTTGCCGACGATACAGCCTGCCTTAGTATGCACGAAAACCCTGATGAGGCATCCCGCAAACTCCAGGAACACATTAGCCAGATGGAGCTTTGGTTAAACTTATGGAGAATTAAAGTCAATGAACAAAAGTGTGTCCATATAACGTTCACCCTAAGAAGAGATACTTGCTCCCCCATTCGGATTAACAATCAAGTTGTTCCTCAACATTCACATGTGAAATATCTTGATATACACCTTGATCGACGACTTACATGGAAACATCACATTGACTCTAAGTTAACTCAAATGAAACTTAAATTAACTCAGGTACATTGGCTGATTGGTAGAAATTCAACACTTAGCCTAGACTGCAAACTTTTAATATACAAGTCGATTTTAAAGCCAATATGGTGTTACGGAATTCAACTATGGGGCACTGCTTCAGCTTCAAATGTAGAGAAAATTCAACGAAGGCAAAATAAAATTTTACGCATGATAACATCGGCTCCATGGTACATCAAAAATTCAAATATACATCGCGATTTGAATATGCCACTAGTGACTGAAGAAATTGTAAAATACGCAGACAAATATCTAACAAAACTCGAGTCACATCCTAATCCGCTTGCTCGTAATATTTTGAACTTTACTGGGCACATCCGCTTAAAAAAGAGAGATACACGGGCTCTAATATTCAACACTCTAGATGATGAAGCTGCTTGAAAACACTTTTTTCCTTTTGTTGCTTATCACTACTTATGTATTATTAATAACTATCACTAAGCTTATGTCCGACATTGGTCGGGCCTAATAATTTTTTTATAGACTTAAGATTTGAATACTTATTGTTAGTTCATATTTGAAGATACAATAAATAAAAAAAAAAAAACATGCATTAAAAAAAAAAATGTTAAACATACAGCTCTAAATGTCTATGTCATGCGAACAAATTCGTCGGCGGTTGATTAAGTGCACTATCATTAGCCGTCTGAATTAAGTATTTTGCAAGACAAATTAATTATATATTTTTTTTTAATTTAACGTTGTCGTTTTATTAAAATAAGTCCAAAAATGTATAGATTTTTAGATACAACCTCAACGTCTTGTTTAAAAAAGAAAAAATTAAAAAAGCAAATTTGCGTCGCCAGTACTACAGCGACGGAACCAAAAATATTTCGACGGCTGCAAGCCATTTATAAAACAAACTACGTGGATATTTATGTACTGAAAAATAAGAAGTGATACTACATGTACGTTTGTGACCAAAAATTATAAACCTTATGAAAATTAACCAATATTGACAAGCATAAAGAAAAACATACGAGTCGAAAACTTAAAAAACACATGTAAAAAACATGTCGTCTGTTGGTACCTTTAGCTGGGATTCGAACTGAGGATGCATGTTCATAATTTTTCGCGCTACCACCCAAAATTTTGTAAACAAGAGGTCAACACATTCATAAAACACACTACTTGTCGCTCAGATTGTCTTCCAAAACATCAAGTGTTTAATTGAGGCCAACATGCAAGACATTGTCATTCAGATTATCATGAACAAGAGCTCAAGAGCCGCCGCTGAATTTCAATATAAATTGAAGCTACCGCTGTTCTGTTCGCCTAGCTTCAGCTCTAAGTTACAGCCAGCGAAAAAATTGCTAAATATTGCTCGATGAAATTGTAAACAAACAATTGCACAATTAATTAATGTTGGAGTTTTTTAATGTAAAATAATATTATATTTTTTTTATGCTTTTGAGACACATTTGTATATGAAATGGTTCAAACATGAATTTTTCTGTATACAAAAAAAAAAAAAAATAAAAATAAAAATTTTAAAAACCCCCCAAAAAATATATCTAGAAAAGATTTAATTTCTTCTAAGCAGCTGGAAAGTTTTTCTTAAAACATAGATAAGAACCATCTCGATCAAGTCACCTTTCAATCAGAAAAAAACTAAATTTAATTGTGTGTCTGTACGTGAAAACAGACAGACACACATACACATACTACAAATTTATAACATCACTTTTTTAGTCTCCAAACGAGAAAAAAATTAATCACCTGACAACTTTTATATACTGTATAATTATACTTTGGATCTTACAAACAGACCTTGTTATGTACAAAACAAAGCCAACGATTGGCAGCCGGCTAAAGGCGGCTATGAGCCACCGCTGAGTATTTTTTCTTAAGCCGCCACGCCGGCTTTTTACGACGGCTTGTTTTTCTGGTCGTGAACTACAATTTCCTTTAAATTCTCGACTAGAAAACTAAATAACAGAGGATAAGTCGTACAAGAATCATAAATGGCAATGGTGTGCAAGCTTCTTTCTGGTCACTTTGAACTGAACTCTCTTCTGTGGAAAAGTAACAAGGTTCGTTCATCCTTGTATTGTTTATGCTAGGAAGCTGACTAGACGACAGCACACATTATTTGTGAGTGTATCGTCTTGTGTAAAAGTAGAAGGCGTGTTTTTCCTTCTGAGTTTCTGTGTTCAGGTGATATTAGACGGGCTTCTCCAATATCTGTGCTGACTTTCATAAGTAGAGTCATATAGAGATTGATTTAATTTCATTTACAGATCTATGGTACAAAAAATCCATCAAGTGTCGCAGTGCCGGTCTTTGGACCAGATCTTCCCCCTATTCTATTCAATGATGCGCAAGCACTCTGGCCAACAGGGAATCAAATAGACACTAATACACTCAAACAATATAATTTTTTCTGTGTGCGCTCCAGAAATTAGTCAAAACTTAAAGCTTAAATTAGACGTGACATAGCCATAACGCCATAACCATAATCAAACCAAAATTCAATTGGTTTCTATGGTGAGAATACACAATACACACAAATCAGTGAGAACGTATACATTTTTATGCCAGATGTTCTACAAAGAACAAAAATTTTTTATACAGTACTGAAGACATGCTATACCTCAAATCCAAGTTAAGGCTCAATCAGACGTGACATAGCCATAGCCATAGAGAGCAGCCGTTCGAACCAAACTAATGGGCAACACTGTATTCGATTATACGTGGCGTTAAGGCGAGTCACGCATAATCGATTGAGCCTTAACTTGGATTTGAGGTATAGTATGTCTTCAGTACTGTATAAAAAATACTCTGAAAAACATTTCTGTAGAACACTTCTTTTGCTTCTTAATGAGGTATCACACACGGGAGTAATTTTTATGCCGCACAATTTTTGTTCTTTGTAGAA
Organism: Tachina grossa; assembly: GCA_949987645.1. Classification (NCBI taxonomy): domain Eukaryota; kingdom Metazoa; phylum Arthropoda; class Insecta; order Diptera; family Tachinidae; genus Tachina; species Tachina grossa. The sequence continues at coordinate 117,040,285 of OX465278.1, read as the reverse complement.
CACACGAGACTAATTCATCTGGCATAAAAATGTATACGTGCACACTGATTTGTATGTATTAGTGTTTTTTTTTTGTATTCTTTTAACATTCGCTGTTTTTTAAGTTGCGTGTGTATTGTATTTTGTGCCGGTGATGCAGGGTTGTAGCTGGTTGAAAAGTTATCCCAAACACAATACCACTCTCTTTGCCTCTCTCACATACAAACTGACGTGTTATGCCAGCATAATTGTTCTCGTGTGTGATAGGTGAATAAATATAATTTTTTCTCATGCACTAACTTCACTGCTATTTTTCTAAACAATTGTGTATTGTTTCTAATATCTCTATTGGAATCTCCAATGAATTTGTTTACTCGCAGCAGTTAAAATGTTCACTTTTGCGAATGTATTGATGTTCTATGGAACTTAAGCCAAAAATTTTTGCTTACTTTTACAAAAAGTGTTGTTGTTAACAAAATATCAAAAGGCCATTATGATTATCCTGCTGACTGCATTTAACATCCTGTGTTTTCTGCTCTATCTCTCTCTCTCTTTCTCTCTATCGCCCACCCTTTTGAACAGCAGCTACAAGAAAAGAGGAAAACAGTCAAGGGGGCAAATGAAATTCGGTAGAAAATTTGTATAGTTATCTCGCTACGTGAGTCAAGTAGCGTAAAAGAAGGCAGCTAAAGTGTCAATGTTTATGAATAGTGTTTTTCATGGCATCCGTACAAGAATTTTCGTTACTATTTTTGGGCTGCCAAACATAAAGAATGAAAAGCGTAAAATCCTAATGCAGTCATTGGCATTTGTAGCTAAAGATATTATACTTCCTGCTTATTTATTTTTTTTTTTTCAATATTCACAGATTGTGTGTGTTTTCATATCCTTCACCAAAAATGCTAAAGGGTATATATAGGTTTATCATTCCGTGTGCATTTTCTACAATATTAATAAGCGAGTCATAAAGTATATATATATTCTGGATCCTTATGCATAGGGAAGACGAATAAGGGATGTCCGTCTCTCCGTCCGTCCGTCTGTCTATAGGTTAAATCGGTTTTCCGAAGCTCCCAGAAAAGCTAGAGACTTCGCTCTGAAACTGGTGTATCAGAAATGGTCCAAAATAGATTGGCATTGAAAATCAGCAAAATCGAGCAGACAGTTTCAGAGCTGGAAAACGTAAACTTTATTTTGCGATATAATAGCATGTTTCCACCGACTTTAAATCAAGTAGGTTTAAATAAATCACTTCAAAGTGTTTCGACCGAGCTTGTGAGTGATTCGTTGTTCGAATTTTCGTATTCAATCTATGCACGTGCTCTATGAGGTGGGCGCAGCAGCTGTAATGTGAATTTTATTTACATGTAGTTGACATTTAAAATTGATTAAATATCCCTTAATGTCATTTTTTCGGAATTTGTCAATCACTATTGATGGATGACCCAGGGATGGAGTTTCTAATATTAAAAGCAACGCAGGGTTGCATATATAAATTGATTTCGAAAAATAGTATTTTCGACATTATTTATAATAAATCAACTACTTTAAGGTGATTTATCGATATGCAAAATGTATGGTAAATCATGTATAAATTAACATGATTTGTACAAATCATCATGATTTGTCTAAATCATGCCGGTGGAAACATACTATAAAAGTAACAAGCTAAAACTAATTTTTGTTTTATATTTGTTAAATAAATTTGTGTTATATTTCACTATAAAATAAATAAAAATAAAAAATTCAAAAAGACGTTTCCAGAGTTGGAAAACGTTAACTATTTTTGCTAAACAAAAGTAACCCACTAAAACTAATTTTTCCTTTTTCTCTATAAATTAAATATATGTTATATTTAAAAAAAAACAGATTGGTGTAAGAAATCAGAAAAAATTATTATTTCAGGGTTGGGAAACTTACACTTTTTGTTTTATATAAAAGTAACTAGGTCTAATTAATTTTTTTCTTTAAAAATTAAATATATTTTATGCTTTTGAAAATTCGAAAAATGAAAACCACAGCTCCAGAGCTGGTAAGTTTGATTTTTTTTACATTAAAGTAACTGAATAAAACTAATTTTCTCCTTATTTCCTTTTTTCTTTGTTCACTTAACATATTTTGTATATTTTTTAAAGATTTAGATTAGTATAAGGAATCAGGAAAATCTAAAAGAATGATTCCAGGGTTGGAAAATTTAATTTTTATGTACATAAAAGTAACTAGGTCAAATTATAATTTTTTTTTTTTTTGTTTGTTTACAAATTATATATGTGTACTTACATGCCTATTCACAGAAAAGTCTCAAGCCAGTCACAACTTTTGTTATGACATACTTCTATATTTACTCTTGTGACTGAGTCTTAATTTTGTATTCTCGTAACATAGTCACAAAAAACCAAATTGTATAGTTAACATTCTATGTTAATGTAAATTATGACATTAAAAATTATGACATTTGAATATTGAACAAAAAATAAAAAAAACATACATACATACATTTAACATCGCAATTTTAAATCGACCAGCTTTTTCGTATATTTGGAGTAGTTTTGGAATGCTTCTACTCCTGTTTGGACTAGCCCTTACATGCATGTAGGGACTAGTCACATTATCTGCAGAGAATGAATCCCAATTTCCCTTGGTCACGGCAGCACGCGTGAACGCCTGAATCACCTATCCTTTTTTGTTTTATTTATTATTGTCTGGAGAAGAATGATATGAAAGAAAAATTTTGAAAGTTGTGCGAAACAGAATACATCGCGAAAATTTTCACTGCTGGTATTTTGTCTGTTTTAGGTAAGATTGGCCTAAATACAATTCAAAGCCTACTCAGTTTCTTTCTAAGTGCGAACAAAGTCGCGGGAAAATGCTACTATAAATATAAATATAAGGGTAAAATATAGGAGCACATATTGCTGCTCTTCGATTGCTTGTAGCAATTGTAAATCACTTCCAAAATTGGCTATTAGCAAAAATGTACTTATTATGTACATCCCTTCTGCCATTTCTAAATTTTTTAAATATTTTATATTAATTATTTTAGTCGAAAATGCCTGTCACAATTCCTATGATTGTCTACACTCCTAGTCTTTATTTAAAAAATTTATGTTGATAGAATTTTAGTCTTTAGTCACAATGTTAAAGTTATGACTATTTTTCAGTCACAATACTTTCTGTGAATAGGCATGTTAATGTTTTAAAAAAAGTAGTTTGTTAGGAAAGTTAGAAAAATAAAAGATATATCTCCAGACCTTGGAAAACTTAAACTTTTTCTGCTATATAAAGAAAGAAATATATTAGTATTAAAAACACAGTAAAATCAAAATTATGGTTCCAGGGTTGGAAATTGAAAAAAAAATTGGTAAAAAATAAGCAAAAATATTTTTTACTTAAATATAATTCATGTTTTAGGAAGATCATTACTCAAAATTGTTTATATATTTGTTAAATTTTTTTTGGATATCTGATTAAAGTACAAACGAAGGTTTGTGCCATGTTACTTATTATGCTCTCAATATAGCTATGTTTCAAACCGATGGCCTTTCCTTGACAGCTTGTAACAAGTCCTTATTCATTTTTAGTATATGGAGATAAGAATCAAATTTATCGCTAGGGAACAGTCATAACTATGAAATTAATTAAAGGAAATGTTCCACTTCATTCGTCCTAAAACCGTTCCTTTCTGCTGAACAAAATCAAAAAAATTCCTTAAGAATAAATCGTTTACATAATACCGCAAAATATACAATTTGCAATGGGATGTTTAAATTGAAGCATTAAACAATTTTACAACATCAAAGGTTGTTATATACGGGGACTAAAAAAGCCCCAATTGTTTTTGGTATATTGTATTGATGTGACGTCGATGTTGACTGGAATAAGGGTGAATGTAAAATATTTCTTAAATACAGAGTGCAGAATAAAATATTCAACTATTGCTTATATCGAAAATAAAATATTTGAATCAAATTCTTTAATCGTAAAATACTGAGGGCCTGTTTCACCAACTAATTTAAATATCAATTCATATTTAATATTCATTTTCCCATACAAAAATTAATGAAAATAGACATTTAAATATGAATTGACATTTAAATATAGTTGGTGAAATTGGCCCTGAGAGGTCGCTTTCTAAAAATTGCACTAGAGCAAAAAAATTCTAATTTGCTCATTAATAATTATCACATGTAATTTGGCTTAAAAAGCTATACGAACTTTAGCCCGTTCAAATCACAAATATAGAAACAAATGGAGTTCGAATAATAATTAAAATTAACTAAAAATTAATAGCCATGGGCCTGTGGCAAAAATTAAATAAAAATATACTTAATAGTAACAAACCAAAAAAGTTTGTCTTAAGTAGAACAAAAAATAAGCAAATTAAGTAACATGTGTATAATTAGTAAAAAAAAAATAACAAAACGACAATGGTAAGACTGTTGTAAATATAGTGATGGTAAAATTGAGCTTACAATACAAAAAAGCTTTCAGCAAATTGAAATACGATGCATCAAAACAATTCACATATTCCATTTGCAATAAAATGCTAAGTATATAAAGCAAAAATCTACATCAACTGACACCACACACAGTGGACCAAACACAAAAGAACGCTGATGATGAAGGTTTAGTGGCCTTCGAAAACGGCTGGCTGTTCCGTTCAACTATGTGTTGTTAGTCAGAATATTTACAACAGACTTTGGTGTTATTTGTTCATTAATAATTATCACATGTAATTTGGCTTAAAAAGCGATACGAACTTTAGCCCGTTCAAATCACAAATATAAAAAAATTCTAAATTTTTTCACAAAACAAATATGTATTATGTATGTGTATGTACGCCGGTGAAGGGTATATAAGATTCGGCACAGCCGAATATAGCACTCTTACTGGTTTTTTTTTAATTTTCTTTGAAGTTCTGCACAATAGCTTAAATTAGCGTTTTTTTTTTGGCGGAAGTTCTAGATTTTTTGGCTTTAATGATATCTAATGAGCAGTGAAGAAAAGCTTTGAAGTGTTTAATAAACTTAAATTAAAGAATATTATAAATATTTTATATAAGACTTTTATTTTCTTCTTTGAAGACGGTAACTATAATAACATATATTTTTTTATATTCCCACCATTCATTAAGAAATATGGCCAAAACAATTCGAATTCCTTTGATAATTCCTTTAATCCCTTTAATTCCAAATAATCATATGTAAAATAAATTTTATTAATTCATTTTATCTTATTTGGCAAATCTTTACAAAAAAAAATTTAAATAAAATAAACCCCTAAAATGAATAAAGTGAAAAAAAAAACTCGTATGCAAATTTGACTTTTATGTGTAAGTTTTATAAAATCTCACGCTCGTATAGCTTGTGCCTTAGTCTACGTACTGCTTGCTGCACGCTTACAAACACTTTGCGCATATAAATTTAAGGCAATACATATATAAATTTTTTTTTTTATTTAATTCCCAAATGCAATTTTGTAGTTTGTTTAGTAAGTGATAATATGATTATTACCAGGCCAATACTATCTGTAAAATACACTCAAATAGAAAAGACACTTTTTTTGGGGAGATGTGTGTACGTGTGTGTGAGTCCCATGACATTGTTGCTAAGGTTTTTGTTTTAACAAAGTTTAAAATAATTTTACAATTACAATTTTATGCATGTAAAGAAACTTAATTTTACGCACGTTTTATAATTTAAATGTGTTAAATAAACAAACACGTACGGGCAGCCAACTCACACACACACGCTCGCACACTCACTTCCTGGCAAGAGAGGATGTCTCTTACAAAGATGAAAATGTCTGTATATGTGTGTGTGCCTGTGTGAGTGCATCAGTGATGGGAATTGGAAATCTTGATATCGTACCAAATCTGTTTCTAAATAGTACCAAAATAACTTTAATAGTGCCAAACCACTTTTTATATAATTTAAATGTTGGCAGTTGATGTTCGTTGAGTATCCTATGGTCCTTCAATGATACATTATTGTGTATAGCTAGAAAATTCTATGAATATCACAAAAACCACGTTCTAAAATTAGTAGTTTACACACATATGGACATTGTATATGTATGTATAATTTATTAATAATTTCTACTTATTTACAAGAAATACAACTAACTGATCTGAACAGGTAAAAGTTTCTCTGTTTGCATGTTTATATGTTTGTAAAAGGTAATCGCCGAAACTGCCGGCTCGAATTTAAAATTTTTTTCAACAAAATGTAGAATGGAACCTCCTTACGGACATAGGCTAAGTAAACTTCAATTAATGTGCCTTAGACAGGGTCCACGGGCGCTAAACCTTCTATACTTAGAAAATATGAATTATCAGTTTAGAAGAGATCTATTAAAGCAATAGCTTACGTACTGAAAAGAAAAATAAAATCATTTTAACCTTAATACGCTGTTCATCCTACATTTCGCCTCCAGTTTATCTGTCCGCTCGACCGTCACCTAACCGAATGCTAAAGTGACTGCTGAACTGATTTTTTATGAAAATGGAAACATAGGCTTTTTATGTATATATAAAATAAACATATAACGGAAATAAAATTATTGATCGCAAGGCTACTGGCCTCAGCTAGTCTTTTACTTAATTGAACAAAACATGATTCTAAAGGATACATCGCTCCAGTGAATAAATTGGAGGTAATTAATCAGGAACTACTTTTTCTCTATTTCCAAAATATAAAAAAAAATTAAGGAAAGTAACAATCAGGCAATGAATGCCTAGTACTGTCACTAGGTGTTACCTTCTTTAGAAGAGGGATAGTGATAGAGAAGACAGGTTGTGAAGGTCGAAAACACTTCTTAAGCCGCACAATATTTGTTGTTTTAAACAACATATTCGATATTTTTCCAAAACTCACTCTCACTTAAGATAGGGAATTTTGTAAATTTTCAAAGTGTGATATAGATCTGTATGCACTCTTAACTTTTCAGTGAGTTTTCTTTAATTTGGAAACATTTGTGTAACAAAAGTCTCTACTGAGATCATTTTCTGAAGCTATATTGAAGATATATTTAGTTTTCCAATATGACAAAAACAAAAAAATACTATTTTGTTTTTGAATTCTTCAACTTTATGCTTGAAATTTTCGGTTTAAAGATGGTGAGAATTTAGAACTACATACATATGTATGTATATTATCAACAAAAGGATCATCAATATATTTTTTGTTCAAAAAATGTAGACACAAATGACGAAATAAAAAAGAAAGCCCCCTAAAAATTATATGTACTCTTACATCTTCAGATAGTTTCGACATTAACATCATTTATTATTTTAAGAACATAAGTTTTATCATTGCATTTTGACTAAGCATTTAACAATGAGAAGAAATATTATGAGGACTTCCATTGTTCCAGGACTCTATATAAAATAGTTTGACGAGATAATCAACGTTTTGGGGATATTTATAAAATGTTTACGACATTTCTTTTAATAATTTGTAACAAACATTCATTGAACGCCGTTACTTTTCGACATCATAAGCCAACAAATGTCAGCCTCAAATCCTACCAACGACCCTTTTCACAATGTATGATTAAGACTTAAAATGAACTGTAACTGCAAGTTCTTCATACAAAACTAGCCGTTATAGTCTCTGTTATTTTTTAACTAGCTGACCCGGTCCGCGTTGCTGGCCCTAAGCAAACATTAGTGTTGTATTACCACACGATTTAAATTGAGCTTTTAACAAAATTGACGGCCTTTAAATAAAAATTGGATTTCGCAACGCCCCTTCGCTCGCAGACCGAAAATCAAAAATCAGACTTCACAGTGTCACCCGCCTGAATATTCTGAAGATTCCCTGAAAATTTCATCAAAATCGGCCCAGCCGTTTTGGAGTCCATACGTTACATACATAGGTACATACACACATCCTGTTTTATGTATATAGATTGCACGTTGCAACGTTGTGAAAAGGGCCGTAAATTTTCAATACTTAACAACATAAATACTAAAAGAATACTTTTTATTGTAATGATAAAAGTTGCCGAATTAATGCCAGCCATAACCGCCAAAAAGTTTAAACAAATGACTTTCGGGCTTCATTTATTGACAGAAATCGATTAGTTACGATCGCAAATAATCGATTTTCGTAAAAACGAAGTTAAAAAATATAACGCTTAAGCTTTTTTGGCGGTCATGGCTGGGATAGACAAAAAGTGCCAGAAAAGGAGCGAGAGTGCCACAGTGCCAGCTAACATCCAATAGTGCCAAAAATGGCACAATTGTGCCACATTTCCCATCACTGGTGTGCATCCCTTTGATAATTCTCTGTTGATGAGAAGAAAAAAAAAACAAATTAAACTTTATTTTTAGGAGCCACTGGCTTAATAATGGTCTTAAATTAATGTTTCAATTTTAATCCTTCTAATATTATTATAAAAAAAACAATAGCAATCTTCACTCATTGTAATAATTTTATCTTACATCTTACTACTTGAACTCCACTTCAGTTTTCGTCAATTAAAACAGCAGCATATTTTTATTCCTTTTAGTCCTTTATACTTAAATATGCCTTGAAAATAATTTAAAACTTTTTCCATTCATACAATTTAAAAAAAAAATCCTTGTTTAACTCATGTTATCACATTGTTTAAAATTTTGTAATTTATATGTTAACAAAATTATCAATGTATGTCTGATTCCCCAGCTGTATAAAATTTCTTTTCTTCAAATAAAATATTAAGAATTGCCTGCAGCACATTGGTTTCATTCACACTTTCATGTTAAATAATTTGCAACCGGATATTTATATTCCTTAACATTTTGCGCATTTTAGCTTATGAAAAAAATGTATCTAATCAAATTATTACTAAATCAACAATTTGAGAAGGCGCCTAATGTTATTTGTTGTGCTTTTGGGCCTCCTGGTTTCATCTTATTCTTCTGGTGTATGTGTATGTGAAGAGTTCCCGCCTGCCAAATATGTACTTGTGTTGTAGATTTGAATTTAACTTTTGTCAATTTGTGCCATGAGTTTGAATTACATTCATATATTTGTGTTACTGTTATCCTCTTAGTTTATTTTATTTATCATTATATTATTTTACTTTGCTTTCTTTCGTTATTTTATTCACAAAATTCTGAAAACATTAATACATTGTATTAACTTTGTCAGTGGTACGTGCACATAAGGAAGAAGTTTGAAAGAATGCAATCATTTTAATAATTGTTATAGAAAGCATTCATACAGAATTTTTTTTATTAATGTATCGAGCCTTATTTTCGATTTAATCGTAAGCGACAATTTACAAAAACATATTTGAATATTTAAAAAAAAACCTTCTCCTAAAAAAATTAAATTTTTGTCGCTTACGACAAAGGTTCGATATATAGCCTTATTTTCGATTTAATCGTAAGCGAAAAAAATTAAATATTTCAGGTGAAGTTTTTTTTTAAATATTCAAATATGTTTTTGTACGTAAATTGTCGCTTACGATAAAATTTTACAGCCCATATCTTGACAGTGATCAACAATTTTGGCATTTTGATAATTATAAACTATGAATAGGCCCATAAAATTTTAATTTAAAAACAATCTATTTTCGATAACATGAATCAAAAATAAGGCCCGATATATTCTTTTAAAAACGAATTTTCTAGCTACAATTTTTTATATTTTTTTTTTTAACGATAAAAACATTTTGTAGACATTTTCTCATTGATGAAAATTTTTATAGAAAGTTTTTATCGATAACAATTTATTTTGAAAATTTTTTATTTTATCAATAACAATTTGTTAAAGACCTGGACAGCATTATCGATATAATATTTTCATATTGAGAACATTTTTGATTGAGAACAACTTTTATAGAATCATTTTTCATCGCTAAAATTTTTTAATCCAAAGCAATTTTTTATAAAATAAATGTTTATCGATAACGATTTTGTGGAGACAATTTTTGCATTAATAATAATTTTTAACTGAAAAGTTTGTATCGACAAAAGTTTTCATACATCATTTCGCTATCGATAGAAAAAATTTATAAAAATTTTATTTTCTATAAAAATTGTTATCGATAGACAAATTTTATATAACAGATTTTATTGATAAAAAAAGCTTCACTGTTAAACATTTTCATCAATAAAAAAATTCTATAAAAAGTTTTTAATGATAAAAAAAGTTCTATAAAAAAATTGTTATCAATAAACAACTTTCTATAAAAATTGATATCGATAAAAAAAATTGTATACAAATTTTTTTTATGGAACTTTTTTTTAATAATAAAAATGTTTAACAGTGAAGGTTTTATCAATTAAATCTTTTATAGACAATTTTTCTATCGATAACAATTTTTATGGAAAAGATTTTATCAATAACAATTTTTCATCGAAAACTTTTTCCCTATATTTGTGATTTGAACGGGCTAAAGTTCGTATCGCTTTTTAAGCCAAATTACATGTGATAATTATTAATGAACAAATAACACCAAAGTCTGTTGTAAATATTCTGACTAACAACACATAGTTGAACGGAACAACTAGCCGTTTTCGAAGGCCACTAAACCTTCATCATCAGCGTTCTTTTGTGTTTGGTCCACTGTGTGTTGATGTAGATTTCTGCTTTTTATACTTAGCATTTTATTGCAAATGGAATATGTGAATTGTTTTGATTCATCGTATTTCAATTTGCTGAAAGCTTTTTTGTATTGTAAGCTCAATTTTACCATCACTATATTTACAACAGTCTTGCCATTGTCGTTTTGTTCTTTTTACTAATTATACATATGTTACTTAATTTGCTTATTTTTTTTTCTACTTAAGACAAACTTTTTTGGTTTGTTACTATTAAGTATATTTTTATTTTTAATTTTTGCCACAGGCCCATGGCTATTAATTTTTAGTTAATTTTAATTATTATTCGAACTCCATTTGTTTCTATATTTGTGATTTGAACGGGCTTTTTCCTTTAGAATATTTTTATCGATAACAAATTTTGTATAGAATATTCTTATTAATAAACATTTTTCTAGAAAAGCCTTTGCAATAAAAACTTTTTTTTCTATGGATAAAAATTTTTATAGAAATTTTTTATCGATAACAATTTGTTTATATACAAGTTTTTATTGATAAAATTTTTTACAACAAATTTTTTATTGGAAAAAATTTTTATATACAAATTTTTTATGGATATCAGTATTTTAAAAAAAAATTAAAAGTTTTTGTCAATAAAAATATTTAATCGAAAACTTTTTCGTTTAGAAGATTTTTATCGATAACAAATTTTGTATAGAATATTCTTATTAATAAACATTTTTGTAGAATAGCCTTTGCAATAAAACTTTTTTTTTAATTTTTCTATGGTTAAAAACTTTTTACATAAATTTTTTATCGATAACAATTTTTTTATAAACAAGTTTTTATAAATAAAATTTTTTTATTGCAAATTTTACAACAATTTTTTTTTATAGGAAACAATTTTTATAAACAAATTTTTTAACGTTATCAGTATTTTAAAAAAATTTATCTATCGGTAACAATTTCTTTAAGAAAGTTTTTAATCGATAACAATTTTTTTGCACACAAGTTGTTATCAATAAAAATTTTTAATCGATAACAAATTTCAATAGAATAATTTTTATTTCTAACAATTTTGAACAGCGAACTCTTTTTTATCGGTAACGATTTTTTACACAAATTACTTATCGATAACAGTATTATTTTCTTAACGATTACAATTTTTTAAAGACAGTTTTTTAGTCATAACAATTTTTTAGAGACAAGATTTTATCTATACAAATGTTTAATAGAAAACTAATTTTTTAAGAAAATGTTCTATCGATAACAATTTTAAGAGAATATTTTTTATCGATAGCATAGATTTTAGAAAAATTTCTAGAGATAATATTTTTAACACAAAATATGTTAGCGATATGGATTCAAGTTTCAATAGTAGAGTGTGGTCGATAAATATTTTTTATAGAAATCCACTATCTGTTGTGCGATTCAGTAACTATTTTCTGATTTATTATTCATTTCCAGCAACGAGAATGTCATTCGGTTATTTTTTAAGCCAGTGTACACCTGTGTTATATGTACTCACCATTTAATTCTATATCACGGTGCATCTCTGCATACAAAATATTAAAATAATCGAAAAACAAAAAGAAGATTAAAACGAAGTTAATAAATTGAGCTTGTGATTTTACTTTTTTACTTCAAACGACCGTGACTATTGTTTAAATATATAACAGGACAGCAAAGTCGATAAGCTTTCGTTGTACTTATTATAGCGGCATGATGGTTATCGTAATAAAAGTTACTGAATCCTGTTACAGTTAAAAAAAATTTAATATGTATTTTTTTTATAGCCAAAATATTTTCAGAAAATTCTGCTAATTTTAAGTTCTATGAAAAAAATCCTTTTAGTTATAGAGTTGACTCTTTAAAACTTCGAAAGGATTGAAATGTAAGACACTTGTAACTTGTAATGATGAAACTTAGATCCCCAGAGTAATTGTTCTAAAAATGATACAAAATGAATATAATATGCAACAGAAAGGAACAAAAAAAGGCTTAAGGCTTAAGTTAGTCAAACTAGACTGACTTAATTTCTCAATGATTTATTTTTAAGAAAAGAAAAAAAGAAACCAAAAATAAGCTTAAGTCTCATTATGAATGTAATTCAATTTAAATATCCCAACATTTACTTAAGACATTAACCGCTTTAATTTGGGAAAAGCTTCTATTTTTGCATCCTTTTCTGTAGGCGTCGTTCGTCTTATTTAACATTTAGATGAGATTTGATTATATGAAACATATTAAATCCCTGCACACCTTCTTTCTCACATCCTGAGAAGCGTTAGAATGAATATTGTTATTTAGTATGTGTTTTCTTTTGCCATTCACAGTATTTATGTAAGTATGTGTGTGTATCCTGGATCTTATTTGAGTTTTATTCGAGGTATTAAGATGAGCCCGAATGATTTCACTCTAAGGGGCAGAAATATTTGTGCGTTTCATTACGATTGGTGATGGTGTGTCATTGATAAAATACATTTTATTTTATTACCAACAAAGAAAAAAAGCAAAGAAACGTTATTCTATGTAAAACAGAAATTAGAAATTCATGTCAGGCTTTTCCAAAAATTTCTACGCTGAACTTAAATAAAAATTGGTTGACAATTTCAAATTAAAATCCAATAAGAGGCTCGCCTTGTTGGAGATCTACTGAGTTAGAAGACGATATCAAGAACTCGGAAAGAAATTTTAAGTATTTAATGCAACAAATAGCAAATACTCAAGGATGGCAAGGACTTCAATGAATGAATGTAATTGATTGAAATTTGAATAAAAAAATTTCTATCTTACAGAAAAATTTTTAGAAAAATTGTTGATAGTTCTAACTAGAAAAATTTTCGATAAATGTTTTTCATAAAAAAAACGTTTGGCGATGACAATTTTACAGAACAAAATTATTGAAAATGACACTTTTCAATTAAAAACTATTTATCGCTGACAGCTGTTAATAGAAAAATTATTATCGAAGATAGTTTTTTGATAGAAAAATTGTTATCGATGATAGTTTTTTGAAAGAAAAATTGTTATCGTTGATAGTTTTTTGATAGAAAAATTGTTATCGTTGATAGTTTTTTGATAGAAAAATTGTTATCGATGATAGTTTTTTGATAGAAAAATTGTTATCGATGATAGTTTTTTGATAGAAAAATTGTTATCGACGATAGTTTTTTGATAGAAAAATTATTATCGAAGATAGTTTTTTGATAGAAAAATTGTTATCGATGATAGTTTTTTGAAAGAAAAATTGTTATCGTTGATAGTTTTTTGATAGAAAAATTGTTATCGATGATAGTTTTTTGATAGAAAAATTGTTATCGATGATAGTTTTTTGATAGAAAAATTGTTATCGATGATAGTTTTTTGATAGAAAAATTGTTATCGATGATAGTTTTTTGATAGAAAAATTGTTATCGATGATAGTTTTTTGATAGAAAAATTGTTATCGATGATAGTTTTTTGATAGAAAAATTGTTATCGATGATAGTTTTTTGATAGAAAAATTGTTATCGATGATAGTTTTTTGATAGAAAAATTGTTATCGATGATAGTTTTTTGATAGAAAAATTGTTATCGATGATAGTTTTTTGATAGAAAAATTGTTATCGATGATAGTTTTTTGATAGAAAAATTGTTATCGATGATAGTTTTTTGATAGAAAAATTGTTATCGATGATAGTTTTTTGATAGAAAAATTGTTATCAATGATAGGTTTTCAATGAAAAATTTTTAATAATGTGAGTTTTTCAAGTCGCAAGTTTTAATTAATGACAGTTTTAAAGAAACATTTTTATGTGATGACTGTTGTTGATGAGAATTTTTATATAAAAATTTTTTACTGTGAAAGTTACTAATAAAGAATTTATTTTCGGCTTTCATAGAAAATTTATTGTAGGATACATTTTTTGCTTGAATTTAATTTTTAATACATTCATATGGATTAAAACAGTTTTGGGCTTTTTTTGATTTCAAGAAGGTACTTGCTGTGCAAACAAGAATTTAGTTTTTTTCCCCAAAGCTCAATGGTAATAATTCATAAAATACAGTCGTAAAAATATTATTTCGCTTTTTCCCATTTCAAAAATATTTATAAGCAAAATTAAGACAGCCTCATAAGTATGCAACAGTCTATTGCTTTTTGCCTATAAGACTACCATACAGACTAGATTTGGGCAAGATTCACTTATTTTGTCGTGAGTCATCGTGAGTTAGATTTATCTTCAATTATACGAGTCTACATAGGCGTGAGCATAAAACTGGCTGCTGTGGATAAAATTTATGCATGATTGCTTCTTTAATTTAAAAAAAATTTCTTGCTTTTCTTAGATTTTTGAACGCGTGTAAGTATTGTGAGTAAAAATTCTCATCTCCAAGTTAAACATTGTATAGTTTGTCACATTTTTATAACATTTTATTTATTATAGTTTTGTGCTCCTTGGCGTTGTTCTGAAATAAGTAACTATAAAGAAATTCACATAGAAACTCAATATTCCTTAACATTCTGCAGAAAAAAAACAACAACAACAAGAGCTCAGTCTTATAATTTATAGATCAAGGATATAAAATTGGCACCAAAAGTAAAACCAAACAACCGAAAATAATGCAGCAAATAACGTTAAAACGTCCACATGAAATTGCATTTTCTTGGAGTCAGACTCCCACATTAAAATTTGTGTGAAGCCAACAGAAGAATTTTTGGAATGAAGACAAAGAAAATGAAATAACTGCAACAACTTTGGTGTCCGTGAACATAAAGTTTTATTAAAAAAATTCAAATGAAATATAATGGGAATAAAATGACACTGCAGGACAGCGTAATTACTTATTTGTCTTTTTGTTTTAACAAAAAAAGTCATTAGAAAAAAATATTAAAGCATTTTATTATTTATCTAATATAATTTTTTCCCCTCAAATATTCTGCTTAAATTTTTCAATGAATTATTTATGTATGTATCTTGGAATCAATAAAGTAAATAATATTTATAAACCACGGAACGTTGTTGCCTTACGACCCCATTTTCAGCTTAAAAGTTAAAATAAAATAAATTTTTTTCTAAAAAAAAAACAGACAACAATTTATAGCCCACAATTTTATGTTGATGTTGTCAAACGTACAAGCAAATTGATAAAATCTAACATCAAATACTGACTTTTGCACATACTCCCGGCCACAAATATTACATACTTGCGTTTTTATTTGACAGCACGTGACGTTGTGTGAGGTGGAATATGTTTAAGGACTTAATTTTACGACTTTAACGCGTGTTTCTTAAGGTAACATACAGTGTCATAAGAATATTCTCATGTCACTCGTAAGAAAAACTTGCGTTTCAAAGTAGTTGCAATTTTTAAACTTTTTTTTACAACTCTGCTTAAATAAATTGTTGAAATAAATTTTTCCAATAGTAGAACAAAAAAAAATAAAAACTCACTGATATGCAGACAGACAGACAACAGTTTAACAAATATTCCTCATGCCATGCTGGAAAAATTTTAAGTTTTCATGCATTTCAGAAGCTGTACACCTCCTCTCACTTATTTAACCTTTTGAGTGATTGACGGGCTTACAAATCCAATGTCTGAAAGTATGAAGACAAAATATCTTTTCCACAATAACAAAAATGCTATGCATATAAAAACTTTCATGCATTTTTATTATTATTCAAAATAAAAATATTTATCTCACGAGGGTAGTTTCGCGATTCACTTAAAAATTAATTGTTCAGAAAAGTATTTCCTTAAAAAAGGTTTTTTTTAAATAAAAACCTTTTTAACTTTTTAAAAAGAAGCAACTTTTTGAAAGAGGGGCTTTTAAAAAAGTACCTTTAAAAAAAGGATCTTCCAACAACTAACCTTCTTCTAAAAAATTACGTCTTAAAAAGTTCTTTTCGTGAAATGGACGTCCTCTTAAAAGAAATGCATCAAAAAAATAATTTTATATACTCGTACATAAATAAGTATGTACCTTTTAATAAAAATACGTTTTAATGAAAGTTCTTTTTAATAAAAGCACCTACTTATAAAAGTATTTTTTAATAAAAGTACCTTTTACTAAAAGTAACTTTTATTAAAAGTACCTTTTAATAAAAGTACCTTTTAATAAAACTGCCTTTTAATATAAGCACATTTTAATAAAAAAATTCTCTAATAAAAGTACCTTTTAATAAAAGTACCTTTTGATAAATCTACCTTTTAATAAAAGTACATTTTAATAAAAGTACCTTTTATTAAAAGTACCTTTTAATAAAAGTACCTTTTAATAAAAGTACCTTTTAATAAAACTGCCTTTTAATATAAGCACATTTTAATAAAAAAAATCCTCTAATAAAAGTACCTTTTAATAAATCTCCCTTTTATAAAAGTACATTTTAATAAAAGTACCTTTTAATAAAACTACCTTTTAATATATGCAAGTACCTTTTAATAAAAAGAAGAATCTAATAAAAGTACCTTTAATAAAGTAAAAGTACATTTTAATAAAGGTAAATTTTAGTATTTATTTATTTTAATAAAGGTAAATTTTAGTATTTAAAAGTACCTCTTATTAAAATACCTTTTAGTAAAAGTACCTTTTAATAAAAGTATTTTTTAAATAAAAGTACCTTTTAATAAAAGTACCTTTTAATAAAAGTACCTTTTAAAAAAATTACCTTTTAATGAAGTAAAATACCTTTTAATGAAAGCACATTTTAACAAAGGTACCTTTTAATGAAAATACTTTTTCATAAAAGTACCTTTTAACAAAAGTATCTTTTAATAAAAGTACCTTGTAATAAAAGTACCTTTTGGGAAATATATGGTTTAAAAAAGTATCTACTAAATAGTACACTCAGAAAAGGCCTTGGAAAAATACTTAAAAACGTATGTTTTTCAAAATGGGCGCAAAAAAGTAAAACTTTTAAAAGTACTTTTTAAAAAATTCCTCTTAAAATATGCCATCTTAAAAAAGGTATTTAAAAAATCATTTGTTAAAAAAGTTTTTTTACAATAGTTCCTTTTAAATATACTCCTCTCAAAATAAGGTCAATTTAAAAAGTATCTTTAAAGGACAGTATACTTTGAAAAAAGATTTTTCAAAAAAAGGGGCTTTTTAAAAAACTACATTTTAAAATACGTACTTTTCGATAAAGTACTCTTTAAAAAGGAAGCATTTGAAAAAATTACCTTTTCAGAAAAATATATTTTAAAATAAATTCAGTGGAAGGCGACTTTGACTCGAACACGAAGGGTTCCGTATGGACACTTTTTTTTATTTTTTTGCGTAGTTTTCTTAGTTTTTGGTTTTTCTTGGCGATTCATTGCAGTTTAAGCGATATTTTAAGTTTTGGCGCTTTTTTCGTTTGGATAATTTTTTCGGTTTTTGGCGTTTTTTTTTTCATTTTGGTGATTTTTTTTATTTAGGCGATTTTTGGCGATTTATATTTGTTTCAAAGATTTTTTTCGTTTTTTTTTTGCAATATTTGTAATTACAGAGCGACTAGTTTTTAGTTTTGGCAATTGTTTATTTTTGGCGTTATTCTTAGTATTGACACTTTTTAGGGATCCGTACACCAATTGTGAAAAGGAACCCTATTGTTTTCGCTACGCTGTATGTCTGTCCGATACAGGATGTTTTTTCGAAAACCGTCGGAGCTACGGATCTGAAATTATTACAGAATATGTGTAATTTTAGACGCTACAACAACAAATACATGACAGTTAAATATTAAAGGGTGTTCCAAAACGAGCAAAGAGAAATTTGAAAATCCTATGTAATATATTTAAACAATTTAAAATAAATTAATGTATTTTAATACAAACTACAACAATTAACACTAAAATTTAAAAATATCAAAATTAAAAGGTGTTCTATCAGTTAGTGGCATGTTTACTATTTAAGTTTGACAACTTGCTGTATCTTGGAAACCGTAGAGAGTTAAACTCTTGAAATTTTCAAAAATGTTAAAACTAAAAAATCTAAAAATTATGAAATTGCGCAACCGAAAAAAATCGTCAAAAAACAAAAAAAAATCGCGAAAACGAAAAAATTGCCACATAAAAAAAATCTCTAAGACGAAATAAATCACCAAAAGCGGAAAAAATCGCCTAAATAAAAAATCGCCAAAGAGGAAAAAAAAACGCAAAAATTTGAAAAAAGACAAAATACCCAAACGAGAAAAATCACCAAAAACTTAAAAATCGCTTAAGCTGAAATAAATCGCGATAACCGAAAAATTGCCAAAATCGCCAGAAAAGACACATTAACTAAAAAACGCCAAAATTAAAAAAAATACACCAATAACCGAGAAAATCCCAAAAACAAAAAATTCCAAAATTCGTATAAAATACATATCTAGTGTCCATACGGAACCCTTCGTCACAAGGCATACAGAAGTGTCACTAGACGGAAGATACGGGTATTTTTCTGTTTGTCTCGTTTCCCCTTAAATTTTGTCGTCGTTTTTGTTTTGCTACGTCTTTCTAGTGCAATAAATTTTTATTACCTATGTTAATTGATAAGTAGTAATACACTACAGTATCAAATACACTGTGATTTTCTCTTTTTTCCACGAATTTTAACAAAAACCTGATTGGAGCTTTTTTTTTTAACTGTCACTTTCTTCACTTCTGTGTATTCTGTGCCTTCGTGTGTGACTCAAAAATTTTATTAATTTGTTATATGATATTAAGACTTTTGTTTTATTATAAAATTTTTTGGATAGAAATAAGAGTGATATTTGTTATTAAAATATTTAGCTTTATTTTACTTTAAAAGCACATCTTCTTTTATTAACCCCCGACTAAAAAAAGGGGTGTTATAAGTTTGTAGTGTGTGTCAGGGTGTCTGTGTATCTGTGTATCTGTGTGTCTGTCTGTCTCCACGTACAGGCTAAACGGCTGGACTGATTTTCATTTAGTTTTTTCTGTTTGAAAGATGACTTGATCGAGAGGGTTCTTAGCTATGGGTGAAGAAAATCGGTCCAGCCGCTTAAAAGATATAACATCTTTTCTGAAAAAAGTCGGGGGTTTTTAAAATTTTTAATTTTTGTTATGTATGTATATTTAAATAGTTTTGTTTAGTTTCTTTTAACCATACTCACATAACTTTTTAATATTTTAACATAAAAATATTACAGCCTTATTTATAAAACTTACTAAAACTTAATAAAGGCTTTTTAAGAAAAAATTTGTATAAAAATTTGTGTTAAAACTCTTTTATACTGCTTTAATAAATTTTATAAATAAGGCTGTTAGTAAATAAAACTTTATATAACTTGATATATTTCTAATTTGTTTCATAATTTTTTTTCTATTTCCAGGTAATTAAAATAAATTTTACTTGTGCTTGCTAATGGATATTTTCGTAAGTTTATAAATTAAAAAAAAAAATTTTTTTGATAGGGTAGTTTTTGGTAGAAAAAACAACAAGATTTTTAGATTTTATTAGACTAAAATTCGTATCGCTTTGTAAGCCAAATTATATGTAATACTTATTAATGAACAAATAACACCAAAGTTATTTGTAAATATTCTGACAAACATGTAGTAGAACGGAACAACTAGCTGTTTTCGAAGGTCACTGTGTGTGGTGTCAGTTGATGTAGTTTTCTGCTTTATATACTCAGCCGTTATTGCAATGGAATATGTGAATTGTTTTGATTCATTGTATTTCAATTACTTTAAAAATTTCAAGTTTTTATCAATAATTCTCTGTATTTTATATAAAGATCGCTTTCGAATACTCTTTGAGTTTTTACTGTCACATATTTGTTATTGTAGCGGCTAAAGTTTTATATATTCTGTGAAAATAACTCTCAGAGTTCTCGAAAAAAACAGCCTGTAACACACAGACAGACGGACAGAGAGATATCTTGTTCATCTCTGGTGTACCACCTTAAAAAACTACAAGAAAGGAATTTTAAAAAATCTACCTTTTGAAAAAGCCCCCGTTTAAAATATGTAATTGATAAAATAGTTGATTTTAAAAAAATAGCTTTAAAAAATTTTTCTTTAAAAAATTTCCAATTTAAAAAATTAACTATTAAAAAAATCTTTTTAAAAAAAGTTATTTAAAAAAAATTACATTTAAAAAACTCACTTTAAAAAAAGGTCTTTTTAAAATAGTATTTTTAAAAAAGTTATTTTCAAAAAAGTAATATTTAAAAAAACTACATTTTTAAAAAATTACCTTCAATTGAAATCACCTTTTAGAAGAAAGAGTAACCTTAAACAAAATCGTGTTTCTTTAAAAGAAATTCGTGTTACAAAAGGAACCTTTTAAAAAATGCACGCTTTAAAATAGTATTAAAATAATTGTGTATAATTTAAAAAAGGAGTTTTTAAAAAAGTTTTATAAAAGTTTCTCTAAAAGGAATATTAAAAGAAAGGCTTGATATAAAATAATTCTGCAAACAAAAACTGAACTGAACTGAAACGTTAAATACACAATTCAATTTTACCGGTCGTGCCTCCGCCCATTTTTTTAATGCAAGACTATGTGTTCTTCTAAGCTCAGGCTATGTGTTAAGTTTTGTAAAAATCGGTAAAATATAGAGCCACTTAAAATAAAATGTTAAGTTTTAATGTGCGTGACTCCGTCCATTTTTTAAATAGAAGATTGTGTCTATTTTAGAACTAATGGTATGTGGTAATTTTTGTAAAAATCGGTCAAGTAGAACCGCGTGAAATGTAATAATACATAATAATAATGAATTTTTTTTGAACTTTAAACTTGTGATATTACAAGCAAAAAAGATGTCTGCTCAGTAAACAGTAGAATAATAAGTACACGCAAAGAAAAGATATGGTTGTAGAATGGTTGAGAAAACAATATTATGTTCTCTGAAATAAATGTGTGGTCGTTGAAACCTAGTTATTATTATTTTAAACATTTATTTCGTTACGATAAAAAGAGTAATGTTTGAATTTAATAATTACATTATCACATCCATAAAAAAGTGTGATATGGTTGGAGTTTAACAATACAGTTTTGTTAAAAATTTGTGACTACAACATAATTTGTATTATTATTTAAAAATAATATGAAGTAAATAACAATATAATGTTATCCAAAACCATACTATGTTAAGTTTTTAAAAAAATATTTTTGAGAAACATCTGTCAGTTCAGTATTTCATTTGTAAGCTATCGATATTGCACGGGTGGTGTTAAATAAATGAATAAATAAATAAAGAATATACAAAAGGGTAGACCAATAAAAATATATAAACATACATGTCTGTATGTCGTGTAAGTATACATCCTCACAAAAACATAAATGTGAAAAACGGCCAAGTTTCTATCCAAAATTTCGCCCATTAAAAGTTGTGAGATATAAATTTTGACCAAGTTCTTCTTTGCCACAATACCTAACACAGAAATATATTATGTATGATATAAATTTGTAATTGTAAGGGTGTCATATAATTTCTAGATAATCTGCCAACTTGACAACATTTTTATCAATATAAAGAAATGAACATTTATACATTATTCTCACCTTTTTTGGAAAGGCAAAAATATTGCCAAGTAAACAGATTATCTAGAAGTTATATGACACCCTTACGATATATATATATATATATATATATATATATATAATATATATATATTGTATCTACAATATTAATTTATTTTTATTTCTAATTTAACGCACAGCTGTTTCTACAATAAATGTATGATTAAAAAACAAAATAGTATTATTATATTAAATAATACTGTGGTCGTATTTAACAATATTAATTTAATACTATAACATGGTATGGTGAGTCTTAATTATAGTTTAGTCACATCTAACAAAAGTGTTGTCATATCGACAATACTAAGATTAGGTATAACAAAGTTCATAGTTTTTGTAGATAATATTATTATTAACTCAGATAATAATATTATTAAAGTTTGCTTCTCTATTAACAATAATATGATTTGACTGCAACCATATAATTCAATCATAGTATGTGGCTGTTTGATTATGGTTACCTCAGCCATATTTTTTCTTTGCGTGTACAATTTCATTAAATAGAACAAAAGTTGTGGGTGTGTCCCGCAACGTTAGCACATTGACTTCAAAACCGAAGGTACTGGGTTCAATCCTTGTATCCAACAGTCATTAAAAATAACAACACCACACATTTTTCTGATGTGCACTAGTGCAGCTTTGTGTTAGTTGTTGTAGGAAAGTGCAAGTGATGAAAGCATAGTCACTGGTCAGTGAACTATACCGACCAGCGTTGTCAACTCGGTGCTTTTCGCACCGTTTTTAGTGCTTTTTGAAATTTTCGACGCCAAAAATTTTGAAGTTAGTGCTCGGTACTTTTTTAAACTAATTTTTGGTGCTTTTTACTTCTGGGCGGTGGCACTAAACCCAAAATTCAAAAAGAATTTTCCTTATATAATATATATATATATATATTTTTTTGAAGAAGTCTAACATTTAAAAAACATAAGCACTGAAGTTAAATGGAACATTCCAAAATATTCTAATAAGATTGTACAAAACTTTGTTGATAAAAAAATTTTATTCTGAAACTTTCACATTTTATGCATAATTAATGGAAACAGTGTTTTGCCACACGACAAAGAAGACATAATGCAAATATAGTCTAATAGCGAAATATTTTCTAGTATATACTGTAAGTAGAGAATAATTCACTTATGCAAAGTTTCTCCTTTGAGTTTGCTATCGAGTTTTAGGCGAAAATAAAGTCTTATAACGATTCATTTGATATAAACTCGTTTGGGGCATTATCGAAATTGCATTCCCATCAAACTTCAATGTTTAAATACAGAAGTTGATCACGTTTTTACCTTTATTAATTTATTTAAGTCTCAAATACGTAAAAAATTGTCTTTACACTTGGCTTTATATAAAAGCGTTTTAGGTTACATATTTATAATCTACTTCGTTCCTTTTTTCTAAAATAATAGTACATATAATTTAAATTTATATAACTTGGTTAACTTGCAAATTGCTTTTTTTTTAATTTTGTAACTTTGTTATTAATATTGCGTTTGCTGTGAAAGAATGTTTCCACAGCATTGTTTAATAAAAGTCAAATTTTGAAAGTCTTGACCTTAAAAAAACTACTACTCCCATCGAGTTCAAAATATAATCAGCAAGCCAAAAAGACTTGCCAATTGCTGCTAATTTGACTAATTTCAGGTGATTAGTTTATTCGTTTACGAAAAAAATTCAATTTTTTATAATAACTTAAAAACTTTTCGTCAAATTGATTTTAGAATTCACTGATTCTCATAGAATTAAAATGTGTATCGGATGCTTCAAATTTGAAGTTTTAGGGATAAAATGCAAGGTCAACCGATTTCTATATTTTTTATATACACAATTTTTTTTATAAAACAAAAAATTTAATTTAGTGCTTTTTTATTTAAATTACGCGTTTTTTTCCTGTTTTCAGTGCTTTTTGAAATTTAAAAGTTGACAACGCTGATACCGACTTCAGCAGATAATAATACAAGCGCCCTCCTTCGTTGTGTAGTAGTATTATCGGCGAAGTAAAATAACCGATAAGATGGCTACTAACCACAGCTTTAAAAAATTTAATAGACCTCATTTAACACCAGAGGCGCTGCAACACTGCATTATTAAAAATGCGCAAAAAGCAGAGTTGTAAAAGAATAACGCCACACTTTGCGGTTATTTATTTTGTTTTTTTTTGAAAACATCCCTCGTATATAAGTTAAGGTTACTTAACCTTCATGGGGTCTTTAAAATCGTTGACGTTAACGATTTTCGGGTCAAATTTGACCCAAATTGAAAATTTTATATATATTGGTTTCATTTATTTGTGATTCATTTATTGCCAATGAACGAAAACATTACTTCATAGATTTAATTCGATTAATACATGATACATAAAAACGTAATATTAAATCAATATTAATATTAATTGTAGATAAATAAAGTAATTGTTTTAGAGTGCAGTTTTCATATAAAGTTTTTGCAAGTTATAATAGTATCTAATGATGTTTTATTTTCTGCGTTGAGGCATAATTGGCAACGACTGTTTTTGGCTCTGTTTTTACCCTGTTCAAGTATTTTTTCTTTGGATTTAGTTGAAGTTTATGGTTACTCATTTACCTCACGTAGTTTTAGTGCAACTTTCTGTGAAAATACTGATATTGATAACGTCTTTTGGTGCTTTATATATAGAAGTGTCGACGTCTTGCAAAACAGTTTATTTCCAGCCGTTATTAGCTGATGTAAATATCACAAAAGCATTGTGAGCTTATATATCTAGCATGTTACTAATCACCACTTGACAACATTGATTAGTCTTTCTTTTGCAAGTAAAACATGATCTAACTTTATCCAGCAAATAAACCCTAGGTTAGGAAGGGTGGTGTTTTACCGCGCCTCCACTTGGAGACCCGATTGGTTCCATTGTGATTCCCTTCTGTTGCCCAAAAAAGTAATATTTATCCTCCCATTTGCAGCCAGAAGTGACCATATTATACTAAGAAGATTGACAGACTTTTTTTTATCGGAATATATATAAGAAGGGTACGAGTACTATCTTTGGTAAAACAAAAATAATGATAAACACGTATGATAATAACACATGTACTATCTCTGGTAGTAACTCATTTATATTTTTAGGTGTAGTTTGAACTAAAATGATTTGTGATCTCAGTATTTATTGTTCCAAACGATAAGATGTAAAAAGATTATCTGCAGTCATGTTAGATTTTCGAAATCGTCTGATAATGTATGCAGGCCATTTTCTATTTCACTATCTTTCATTATTCTACAAGACATACCAGACACAACACTTCCAAACTTTAACACGGGTCAAATTTGACCCGAAAATCTCTAGTGTAAAATCTTGCATACAATTTTCTTTGGCAAGTTTATATATCTGCAAACCTACTATATCTGTTAAGATATAAAATTAAATAAAAGTCAGAAAATATGACATAGATCAATCACTTACTTTCAGAAAAAAACAAAGTTTTTTCCTGAAATGGGTCAAAATTGACCCAAAGACCCTATGAAGGTTAAGCAAAATAGTATTCTGTAGATATAAAACAACATATTTATGTGTTAAAAAAAAAAGAAATATAATTTCAATTTCTTTGCGCCAAACTGGCGTCAAAAGTCAAAAAATTTCTGCTAATACACATTTAAGGATTATAAAAGGAAAATGAAACGCAAATTTAATGTTGGCTGTTGTCGGGCATCATTCGCGTGTTTCTAGCAAAAATATTTTGGCCGTTTAGTTAATTTTGACATTTGACAGGGATGGTGGTTAAAATTCTTAAGTTGAGATATTCTTCCTTCGTCCTCGAGCTTTTTTTGTTTTTCTGTTAGCCAACCTGCAGCATTATGTCTTTGGTGGCGTACACTATTCTCTTGGCGGTCCTTTTTTTTTTTTGAACATCAAACCAAAAAGAAAAACAAGCAATATTGGCTGTTGACTTTTGTTTGAGGACTTATGTGCTTGCTTTATTTTACAGCCTTTTAATTATATTTTCATGTTTTTTGATGCTTTGCTGTAGTTACAAGTTCTGTCAAACATTGGCCGAGCACTCATTCATTCATTCATTAGTTTTTTTTTGCAATTTATTATCCTGACGACATCTACCACAAGTAAAATTTTTTACTTTCTAATACAGGCACAAAGTTAATCACCCACTTTTTTTTAATTGTTGTTTGTGTGTAAAATTGTATTTCCTCTTTTGTTTTTGTTATTGTAACTGTATTATATGTATGTATTTTGTTGCATGCGTGTGTGTGTGCGCGTGTGTGTGTTTGTTCTGTTAAGTGTTCCCAGTGCGTGTTAGTCTGTGTAGTTGGCACTTACTTCAATTACATTTTTAACATCCTTAAGGATTTGTGTCTTAAGTTGCGTAAAGCTTAAGCTCTGTTTAACTATCCTTGCAAAATTAATTTGCTGTTAATTAGTATGAAAGTATTTTTTGTTTTCCTTAAGCCTTGAGCATAATTAAATATTTGTTGTTGTTATTTTTAGCAAGGCATGAATTTAAGGTAATTAAAAATTTTATATTGTATTCGTTTGTGCTTTAGGAAATAGATTTTTTTTCAAGGTAATTATCCTTTATCATATTATTTTTATCACCATGGGAACGTGTTTTTCTTTTGATAATTCTTAGAAACTGTAAAGATATGGCCTGTACTGAATACAAAATTAAAGCAGTTTTTACGAGCGGCAGATTAGAGCCTAATGTGATGCCAGAAGAACTTATTACTGGTCAGGCTTCAAACACATAAAAGGAAATATAATTGTATTTGTGTGCTCAAGGACTGATGCTGGTACAATAGGTGAGAAGACAGAAATTGTTTGTTTGCATAATGTCCTTTCAATCATTCTGCTAAATTGTTGTAAAAATGTATGGTTTTACTCGGTGTTTCTCCATAAATTGTATTTTTATCCTGAATATAAAAGAACGAATATATGTATAAATGTTAACATGTTGTTTATCATTTTCGTTATAAACAACAATAAAAATAAACAAAAAGTGAATTCATTAACATAAACGTCTAACAAGTAATCGTCGTATCTACAGTGATAACTTTAGGCGTGTGCGAGTGTTGCTTTTCCATAGCTCACAACTCAGCTTATTTCATCATGTCCTGTTCTTATTGTATTTATTTTTGTATCTTAACTTTTTGAATCACAAATATTTTTAATATTTCAAGCAAATAAATACATTCCAGCCAGGGCGCTCATAATGATTTTTAGACAATAGCTATGAGTCATAATTGTTTGTGTAGTCAGAGATGTTAGGGAACATTTGCTAAAGGCCTAAATTTTGTTTCCAGTAGATTTATCTACTTATAGTCAAATAATCATCTAAGAGCAAAATATATAAAAAACTGCTTTCAATTACAAATATTCAATTTAATAGTAATATCGAACATTTTTCGAACAATTGCTATGAGTCATAAACATTTCGTTTAGTCATCTCAGGGAAAATTTGTTTAAAGCCTGAAATTTCTTTTGCAGCAGATTTATCTTTAAATTACCTCTAATTATCATATATAAAAGTATTGTCATCCTTTTACTAAAACAAACTTCTTCCGAATATAAATATGCAATTTAATATTAATATCGAAAATTTCTCAAATATTTCTCTAATATTTCTCGAACAAACATATGAGAATAATTTTTTTTTAACAGACATTATTGATCACAAGTTTTTCGATTGCGAAGATCTGTTTTTAAGCATGTTATTTAGATATCAAAAATTTCTAGCAAATTTTGCAAATGTTTACATTTGAGAAACTATCGAGAAATTGTATACTGGCCTATTATCACTTAAGTAAATGATATTGGACATTATTACGAGTGTTGTATGTATTTAGACGTTGTCTACGATGATTTTGTACTAGACTTAAGAACATTGCGACATTCTTATATTAATTTAGTAAAAAATCGAAGTAGTCGAATTCAAAAGATGACACTCGTAATTAGGCCCATTATGATTTTTCTTTGTAAAACTATTTTAGTTATGAAAACAAATGTTTTTTAATTATCGAAATGCTATACTTCCATAGTATTACAAACTTATTTCTATTCATTGTGGTATTCCGAAAAATCACCATTTTGTAAGGCCTTGAAAAGAACTAATTAAAGCAGAAAAAAAGTTGCGCATGATTTACTAAACGATTGCTTTATTATATTTATAATTATATATAACTTGCATATTCAGTTAAGCACGATATCTAATAACATCTTTCTCAAAATTTTCTCGAACAAGTACTTGAGAGAAAGGAGTCCTCTTAATCGAACTTTATCTGTTACTCAAATTGTGGTGGTATCACTTTCTACAAATATCTGCTTTTTAATTGCTAAAATTCTTATTTCTAAGACTTTATGGTGAATGCTTATTCTTGATAAGGTATAGAGAATGGGAATAAGTGATGGGTTACTTATTTGAACAAGAATATATTGATATAGAATATATTGATACATAATAATATCGCTCATTTCCTTCAATAGTGGCATAACTCAAAAAATGAGTTTTTTGAGTTAATAATGCAGAAAGATGCGGCATTTCGTATTTTATCTTGTGTAAAAATTTCATATAAATAGCTTGTACCATCACCTCTTGAGAGAATAATTTTTTTTAATTTCTCCATTGAGTTGTATGCAAATTGAAAACTTAAAACGCGTTTTCTGCAAAACTGGTTTTTTGTTAAGTTGTGCCACTATTGAAATAAATGAGCGATATATCTATTTTATTGGGATGCATTGTGTTATTCTAAAATTAAATTCGTATTATGTTTTTTGAAAGAAAAGATTTGTACCCATGTTGCTAAAGTATTGAAAAGTTTTCCAAGAGTTTCGGTTAATGGGCCACTACTACTGCCGTAAGGCTTTCGACGACTTGTTGGTAAAAAAAAAGTCACTACAACTCACAGATAACGTCTTGGAGCTTATTTTGTAGCTGAGAAATTGTTTCTAATTTAATGCAATAGAATTAAGGATGCGAGCACTTGTTTTATAAATTTTTAAGTAATAATATATAGAGTTGTGCAGCTCATGAATGAACTAGTTCAATTGAACGATTCACCTCACTGAGCGCTGTGAGCCGGTCAATCCACTGAGCGCTTTCAGCTCAGTACTGAGTGATTTGTATCGAACTCTTTCAGTAGCTCGTTTTAGACACAAACCTATAATCAAACCCATTTAAATTACATGCAGACTTCCATCAAACTCTTTCAGCAGCTCGTTTAAGACACAAACCTATGTATTTTAAGTGGGTTTGATAATAGGTTTGTGTCTAAAACAACCTAATGAAAGAGTTTGATACAAGTCTTGTGGCTTTAGCAAATTTTTTGTGTCGCACAAATACATAAAAAAGTTTTAGATATGTATTGTGATAATATTAAAATATCTGAAACATTAAATAATTTTAATTTTTATTGTACATACATAGTATACATACATATGTATATGTATGTAGATATATTTATTAACAAATCCCACTCATTAAACTACTCCTATTTTGGTTTCATTTATTTTTTATACTTCATCTGCCTTGTTTTGTAATGTATGCATGACCACACGCATTCACTCACTGCATGAATCTGTCACTTTTTATGCTTCTGTTTTCGCTAGACTTGTATCGAACTCTTTCAGTAGCTCGTTTTTGACACAAACCAATTACACAGTACAACAGCCAATCTGGGGGGTGAGAAATTCCAAGTCAGGGTGATGGTACTAGGTCAGTATAGTAAAACCCTCAAAGGGTTTGGCGTTCGTATGTGTCAGTTTTTTTTATGACCTTTTAAATTTTTTCCTTATCTTGATGTTTTTTCGCTTAGTTGTAACATTTTGGCAAAAACGTAGTTTAACATAACTCGAGAACCACTTGTCCGATTTTGATGAAACAAACTCAAAAAAATTTAGAATTACAATTTCTCTAATCTGTTTCTATACCGTTTTCCTATATGTGTAACGCTTTCGAAGTTAAAAATGAATGTATGAAGGGAAAGAAGTATTTTTTGCCTAAAAATTTAAATATTTTTTTTTTAAATTCATAAAAAATCCAAAATGGAAAAAAGTGCCAAAACTAATTACTTTCGCGTAAGGTCACATAACTCATGGGCAAAAAAAGGGATAGATCATGAAAATCGATGCACGCGTTTCTCATTTATTCACAATTAGGTAAATGTATGAATTTCAAAAATTTGCTCCAGATATGCACAGCATTATTTGGAGAAAACATTGACACTCACAAGCCGAACTCTCTCATATTTTTCTACTGTACTAAAAGAGAAATATTGATGTGGCAACACTGGTTCTGTAATGTTCACATAAAACATGCATTGTCATTATACATTTTCTCTTTCTCACACTGGTTCTGTGATTTTTGTCATTCAACAAGTGCCGACGAACGCGAACAGTAAAAGTGATTTTTCTCCAGTTTTTTAAAAGTGAACAAAAGAGAACAGAATATGGAACTGTGCAAGCCAGATATAAATAGCTTTTGCTACTGCTGTGGTCAATATGTCTCAACACATAAAAAAAGTGGAAATTTCAGTACTGATTTTGTTCAAACATACGAGATTTTACACACACGATTTTCCGGTGACCAATATGCATGCCACGGATGGAAACTCAGAGAGCACAGCAGGTTACAAACGGCCAATATTATTCGTGAGCCTCTAGTGCCGAACGAGAAGATATTGCTGCCTCCACTGCATATTAAACTTGGAATTGTTAAGAATTTTATCAAAACTGTCGCCAAAAGAGATGAAGTTTTCTTGTGTTTGAAACTAATTTACCCGAGACTCAGCGAAAGTAAAATTAAAGAAGGTAAGTTATAATATCACATTCATTTCCCATGATTTTCCATCTTAACAAATTAATTTTTTCCAATCAGGCGTAAATGGTCCAGCTATACGAAAGCTGATTAAAAGTGATGCATTCAACAATATTTTGATTGACGCTGAATTGAATGCATGGCAGGCAATCAAAGAAGTAATAGAAGGCTTGTTGGGAAAGCATCGTTCTAACAACTACGATGTTTCTGTTGCAAGGATGTTAAGAGCATTCTCGGAAATTGGTGTCCACATGTCCTTGAAAATCCATTATTTACATCATCATCTGGACTACTTCAGCAAACAATTGGCTACCGAATCTGATGAACAAGGTGAACGCTATCATCAAGTTGCTATGCCATTTGAAATGAGGTAATACTGATTTTTTATTTTTTCAAACTCATTTTAATAAAACAAAAACTTACAGATATAGAGGCAAAAAGTCGCCGAATGCAATAATTGCGGAAATTTGCTGGTGGAGTAAGCTTGTGTGGCAAGACAAGGATGATCTTGATGATAAAGAATTTTCAGGAGATGCAGAAGGGCCAACTGTGGAGTCACACATTGACATTATGTGTGGTTCAGAAACTGATGATAGCGATGAATGCGATGCCACTAGTCCCGAACAACCACAACCGAAAAAGTCTAGGCAATATTTATTAAAATAAATAAAAATAAATAAATAAAATAAAAATAAAAAATTATAAAAATGTTTACTTAATTTTTTTAGTAGTTTATGACCAGAAGTCTGGAGTTATTGGGGAAAATTTATAAAAAAGGCGATAAATGACACTTTTTTGAATAAAAACAAATATCAATATTCTTGTCAAAATGGTATACCTTCACTTAATTGTAAATAAAAGCAGAACGCGTTAATTTCTATGATCTATGTCGCATTTTGTTTATAGGACATGTGACTTTACACGAAATTAATAACACTTGATCCTTTTTTTCGTTTTGGATTTCCTATGAATTTACGAAAAAAAAAAATTTAATTTTTAGGCAAAAAAATATTTTTTTGCCTCCACAAATCTATTTTTACCGGCAAAACTGTTGATTACAAAGAAAAACGTTATATGAACGGATTAAAGAAATTGTAATTCTAAATTTTTTTGAGTTTGTTTCATCAAAATCGGACAAGTGGTTCTCGAGTTATGTTAAACTACGTTTTTGCCAAAATGTTACAACTAAGCGAAAAAACATCAAGATAAGGAAAAAATTTAAAAGGTCATAAAAAAAACTGACACATACGAACGCCAAACCCTTTGAGGGTTTTACTATACTGACCTAGTACCATCACCCTGACTTGGAATTTCTCACCCCCCAGACAATAATCCCAAAAATGTTCCATAGTGTTATCAAACCCATGTAATTTAAATGGGTTTGATCATTGGTTTGTGTCAAAAACGAGCTAGTGAAAGAGTTCGAAACAAGTCTAGTTTTCGCTCTTTCTTTATGCTTGATAAAAATGTTTCACTACAAATGAACTGAGCTACTGAGCTAACTGAATGAAATACTTCAGGAAAGTGAGCTGAGCTGAAAAGAGCGGTCACTCAAAAGAGCTGATAAGCACACCCTAATAATATAACAAATCTAAACAAAAACCATATGCTCTAGCAGAGCTGCCAATACCGAAACTGAATAGTTTCATAGGGTTACCACTCTTTGCTCATATTAAGAACTTTAGTTAAGCAATACCCTACGTCTCCACTAGCCATCAACTTGAACATGACATGGACATGACGCCAGCAGAGCAACTGTGAAAAATTCATCAACTTCGTTGCTGTGGTGAATACGTGCGATGTCCATGTTCAGGCATATCAAAGTGATTTGCGTTAGTGCAATAGAGATGGTATATTTACCATTTTTTCCATCTCTTTTCTTTCTATTGCAAATGGTTGCGGACTGAAAATCTCATGGCGAACATTGTTGCTCAGACATATGTTCGGGCATCCATGTCAGAGCATGGACGAAAGTTGAACATTAGCGGTCTCCGTTAGCCATTTGCGATGTCCAACGTGATGCCCATATCAAGTTCATGGCTAGTGGAGACCGCTAGATATAAGCCAATTTGCGTTGCTTCGGTCTGTGTCGTTTCGAAGTTGCATCTTTTTAAAATTTGCGTGACTTTGAAGTTGCGTCGACTTTGTTTCAGTTTGCGTCAAATGGGTTTATAATTTGCGTCGTTAGTGCTTCAATTATCATCATTAATATGAAAATGTTTGTACAGGGTGGGCCAAATGAGACTTACTGATGTTAAACTAGTCGTTGTTGGGGGTCTTGCGGTAGAAGCTCTTGCACAATTTGAACTTTGTATGGATACATCTTAAGATCCAACTTTAAAATTCTCTGTAATGTTGTTCTGGGTATACCCAATTGGCCGGAACGGCTACGAGTTGAGACATATGGATCATTTGCAACACTCTGCTGTACAGCTTCCACGTTGTCTACAGTACGAATATTTCGATGAGTACCTCTTCCTGGACGGTCGGCAACTTAAACCAGTTCCATAAAACGGCGAACTAAACTTGTAATCAGGGAAGATGTGGGCGCCAGGGATGATAAATGAGAAAACTAATTTCGTACCAATTAGCTTTTAAAATTTTACTTTTTCGTCCCCAATAGTACTAAACTCGGTTTTTTGTTTTAAGTTATTTTTATTAAATTTTCAGAACATATCGCTCATTTACTAAAATAACGTCAGAACTCAAAAAAAAATAGTTTTCCAGAACACAATTTTAAAGTTTTTAATTTACACACAACTTAGTGAAGTAAGAAAATTTTGTGTTTGGTTAAAAAATAAAATAAAAAGACGATATAAGGATTAATCTGCATCATTAACTCAAAAATGAAAATTTAATATAATTTGTGATACTAGTCTTCTTTCGCAGAGTTTTTCTTTCGACATATTGGAAGAGGCTGTAAATAATTATATATCTTTGCTATTAAGTATAAAGGCCCTAACTCAAATGATTGTTATTTTACAGGAGAATGTAGAAACACAATAGAAACTCTAATATTCTTTCGGTAATATTTTTGTAAAACCGATTGTGATTTTTTTTAAATGTATTGGAATCTCTGAAAAGCTCAAGTTTGTAAAAAAAAATACGAGTTATTGCCTTTCGAAAAGTCTTTTGTTTGTATTAGACTTTCGAGTCTTCGTTTTGATTATGAAAATATTATTTCCACATTCGCCAATGAGTGTGGAATTCACAATATTCTCCTTATAACTTTTGAAAGCTACACGCAAAGAAAAGAAATGGTTGTAGAATGGTTGAGAAAACAATATTATGTTCTCTGAAACAAATGTGTGGACGTAGAAAACTAGTTATTGTTATTTTAAACATTTATTTCGTTACGACAAACAGAGTAATGTTTGAATTCAATAATTACATTATCACATCCATATAAAAGTGTGATATGGTTAGAGTTTAACAATATAGTTTTGTTAAAAATTTATGACTACAACATAATTTGTATTATTATTTAAAAATAATATGATGTAAATAACAATATAATGTTATCCAAAACCATACTATGTTAAGTTTTTAAAAAAATCTTTTTCAGAAATATCTGTCAGTTCAGTATTTCGTTTGTAAGCTATCGGTAGTGCAAGCGTGCTGTTAAATAAATTAATAAATAAATAAAGCATAAGCAAAAGGGTAGATCAATAAAAATATATAAACATTTGTAATTATGTCGTGTACGTATAAATTTCTATATATACAATTTATTTCAACAATATTAATTTATTTTTATTTTGAATTTAACGCACAGCTGTTTCTAAAATAAATATATGATTAAAAAATAAAATGGTATTATTATATTAAATAATACTGTGGTCGTATTTAACAATATTAATATAA
The DNA here is from genome assembly GCA_949987645.1 of Tachina grossa. Lineage (NCBI taxonomy): Eukaryota > Metazoa > Arthropoda > Insecta > Diptera > Tachinidae > Tachina > Tachina grossa. The sequence continues at coordinate 117,005,613 of OX465278.1, read as the reverse complement.
TATTAGAACATGGTATGGCGAGCAGAGTAGCCAGCCGACCAAAAAATTTCGGCGGCGGCTGAACGGCTTAACGCCGATTTGTTTAAGCATATAAAATTTTTTTTTTAACCCAGTCTGTTTCTAGAAAATAACACTTTTCCACACGCAAAGTTTACTTTGCAAAGGCAATAGCTTGCATATTGCAATAATTGATGTCCTAAGTGCCAATAAAAATAACTTCGTAAATTGTTAAACCATAGAAACTAGACTATACATAAATTTCATTTATTGCAACAGTGCTACGGATGACGAATAAAAAGCTTTGATCAAATTATAAAAAGTCGCCTAACTGCTGCAACAAAAAAGTCTATGTAAACGTGCATGGACTTGGGAGGGGACTCCAATAGAGAACGAAAGTGTTGCCGCAGCTACGTTAGTCCCGGTTCATACACAGCTGTAAGAAAAAAAGAGATATTTGTACTATTTCCTCCGTCTCTCTTACAAATGAATTACGAGTTGATCAAGAAAAGTTGAAGTGTGTGAACCGGGACTTAACGTTCACATACACATTATCTCTATGTGGAAGCAATATCAACCATTTTTCAGGGACTCAGGCTATCATATTCAATACGAAATATAAATAAAAACTATAAGCAAGTGAAATAGACACAATATTAAACACAATTCAAAGAGTATAAAAAATAAAAGAAAATAATATCGGCTGAGTATTAAGCCGCCAATAAGCCGAGTGGTTCGGCGGCGGCTCGGCTTGTTGAAAAAAAACGGCTGAGCGGCTAGCCGCCAGCCGCGCCGTTACGGCTTGCTACTCTGATGGTGAGTCTCAATTATATTTTAGTCACATCTAACAATAGTGTTGTCATATTTGCAATACTAAGATTATAATATAATTAACTCAGATAATATTATAATTAACTCAGATAATATTATAATTAACTCAGATAATAATATTGTTAAAGTTTTTTTTTTCTATTAAAAATAATATGATTTGACTGCAACCATATAATTCAATCATAGTATGTTGCTGTTTGATTATAGTTACCTCAACCATATTTTTTCTTTGCATGTACGGAAACATTATCTCATCCAATGGATGTTTCAAAGCTCGAAACTCATTATTTATAGTATCACAATTTCCATTTTCTTTTGGGATTTTTTTTTAACAAGAAAGGAGCTATACTACTAATATTTTCGGGAGTTTAAAATTTAGTTTCGCAAAGGGTTGTATAGAACTGTTTAACATTTCATTCAAATTCCGTAGCTATACAACTTTAAATTTTATTTCTAGATAAATATATAAAGTTTTTCTTTTCAAAGTAAATTTTGGTTGTTTACATATGTATGTACTTATATAGCATACCTAGCTTCATTTAATTCCATCACTTAAACGATTGATATGTTAATAATATAGCAAGTTTCTTATTTCTTATAAATTTTAGATTAATGAAAAACATAAAATAAATGAAGACACGCTATCATGTTGAGAACGAAACACCGGTGAAGTTAGATGTAGTTCTTTATACTAAATCAAACAAGAGTAATGCATATCTAACAAGGTAGTCGCTCTCAACAACAAATCAATTTCGCCACTTTTCTGTCAAACTGGACATACTTTAAATGATCGATATTAATTTTTTGTATGAAAAAAAACAAGAGATAGTCTCGCAAATTTTTCAAATAGTACCAAATGAGTCGCGGCGGTACCAACGTACTTTTAAGGTTTGAATAGTACCAAAAAAAGTACAATTGTACCAACTTTATCATCCCTGGTGGACGCTGATCTTACGTTAAAAAAAAAACGGAGATAATTTCACTGCGTCAGAACAATCGATCGTTGCGGAGAATAATAAAAATCGATAATTTTAATGCGTTGTTGTGGACTGTACGTATTCATTTTAAATTTCCAAGACTTCAGTTATAATCTGCAAAAAGAAAAAATTAATTATGTTAAAAAAATAAAAAAGTTCTTTGTGTTTCACATCAGCTGGTCTTATTTGGGCCACCCTGTAGAAGGTTAATATATATAAAAAGGGGATTTTCCGTTTAAGTGCAATGCAAATATTTATGTATGTATATGAAAAGTAATCGCCACTATAAATTTTAATAAGGAAATTAATTTGTGTGGTTCAATTATCATCGTTAATATGAAAATGTTTGTACAAAATTAGAAATAAAAAATATGTAATGCAAATATGTATGTAAAATCTCTAGAAATTTTTATAAGGAAATTAATTTGAAGAAAAAAGCAACTACAATCCCAAACAAAAATCCAACAGCAGAAATGTTAATCGGTTTGAATGACACATTGACACATGCTCAGAATATAAAAATTGCACATCAATATACACTTTTGCATTTAATTGGAATTCATAATTCCTTATTTTGAATTTTAATCTTAATATTTTTTCATGAATTAATAAATTTTTATTTTAATAAAAAATGTTAAAAAATAAAAATAAAATTATATTTGATTGGTGTATTAGTGTATTAGTTTACCAATAATTAACTTAGAACTGTAAATTTGGCCTTTAAAGTACAATTTTATAACGAATATTTTTGTAGAACAATAAGACTATCTGTCTTTTATTGCAGTATTACAAACAAGCAGGATATTAATGCAAATATCAATATCAAAGATTGCATATAATATGATTTAAATAGTGCGAGCTTAATTCAATATATTGTGACAGCGCATAGAGAAAAGGACCTAAGGGTAAAAAAATCAATTTTCAATTTTTTTTTTTTGATGTGGACAACATCTGAGCATCGAATGAGACCGATCCCATGCCCCAAAAGTGTTCCCTCCCAGAGATATGCGCGTTTTATGAAATTGAAGTACACCAAAGATACACGTATTTAAATCTTTAAAATGGCTCTCCTGAACAAAACCGGTTTTTACCCTTAGGTCCCTTTCTATTTTGCGCGTCACATATTTTAAATGCGAACATTTTTATTTTTTATTTCCAGTTCTAGGCAATTGTATATTAAACAATTGTTTCCATCTTTAAATTGTAATTCAAATGTTATTATTTGTTTTTTTTCTTTAATTCTATTAAAATAACTGTTGCATACTTTTGGTGACTTTTGCAGATTATGTTATAATCTGCAAAAATATATAAAAATATATAAAAATATATAAAAAATATTTATTAGCATATGGCATTGCATTAGGCAGGCTCACATAGAAAAAAAGTTTAATTTGAACACTTAAGATCGAGGCCGGATTAGTGAGAAACTCTGTTTTATGTTTTGCTAAAGTTATTTATTTTAATTTGAAGTTCACAATCCAAATCCGACCAACTTTGAACCGTTAAATATCCTAAATGGGCATTCCAAGTGATACATCATAAGAGAAACCTAAAAATTATTTTTAAATATATCAATCTAGGCGCACAGCAGTGCGCCAGGCCAAGTTTTGGCCAATGCACGCAGTGTGTATATTTACACGAAGCCATTCGAGCTGTTTTTACCCCCCTCATAACTTTGTTCCCCGCAATCGTAAAATTATGAATTTTAAACCATAATTAGAATAAATCCATATAACCTCATATGCAGAGTTAGAGTTTTACAATGAAAGGTTCCGGAGATATGGAGGTGCAAAAAGTGCATATTTTAAGACATACTCACTGACCACTGACCACTGACACACTCATCAAATTGATGAAGCACTTCCGCTATAGCTAGAGAGCTAAAATTTGGTACACGAGAAGATCTACGTGAGCAATGAACCAGAAAAATCTGAAAACCCAAAAATTTTAACCAGGAGGGCGGGGCTATGCCCATAAAAATTAAAGTTTGTGCTATTGAGCTGAAATTCGATACAGAGCTAGGTCTAGGTGAGAAATAAAATACAAAAATCTGAAAACTCGGAAATTTTGGCCAGGAGGGCGGGGCTACGCCCATAAAAGTCAGAATTAAAAAATCTAATATAAGGCGCTTAATGGAAGCGTTTTTTATTGAAATTTGGCATATATACTGCGATAATGTAAAGCTATAAATTTTTTATTAAAAAAGTGGGCGTTGACACGCCCATACAATTTAAACCTCATTTTAATGCCCTGCGGCTCAGCGTATTTAAATATACTATTTATCTAGCTATTATTATCCGTTTGTAACGAAACTAGACACGAATATTAAGCACTGACCCAAAAAAAGCTTTGACTTTGGAAAAGTGGGCGGGGTTACGCCCATAAAAACTAAAAATTAAAAGTTGCGCTAAGGAGCTGAAAGTTGATATACAAGTAGGTCTAAGTGAGAAACCAACTAGAAAAATCTGAAAACCCAAAAAATTTTACCAGAATGGGCGGGGCCACGCTAATATTATTTTGAACTAAAAACTTAATACACAGCTTTTAATTCAAGCCAAATTAGTGAAATCTTGCATACGCGTTGCACGTACACAATACTTTAAACTATCACCTTAATAATTTGGCGTGATCACTCTCATAAAATGTTAGCCTTGTGTTTAATCTACATCGGTCTAGCATATTTTAGAAGAAAATGAGCGTGAATTATAAGCGCTGCTCACAACAAAATTTTGAGTTAGGAATAGTGGGAGAGGTAATGCTGATAAAATCTAAAGATATAATTCGCGCTAGAGAGCTGACATTTTATACACTAGTAAGTGTAGCTGCATAGGCCAATGAGAAAATCTTAAAACCAAAAAGTTTTACCCGGTATGCGGGGCCACGACGTTAAAACTCCAATTCGCACCAGAGACCATAAATTTGATACACAAATAAATCTAGATAAGAGATCACTAAGAAAAATCTGAAAACCCAGAAGTTGCTATCAGAGGGCGGAAACAAGCACTTCAAATTAAAAATTAACATACATTTATTAAAACTTTTCATACACATTGCACTTATCCAAAAAAAAATTCCCTATTTTGAAAAGTAGCCATGATTTCACCCATAAATCTTAGCTTTTTCGTTCAGGTACTTCGGTTTAGCAGTTTTTAATTTAATACTCAGGTATTTGTTATTAACTTTTTAATACCAAACTTTGCATGAACCATAAGTACTAGCAGATATAAAAGTCCGCGTGGCCAGGCCCATAAATATTTTACATAATATTATACTATAGAGAGCTGACATTTTGTACACAAATAGTAATTGATTTACTCAATCGGAAAATCCAAAAAATTAAAAGCACCAGCTACCCTATTGAAACTTTGCATGCACATTGCAACAATTTAACACCCATCACACTCTTACCCATTATTTTATGTACCTCTGCCATTTTCAACTGGCACAGTGATCATGAATAGAAATAAAATACACTAGAAATTTTAAGTTTAAAAAGTGTTATTATAGAAATCTTTTCAAAAAGTAATCAGATCCTCACAAAAACATAAATGTGAAAAACGGCCAAGTTCTTATCCAAAATTTCGGACATTAAAAGTTGTGAGATATAAATTTTGACCAAGTTCTTCTTTGCCACAATACCTAACACAGAAATATATTATGTATTATATAAATTTGTAATCGTAAGGGTGTCATATAACTTCTGGATAATCTGTTTACTTGGCAATATCATTAAAAGTTTCTACAAATATTTTTGTTGTGGAATTTTATATAATTAATAGGCGAACATGTTTTTTTGTAATCCCTTTTACATTGGTACCACTACACCGATTTTAAAAAGATTTATATGGTTTTAAAGGATTTTCTGTACAGATGTGCAAAATCTATATTTTATTGAAATCGGTGTAGTATTTTGGGAGCTATAAGCGTTTAAAGTTGCTACTTATACATGCAAACATATTACACACGCATTTATTAGCTTACAAGTAAAAAAGAAACAAAACATGAGTGTGTGTGTGTTTCTAGTAATTATTTCTCTTGATCTAACAGTTTTTTTCTCTTATTTGTTGTTGTATAAAAGCCATAATACTTAAAGGAAGAGAATTGAATAAAGTGAACCTTGGTTGAAGGGATTTTGCTTATGTTTTTTTAATTTCATGTATTATATAATTATGCTTGCATATTTATGTAAGTTTGTGTGTGGCTGTGTTTTAATGAATTTTTTATGAAGCTTAGGTACATTTTCTTTGATTCTTAAATTATTTACATTTTGATTCTAGAATACGGACGAGTGTGTCGTCCGTTTGGTATATCTAGTTTTATATAAAACTGCCAAACACATTCTGTACATAAAGTTAAAATAATGGATTAGTACAAAATTAACTATTAAAAGCATTGCAAGTATAGACTATTTTATAGTATTTAGTTTATTTTTGAGTATAGGAATTTATGAAAACTTTAACCCACTTTCAAGTTTCGGTTTCTGTTCCGAGAAAATAGATCCATACGGACAATAATTTTACACAGAAGCTTTGAACGTATATGTATGATTTGAGTGGGCTAAGGTTCATATCGCTTATAAGTCAAATTACATGTGATAATTATTAATGAACAAATAACACCAAAGTCAATGTTAAATATTCTGACAAACACTAGCAGAACGGAACAACTAGCTGTTTGCGAAGGCCACTGCACCTTAATCTTCAGCGTTCATTGTGTTTGGTCCACTGTGTTACATTCGTAAAATACAACGAATACAAGATTCCTGATGCCAGTTCATTACAAAAGTGTGCAAAATATTATCAGGTTTTTTAAACATTTTTTTTAATTAAAAAAAAAAAGTTAACTTTTCTGGCACATTATACTTGAAAGAATCTGAAGTCATTCTTATGAAAAAATTTCTTCAAAAATTTATGCCTCTAATTTTGCTGCAATAAGAAAACTGGAGAAGTATTTTTGATCCCATTTAATGCAGATATATGATTTTATATTACACATCTAAATACGCACATATCTACTTGAAATTTGTATATTATTATTTTTTCTTTTCATTTGTACATTTAGAAATATTTCTTACATAAGACTTATATAAACATCTTAATCTTAATAAAATATTACACTAATATGTATATATGCATGTTTGTGCATGTCTTAAGTCAAGGTATTAAATTGATTTATTATGAAGAGACATGCAATTTGTTATATTTTATTTATGGAAATTTTATAGACTCATAGCTGTGTGATTATATGTTAAATAGGAATATAAATACTTGTATATGTATGTATATAATTTTCCAAAAAAAAAAGATAAAATTAGACTTGATATGAAACGAAAATTAAGTTAAACTACTAAAGGACACTTAGAGTTCTTATTGCATTTGAAAGTGTAATGAGAAACCTTAAATTCAAGCCAACTGATTTATTAATAATGAACTAAATTTATGTTGACATATTTTAATCAGGAATAGTTCTTTTTGCCACAGATTTTTCTAAAATTCTTTCGCGAATTATTTGTGAATTTTTTTTAATTTAAACTGTAATGTATAATTAATTTATTTCCCCAATTTAAGAACATGGTGAGAACCACTAAGTTAAACATTGAAAACTTTATATTATAATCACGTTCATTAGAAGCAAAAATAGAAATAAACATAAAATACAAACTTCCTAAACATATAATAAAACATGAAATTTCTTAACCGGAGAAGCAACAGTTACTACTCTTTCGGATTCTATTTTACATTTTATTAACAATAAAAAAAGGTTGCAAAATCCTGCAGGCAAAATAACTCAAGAATAACAAAAAAAATTTTTCTAAAATTCTTATTTTTCATTTATTTTTTTCTTCATACTTGATTAGATTTGTTAAGTAATGTTACTTTAACCTTTCCTCTATTTCTTTACATTTTCAAATGGAGGAAATAAAATAATAAACACGCAGGCCGGTTAACGAATTTCTATATTTCACGACCCCGGCAGGCATACGAGGTCAAGCTGGAAAATTATTTTAAAAGCAGAACAAATTCTTACTAGTATGAAGAATTTTTGTTTGTCTTTGGTTAAGCAACATCTATATGTATTCCGTTTCTGTTTAGAAAACTTATTAATAGACTTCAACCAAAGAAAACAAAAAAAAAAATTCAAATGTTTATATCTCTTATGCTACATTCTTATACTCATAGTTTATGCATGCATGGATTAAGCTTTCGCCACAAAAACTTCTGCTCTTAAATAATGCAAAGTTATTGTAAAGTTTTACATAAAAAATTTTAAATGCTATAATATGAGTTTTTGAAAACAAATATCTTACGTCAAGCAAATTAAACAAATTTACTGAAAAATCTAGTGCCTTATACTATGCTAAAAGCCTTATACGTAGTAGACTAAAAGATATTTAAGGCCCAAAAGTAAATTCAATTAAAATTTTTACCCTTAATATTATTTCTATAAAGAATTATGCTTCTTACGTTATAAAAAATCTTACTTTTTAAAGATCAAAAAGTCTTATACTGATATTATAACAAGTACTATTAGTCTTTAATGTAAATTTTTAGGACTAAAGTCCTTACAGTGTGCTTATGAAATTAAAAATTTTAATTTAAGTTTAAAATTTTTTAAACGCACTAATAATAATTATTAAAAATACATTAAAATTGATTATTGAGGGGTTTATTTTGCTTAATAAGTAAAATATTAATTTGGGATTATTAGTGCGTTTAAAAAATGTTAAACTTAAATTGTAACAATTCCCATAAAAAAAACACTAATTAAAAATTTTAATTTTAACATTTTTGTGTTCCACAAATCGACTGTCTTATATTAAAATCAAAGTCTTATACTCATACCAGAAACTCTTAGATTTAAGATTCAAAGACCATATTTCAAGATGGCAAAAGTTTTATACTTAGATTATTAAAATTAAAATCAAGCATACTTCTTAAACAAAAGAAAACTATACTTTTAGCAAATTATAGAGTCTCTTATACAAATTTGATGAGAAATATTTTGAACCTAAAGAATTAGTTTTTACTAATAATTTTTTTATTAGTATTAAGTAAATTTAAAATTTAAGCTAGAGGCGCTACACTTAAAAATTTAATATCTTATAGTAGAATAAAAGTCTTATACTTAAATAAAGAGCTTTTAAATTAAAAATTTCAGCATTGTTATAACAAAAGCTTGGATCATCAATACTACAATGTGCTGCTGTAAGAGTGAAAAAATTTAATTTTTATAGATTACAAAGACTTATAGAAATCTGGGTCTAACACAGTTTTTTGGAAGTTAATATCGTAAACTAGATCAAAAAATAAATAAAACATAAACTTACTCCATATTCATACAATTTAAAATGAATTTGAAATGTATTTTATTTCACATTTTTCATACAAAATTTTCCTAAAATATATTTCAAACTCATTTAATTTTTTTTTTGTGAATATGGGGGTTAGAGTTTAAATCGATGGTTTACTAACGCAACCTCGTAACTTAAAAACTACTACTTTTCAGGAGAGACAAAAAATGATTTATAACAAGTATTTAATGAAAATTTACAAGTATTTAATTGAAAATTTAACAAAAATCATCCAAGTAATTAGATTATAAAAAAAAACATATATTAAAAATGTTTAAATACTTGTTATAAATCATTTTTTGTCTCTCCTGAAAAGTAGTAGTTTTTAAGTTACGAGGTTGCTTTAGTAAACCATCGAAATACTTAATAATGAAATATCTTACACCTGAATAAAAATTTTATACTGGAATTCCAACACCAAGGTAATATTTCAGATAGCAACAGCTTGATGCTTCAACTAATAATAATTCTTTTTCTTATACAAAGATGATGAAAACTATCTGGGAGTTATAAAACATTTTTTGACTAGAAAAATTAGAAAATTAATTAAGAGTTGCTACAATTAAAAATTCAATATCTTATACTAATATTGAAATCTTATACTAAGCTAAGAAGTTGTTAAATTCAAATAGCAAAGCAATATTCTATATAGCAAAAGTTTATAAATTATCTTGTTAGCACTAAAACTAAATGTTGTTCATTTATGCGAACAGCTATCCCAAACACCCTGGTTACATCAATAATGCCCCACAACTGCACCTAATAGAGACTTTAAAACTTTTTTTTGAATGAGAAAGCACATAAATTTATTACTGTTTTTATAACACGTGGGCTAAAAGCAAGGGATCGCTTTGTTCTTTTTTACTTTTTAAATGTCTTATACTAAAATTTAAGTCTTATACCTAGACTTAAAGTCTTTAAAATAAAATAAAAACATGTGCTAAAGATACTAAAAGTATAAGCGATATATTAGCAAGACAAAAGCCGATATTCCAAGACTACGAATGATCATTTGTTATATTTTGGAATGTCTTATACAGTCATGTTTAAAATGAATTACTTTACAAAGTACATTATTTCTGCAGCAAAGAACTATACTTACACAAAAAAACATAAAAATATGCTTAGAAGTAATTTTTTTCAAAAATAAATCATTTAATACTAAATTTAAAATCTTATACTCAGATTTCATTCTGAATTGAAAGCCTATATATATGTTAAAGATGTTTAAATTTTGTAAATCATAATCCAGATAGTGCCTGATATTAGAAACAGTATTAAAATTCGTATTTTTGTAGTTTGGATCATCTTGTACAAACTCTTATACAACTTTAGTATGACCATCAAGATATTCCAGCAGAAAAAAAGAATTATTTAGTCTTAAACTTCTACAGTATAAGATAAACTACAGCAATTTAAACCACAAATGCGTATTAGCAATACAAGAGACTCTTATACTAAAATAAATATCTCACCGCTTTTTTTGTAATTTTAAAAATGTCTTGTACTAAAATTAAAGCCTTATACTTAGATTGCAAGTCATTAAAATAAAATAAAAACTATGTTTTAAAAATATTAAGAGTATAAGTGATCTATTAGCAAGACAATAACCGACATTCTAAGATTACGAATGATCATTTGTTATATTTTGGAATATCTTATACAATCATGTTTATAATGAATTATTTTCGAACAAAAAATTTTCTGCGGGAAAGAACTACACTTACAAAAAACCATAAAACTATGCTTACAAGTAAATTTTTGGAAAAATAAAACATGAAATATAAAATTTAAAGTCTTATACTCAGATTGCTTTCTAAATTAAGAGCCTTTATATATTACAGATGTTGAAATCGTATAGATTATAAGCCAGATAGTGCTTCATATTTTAAAAAAGAGTATTAAAAATAGTATCTTTTGTAGCTTGGATCGACTTATACAAACTCTTATACAACTTTAGTATGAGTGTCGAAACATATTCTAGCAGTAAATAAGAATTACTTAGTCTTAAAAAAGAAATAGTATAACAGAAACTAAAGCAATTTAAACCACAAGTGCGTATAAGTAATACTACAGACTCTTATACTTATATAAATATCTCATTGTTTTAAAAATGTTAAAGGTTTCTTCAAGGCTTATTTGTTATATTATTGCCTTTTTAATAATTAGAATTTGAGCCGTTAAATTAGACCTAAAATATCTTATACTCAAACTGTCAAAAGTCTTATACTCATGCTTCTTAGATCTTACAATTCTTAAACTAAGATCCAAAAGTGTGTATTCTACTGTTTTTACACAAATTTTCTATCTGTCCGTGAGGACTTTACCGCCCACCCTCATACGTAGAGCAGACTTTCTGCTTATGACAGGCTTCTCTTCTCTAAGCTATCCTTCTTATGATATTTTGTGTTGTTATATTATTTTTACGCACGTTTTTAAAATTACTTACACATCAACATCCTATAAATTATCAAGCTCACACACACAAATCCAAAAACAAAAACTACCAATCCACTCGCCCCCTCCCCCCCCCCCCTTCTCTCACACACTTATATACTTGTAAAAGTACTTTAAAATACTACTCACAGACAGACATATTTGTTATAGGCTTTTTATGTTCATTTCCTGCCGGATGGATATACAATATGTTTTGTTCGTTCCTTTGTTTTATGCTGTTCCCATCCATCCCATCCTAATGATTGTAATTTAAGACACTTTATACGCTCGTTATATTGTGGAATATTTCAAGTTAAAATAACACTTATCTGATAACATTTCCCATTTATATGATTATTCGGTTGTTGGTTGAATTGTTTTTGGTTTGAACCTAAAGGTCATTTTCCTTATTGTCTCTTAATTTTCAAGTTGTGTGTGTAAGGAGAAGGTTAAGCTGAAAAGAAAATAGTTCAAAAAAAAAAATAATCAGATTATTTTCAACATATTCTGCAAAATGTATAAATGATTGTAGAAGTAAGAGATAAGATATTGAGAAATCATGAACAGATAATTTTCATTTCGCTTAATGTATTAATTGGTTAATTTAGAGTTTTGCATAATAATGAAAATATAGCAATAATAGCAAATTACAAAATTAATTTCATCATTTCCAGTTAAGGATTTTACTTAGCAATAAATAGTATAAGCCAAATGATACTCGTATCTTATACTAAATATACAAAGTCTTATATAAAGTCGCTTAAGTCTTACATCACATTTGCAAAGACTTATACTAAGTCCATCAAATGTTCTACAAAATCTTAAAAGTTTAATAATTAAAAGTTGGAATAAAATATAAAATATTTTTAGTTAACAAACAAACAAAAAATAACAGTCTTATTTATAAAAATTATTAAGGCTTTAAAGAGGTTTTTCTAAAACAAAATTTCATACAAAATTATTCTTATTAAGCCTTTATAAAGCCTTAATAATTTTTATAAATAATGCTGTAAGAGAATAAGAAAAATAAATTTTGTTTTATTAAGTTATTTTTATATACAAAAAAGAATTAATTTTCCAGCTCTGAAGCTGTGTTTTTAATCTTTCTAATTTTGCATGCCAAACTATTTCTCTCTAAAACATAAAATATATTTAATTTATAAATAAAGAAAAAAAAGTGAATTAGTATATATATACCACAAAAAGTGTAAGCCTCCCAACCCTGGACTCATTTATTCAGATTTTTCTGATCTCTCATACCAATGTATTTTTTTTTAATATAAAATAAGTTTAATTTATACATAAAAAGAAAATATTAATTCTGGTTGGTTACTCTTATATACTAAAACAATTTTAAATTGTCCAACCCTGGAATCATTTCTTTGATTTTTTTTTTGGATTTATAATACAACTTAGATTCTTATTGAAATATAAAAAAGGTTTATTTAACAAGAAAAATTAGTTTTACCCCCTGTTTGTGTAAGTCGTTTGAGTTAGAAATCTTGGCGTTTCTGTAATAGATTAAAGAAAAGTTGTACAAGTTTCCTTTAATCTATTACAAAAACGCTAGGATTTCCAACTCAAACGTCTTGCACAAACAGGGGGTTAGGTAGTTACTTTAATATGGGCAAAAAAGTTTACATTGTCCAGCTCTGGAACCGTCCTTTTGATTTTGGTAATTTTCCTTAATAATGTATTTCGGACCATTTCTGACATACAGTAGTCTCTAGCTTTTCTGGAAGCTTCAGAGAATCGATTTCACGCACAGACAGACAAGGACGGAGAGACAGATATCGCTTATTCGTTTTGCCTATTTATAAAGACTTATAATATGTATATATATGGGTCGCCAATTGATATTGTGGAAATTACACATGAAATGACTCTTAATAATTTTTGTGAAAATGTTACATATTGAATATTGTAGTTTCTTTTATGTTTTTACCTTCTCCTTTAAGATTACAATTATTTGAGTTAGGGCCTTTCTACTTGAGACCAACGATATATAAAGTCTTATAACAAATCTCGAAGGGCTCAAAATATGTTTATGAAGTCGTAAGTATCGAGATACATACATAAGCACATACATAAAATATAAACAAAAAGAAAAAATAATTTGTCCTAGTTACTTTTATGTACAAAAAAAATTAACTTTCAAACCCTAAAATCATCATTTTATATCTTTCTGATTACTAATACCAATCTAGTAGTTCTTAAAAAAATATAGAAAGTGTGTTAAGTGAAGAACGAAAATTCAAAAAAATTTTTTATTTATTTACTTAAATAACCAGAAAAAAAGTTCAGTTTCCAGCTCTGGAGCTGTGGTTTTTATTTTTATAGTTTTCTACAAAAAACTTTTATTTCTAAAACGTAAAATATATATAATTTATAAAAGCAAAGATAAAAATTAATTAGACTTAGTTACTTTTATATATCACAAAAAGTGTAACTTTTCCAACCCTGATTTTGATTTTTCTGATTTCTTGCATCAATATTTTTCTTTTAAGAATATGAGATATGTTTAATTTATAAAGAAAGGGAAAAATTGGTTTTAGTAAGTTATTTTGTCCAAAAAAAAATTAAAGTTTTCCAACCCTGGAATCGTGTTTTTAATTTTTTAATTGTTTTTTTTATATTTGAAATACTAATTTAATTCGTACTCAATCATAAAATAATTTTATTTAATAAAAATAAATAAAAATTAGTTTTCGGTAGTTCATTTTTTATATCACAAAGAGTGTAAGTTTCCCAACCCTGGAATCCTCCTTTTTGATTTTTCTCATTTCTTATACCAATCTTTTTTAAGAATGTAAGATGTGTTTAATTTATAGTAAAAAGGAAAAATTTGTTTTAGTAAATTACTTTTGTATCAAAAATAAGGTTTTCCAACCCTGGAAACGTCGTTTTAATATTTTAATTTTTGTTTTAATTTGAAATACCAAATTCATTCGTACTGAAGCATGAAATCAGTTTATTTTATAAAAAAAAATTATTTTCGGTAGCTAATTTTTTATATCACAAAAAGTGTGGATTTTCCAACCCTGAAATCATACTTTTGGATTTTTATGATTTCTTTTACTAATCTCTTTCTTTTAAGAATATAAGATATCTTTAATTTATAGAGAAAAAGGTAAAACTTACTTTAGTAAGTTACTTTTCTATAAAAAAGGGTAAGGTTTTCCAACGTGTTTTTAACTTTTTTAAATTGAAATACCAATTTTATTCGTACTTTAGCATAAAATAAGTTTATTTATTTAAAAAAAGTTAAAATTAGTTTTCGGTAGTTAATTTTTTATATCACAAAAAGAGTAAGCTTCCCAACCCTGAAATCATCCTTTTTAATTTTTCTGATACCAATCTATTTCTTTTAAGAATATAAGATATCTTTAATTTATAGAGAAAAAGGAAAAATTTGATTTAGTAAGTTACAGTTCTCGTGGTACCTTCATAGCGAACAGTAGATTAGCGGAATTTTTCTTACTTACAAAAAATTAAACAAACACAAAATATTCGTAGTACATATTATTCGTAATAGGTACATACTGTCTTTAATAAATAAGCTTTATGCTTTGCTGATATTTTTACATAGTAAAAATAACAAAAACAAAAAAAACCGCAAACAAAAAAAATTAAACAAATTGATATTGAGGAATACTATATATATGTGTACCTCTAAACAAATAAACAATCATAAATAACAAAAACAAAAAAAAAACACAAACAAATATCCCTTGAGGAATTCTTTGTATGAGTGCCTCAAATACAAAAAAAATTGAAGTGAGTTCTAACGGCAGAAATGCTTATTTTACTGTGAGTTCTGAAACTCTTAATGAAAAAAATATAAATAATAAATCTGATGAAAGTCTTTTTTTAACGTCAAAGCCAATTTTTCGTCAGCGATCAACTTCGCTTTGTCCAATGCCAAATAGTAATGATGCATTAACATTACAGTTGCCTAGTACTTCTTCATATAAGCCAGTAATATCATCCCCTTCAGGCTCGTGTTCATCACTTAACAAAGTTATCACTACAGATAACAGCGGCTCGAAACTCAAGGTACAAGTCGGAATGGACAGATATATAACCGTGGTAAAGCGTGGGCGAAGCCCGAATTCTTCAAAAATTTCATCTGCTCCAAAAATGTCTAGGGATAACAGCGCAGCCTCAACTAATCGCCAAAACCGCTTCGAAATTTTGCAAGATGACAACGACAAACCCGAGGTATCCTCGAATCAAATATCCAAGCCGCCACCAATATATTTGAGACAAAAAAATTCAAATGCCCTTATTAAAAAATTAATTTCGGTCATTGGTGAGAATAAATTTCACATTGTTCCAATAAAACGTGGCAACATCGATGAAACTAAAGTCCAAGTTTATGACGAAAAAGATTTCCGCAAAATGGTTGCTGAATTTGAAAAAAATAAAACAAGCTTCTACACATACCAGCTTAAGAGCGCTAAAGGCATGCAGATCGTATTGAAGGGCATAGATTCTTATGTTGTTCCCGAAGAAATAAAAGATGCACTCGTCCTCCAGGTGCTTAAGGTAAAAAATGTGTCCAATATAATAAATAGAGAGAAGATTCCCCAACCCCTATTTCGTGTTGAACTTGAGCCTAATGATATAAAATTGAAAAAAAAAATGAAACGCATCCAATTTATAATTTGAAATACCTCTTGTACCCAAAAATCACAGTTGAAGAGCCACATAAGCGTTCAGGTCCTGTACAGTGCCATAATTGCCAAGAATATGGCCATACAAAAACATACTGCAATTTACCCTCTGTTTGTGTTGTGTGCGGCGAATTACACGGCACTGCTAGTTGCAATAAGCCAAAAGATCAAAGTGATAAAAAATGCAGTAATTGTGGAGGTAATCACACCGCTAACTACAGAGGTTGTCCTGTGTACTCTTTCGTAAAGAAGACTATGGTGCAAAAATCTAAATTAGCTCCAGCTCAATCAGCAAACGCTTACTTTGCCACTTTTGCGCAAATGAGCCAACCAGTTACTTCCCGTGTATCGTATGCAGATGCTGCTAAGACAAATTCAATTCCCACACAAAATGTTTCCCCGCCAAATAATTCAAAAAATACTGACGCAAGCCTTAATTTTAATCGCCTTGAAGCTACTATTGAAAATCTGGTGCAAACTATAAACAATTTTACAACAAATATGACTAGCATGATGCAAGAAATGCTGCAAATGCAGAATACTCTGCTTCAAGCATTAATTAATAAGCCATGAACACGTTAACAATATGTTTCTGGAACGCAAACGGCATTCGCCAACATAAAAATGAACTTGAGCACTTCCTCATGGAAAAAAATATTGATGTAATGTTAGTATCTGAGACTCATTTGACTTCGAGAAGTCTTTTTAAAATTTATGGCTACACTATATATGATACAAAGGACCCTAGAGGAAGGGCTTGCGGTGGATCAGCAATTCTAATAAAGTCAAGACTCAAGCACTATGTTCTTGATAAAATTTGTGAAGAACACCTACAAGCAACAAATATTGGCATTGAAAGTTTTTGTACAAATTTTGTTATATCATCAATTTACTCCCCTCCCAGATTTTCAATCACTGAGAATCAATATGAGGATTTCTACAAATCTCTTGGACCTTGTTTTGTAGCAGCTGGCGACTACAATGCTAAGCATACGTTCTGGGGTTCGCGTCTTATTACCCCCAGAGGTCGAGCATTGTTCAACACTATTTCAAAAATGGGCTTGGATGTCATTTCGAGTGGGGAGCCCACTTATTGGCCTACTGACATACAAAAAATTCCGGATGTTATAGATTTTGGCGTCATAAAAAATATCTCTAGGGATTTAATTCAAGTTCAAGCTTCTCTTGATCTTTCGTCCGATCACTCTCCGACGATCATTACAATTTGTAGTCCCTTAAGAAGTAACTTACCTGACCCATATGTGAAGATGATCAATCGTGTTAATTGGCTGGGGTTCAAAAAATATCTCAGTAGTCATTGTACGGAAAACATTACGCTTAGAACATCCGATGATATTGAATCTAACATTGCCAATCTCAGCGAGAATATTAAACAGGCTGCTGAACATGCCACTATCTCCCATCCGCAGACTGGGTTTAATAAAATTTATTCTACAGACATTGAACGTCTCGTACGTGAAAAAAGAAGAGCTAGAAGGGAATGGCAACAGCACAGATCACCACAAAATAAAATCAGGTTTAAAGAGTGCGCTAAACGACTCCAAGAGTTGCTTGCATCTGAAAAAACTGCATCTGTTAAAAATTATCTGGAAGGTCTTGATGTCACACCAGCGTCTAATTACTCTTTGTGGCGCGCTGCTAGAAAGCTTAAAACACCCATTGAGTATAAGCCACCTCTACGCACATCTACCGGAAGTTGGGCAAGAAGCGATACTGAAAAAGGTAAAATATTTGCTGAGCACTTAAAATCCGTTTTTACGCCAAACATATGTACTGGTGTTGCTGATTTGCCGAATGTAGTCGCACTACCCCCTCAACACATAAAGTTTAAGACGCGTGATTTACAAAAATTAATTGCCGAACTCAACCCGAAGAAAGCTCCGGGTATTGATGGAATTAGTAACCAGATGCTTATGAACTTGCCTCGTATTGCAATGAGAATCCTATTATTCATATTTAATGCCATTTTACGACTGGAGTATTATCCACACAGCTGGAAGCTTGCCAAGGTTAAAATGATTCCAAAGCCGGGCAAAGATCTAACCAAGGCTGAATCATATAGGCCAATAAGTCTACTATCAACTATGTCAAAGCTTTTCGAAAAACTGCTCAAAACAAAATTGTCCTCAATTCTAATTAGTAGTGGGTGCATACCAGACCATCAATTTGGTTTTAGAAGTCAGCATAGCACCATTGAACAAACTCACAGACTGGTTCAATTTATAAGAAGAACTTTTGAGGAAAAAAAGTATTGTTCTGCGCTCTTCATTGACGTTTCCCAGGCATTTTATAAAGTGTGGCATGAAGGCCTAATTTTGAAATTGAAGACTTACTTACCAATAAACATTTTAAATCTTTTGGAAAGTTACATTATTTCCCGTAAGTTCACTGTTGTGGAAGGAGACTTTACGAGTAGGCCTGAAACTATTTCATCCAGTGTGCCACAGGGGAGCATACTGGGACCAGTTTTATATTTGATTTATACTTGTGATATGCCTGTGAGCAGTAGTATCCATACTTCCACATTTTCCGACGATACAGCCTGCCTTAGTATGCACGAAAACCCTGATGAGGCATCCCGCAAACTCCAGGAACACATTAGCCAGATGGAGCTTTGGTTAAACTTATGGAGAATTAAAGTCAATGAACAAAAGTGTGTCCATATAACGTTCACCCTAAGAAGAGATACTTGCTCCCCCATTCGGATTAACAATCAAGTTGTTCCTCAACACTCACATGTGAAATACCTTGGCATACACCTTGATCGACGACTTACATGGAAACATCACATTGACTCTAAGTTAACTCAAATGAAACTTAAATTAACTCAGGTACATTGGCTGATTGGTAGAAATTCAACACTTAGCCTAGACTGCAAACTTTTAATATACAAGTCGCTTTTAAAGCCAATATGGTGTTACGGAATTCAACTATGGGGCACTGCTTCAGCTTCAAATGTAGAGAAAATTCAACGAAAGCAAAATAAAATTTTACGCATGATAACATCGGCTCCATGGTACATCAAAAATTCAAATATACATCGCGATTTGAATATGCCACTAGTGACTGAAGAAATTGTAAAATACGCAGACAAATATCTAACAAAACTCGAGTCACATCCTAATCCGCTTGCTCGTAATATTTTGAACTTTACTGGGCACATCCGCTTAAAAAAGAGAGATACACGGGCTCTAATATTCAACACTCTAGATGATGAAGCTGCTTGAAAACACTTTTTTCTTTTTGTTGCTTATCACTACTTATGTATTATTAATAACTATCACTAAGCTTATGTCCGACATTGGTCGGGCCTAATAATTTTTTTATAGATTTAAGATTTGAATACTTATTGTTAGTTCATATTTGAAGATACAATAAATAAAAAAAACATGCATTTAAAAAAAAAAAAAAAAAAAAAAAAAAAACTTTTGTATAAAAAAAGTTAAAGTTTTCCAACCCTGGAAACATCTTTTTAATTTTTTGAAGGTTAATTTTTAATTTGAATTACCAATTTTATTCGTAGTAAAGTATAAAATAAGTTCATTTAATAAAAAAAAAATAAAAATTAATTTTCGTAGTTAATTTTTTATATCACAAAAAGTTTCAGTTTCCCAACCCTGGAATCATTCCTTTTGATTTTTCTGATTTCTTACACCAATATTTTTCTTTTAAGAATATAAGATATGTTCAATTTATAAAGAAAAGGAAAATTTTGTTTTAGTAAATTGTTTTTGTATAAGTAAAAAAGTTACAGTTTTCCAACCCTGGAAACATGTTATTAATTTTTTGAAGTTTAATTTTTTATTTCAAATACCAATTTTATTCGTGGCGAGGTATAAAATAAGTTTATTTAATAAAAATAATTAAAAAATTAGTTTACGGTAGTTAATTGTATATATCACAAAAATCGTAGGTTTTCCAACCCTGAAATCATCCTCTTTGTTTTTCTGATTTCTTACATCAATCTCCTTCTTTTAAAAACATTACATATATTTAGTTTATAGAAAAAAAGGAAAAATTTGTTTTAGTAAGTTACTTTTGCATAACAAAAAAAGTAAAGGTTTTCCAACCCTGGAAACGTCTTTTTAATTTTTTTTTTAATTTTTTTTAGTTAGAAATACCAATTTTATTCATACTGAAGTATAAAATAAGTTTATTTAATAAAAAATTATTAAAAACTAGTTTTCGGTAGTTATTTTGTATGGAAAAATGAAGTTTAAGTCTCCCAGCTCTGAAAACGTCTGCTCGATTTTGCTGAGTTTCAATACCAATCTTAGTTCGACCATTTCTGACCCACCAGTCTAAGAACGAAGTCTCTAGCTTTTCTGGGAGCTTCGGAAAACCGATTTCACGTACAGACAGACGGCCATCGCTTATTCATCTTCCCTATGCATAAGGATCCAGAATATATATACTTTATGGCTCGCTTATTAATATTCTGGAAATTACAAACGGAATGACAAACCTATATATACCCTTTTACCATTTTTTGGTAAAGGGTATAAAAATAAATTTTTCAACTAATAATTTTAAGGATGTTTTAAGGATTATACTGATAAAATGTTATTATTTTCCGAAAAAACTTATGCACATAATTCAACTGACGAAATGAATGTTTGTTTATTATAACAAATAAAATGAGTGTAAATATGCATGAAGTCTTAGATGAAAATTTATTTCGTCTTAAAACAAAAGCATTACATTGTCTTAAAGTACAATTCATTTTCATGCGTTAGGAGTTCGTCTATTCCAATTTGTTGAAATACGTGTTCTTATCCACAAATAATTTTTTTTTTGTTTTCTTAGAAAAAATATAAAATAATATTAAGCAGGGATTCTCAATTGTTGCATAAATATTATCGCAATTTCCTTTGAAACTTTAAGCACCTTATTAACAATTTGTTTGAAGTTAAATTTTAAAACCTATAACCCTTGAAACAGGACAATTATATCTAACAGAGCTCTGTTTAGAATTTAGAAAAAAAAAATGAAGTTCAAAGTAAAATATGATTTTGGTTATAATTGCAAAAACATATTATTATGTTATAACTTTCGACTATTGGACAATGATCTAGTAACGTCCAGGAATCTCCTGGACAGGGAGAAAAAAATT
Source organism: Tachina grossa (assembly GCA_949987645.1). NCBI lineage: Eukaryota > Metazoa > Arthropoda > Insecta > Diptera > Tachinidae > Tachina > Tachina grossa. The sequence goes on along the minus strand of OX465278.1, from coordinate 116,984,211 downwards.
ATTGTAGAAGATTCCTGGACGTTTCTAGATTGATGTCCAACATATTCAATCTCCTCCAATATTTTTTATACACGCAGAAAGAAAGATATGGTTGTAGAATGGTTGAGAAAACAATATTATGTTCTCTGAAACAAATGTGTGGTCGTCGAAAACTAGTTATTGTTATTTTAAACATTTATTTTGTTACGATAAAGAGAGTAATGTTTGAATTTAATAATTACATTATCACATCCATTAAAAAGTGTGCTATGGTTAAAGTTTAACAATATAGTCTTGTTAAAAATTTGTGAATACAACATAATTTGTATTATTATTTAAAAATAATATGAAGTAAATAACAATATAATGTTATCCAAAACCATACTATGTTAAGTTTAAAAAAAAATTTCAGAAACATCTGTCAGTTCAGTATTTCGTTTGTAAGCTATCGGTAGTGCACGGGTGGTGTTAAATAAATGAATAAATAAATAAAGTATAAATAAAAGGGTAGACCAATATAAAAATATCAACATTTGTGTATCTCTTATGTCTGTATGTCGTGTAAGTATACATATTTATATATACATTTTATTTTAACAATAGTAATTTATTTTTATTTCGAATTTAACGCACAGCTGTTTCTACAATAAATATATGATTAAAAAATAAAATAGTATTATTATATTAAATAATACTGTGGTCGTATTTAACAATATTAATATAATATTAGAACATGGTATGGTGAGTCCTAATTATATTTTAGTCACATCTAACAATAGTGTTGTCATATTTACAATACTAAGATTAGGTATAACAAAGTTCATTATTTCTGTAGATATTATTATTACTAAGTCAGATAATAATATTATTAAAGTTTGCTTTTCTATTAACAATAATATGATATGACTACAACCATATAATTCAATCATAGTATGTTGCTGTTTGATTATGGTTACCTCAACCATATTTTTTCTTTGCGTGTACCCTTTACCAAAAAATGGTAAAAGGATATATATAGGTTTGTCATTCCGTTTGTGGTCTTGGACTGGTCAGAAATAGTCTGAAAAAGATTGGTATTGAAAATCAGCAAAATCGAGCCGACGATTTCAGAGCTGGAAAACTCAAACTTTATTTTGCCATACAAAATAACTACCGAAAACTAGTTATTACTATTTTTTTATTAAATAAACTTATTTTATACTTCACTATGAATAAAATTGGTATTTCTAATAAAAAAAAATTAGAAAAATTAAAAAGACTTTTCCAGGGTTGGAAATCTTTGACTTTTTTTCTTATACAAAATTATACTAAATTAACTTACTAAAACAAATCTTTTCTTTTTTTTCTGTAAATTAAACATATCTGATATACTTGAAAGAAAGAGATTTCTGTAAGAAATCAGAAAGATCAAAAAGGATGATTTCAGCGTTTCAAAACTTACACTTTTTGTGGTATTTTATCTACCATATAACTAGGTATAATTAATTTTTTTCTTTTTCAATATAAATTATATACATTTTTCGTTTGGGAAAGAAAATTATGGTATAGAAAATTATAAGAATTAAGACCACAGCTCCAGAGTTGGAAACTTTGAACTTCTTTTCTGGATATTAAAGTTAATAAATAAAACAATTTTTTTAATTTGATTTTTTGATATTGTATGACGTGACGTCGTTTTTGACAACTGGAATAAGGGTGAATGTAAAATATTTCTTAAATACAGAGTGTAGAATAAAATATTCAACTTATTGGTAATATTGAAAAAAATATATATAATCGAAAAATACCGAGAGGTCACTTACTAAAAATTGCACTAGAGCAAAAAATTATAAATTTTTTCACAAAACATATGCATATGTATGGATGTGCTTATGAATGTATATCTATACTACATAAAAGCACTTTGGTAAAGGGTATATAAGATTCGGCACAGCCGAATATAGCACTCTTACTTGTTAATGTTTCAAACGGAAAGAAAATATAAACAAGATTTTCCATACGGGACTCGCAGAGAAGTTTTATAATTGACGAAAACACAGTTGCTGCCTGTGAAGAAGGGTTGCTGAAAAAGTATGAAAGAAGAGTGCGAGTGCAACCATTAATTTTAGTTGCAGGTTCAATTTTAGAACCAAAAGAAATCGTAGTTTATTTCGAAGGCATAAAATACCGCATGCATTCTGCATTAAATGCGATAGATACTTGCTTTAAAATATTTTTTGTATTTAATTTGGAATACCTAAAAGAATCTTTGTTAGTTTGGACGTTTATTCAAAAGCACTTAAATTGTTTATCTAATTTTTCGACCTTTTTTATATGTTCAATGAAACTATTTTTTAAGCTTTAGGTCAGTAAATTTTATATATTTTTAGTTTTATATCGATATTTCGTTAACCTTTGGTTAACTTCTTCAGGATTATATTTATTTTATTTTTTGGTAATTAGTTTTTGTCTTTTTTCCTTTTAATCAGAAAAAAATATTTGTTGATAATTATAAATAACAAAAGCACTTTTACAATATTAATACAAATACTGATTACAGCAGCCCTCAAATTAATTCATTAATTTCCAATTTAAGATAATGGAAAAATGTACATAAATAGCTTATTAGTTATATTATACTGGAATAGAATTTCTGTTTTTGTTTTGTTTTTATAGATATACATTGTGTGTATACTAATGTCCAGTTGCAAAACCGTGTATGGCACGAACAACTAAAAACTGGGATTTCCCTTTTTCGCAATCGTGAAAAAAAGTTAACACAACAAATGCATTGAATTTTTGACTACAAGTTTTTTTAATTAAAAAAGTGATATATTATTTTTTTATTTTATGATATATTATTAGTTTTTTAAACGCACTTACAAAATCGGTATCCAACAATATAATGAACATCAATATATGTACACTTGCATTTATATTGATTTTGTATAATAAATTTATACTTTTCTTGTAATTTGTACTGTTTTCGTTTTAATACAATTTTACTTTATTACATTTTATATCGTTAATAGCATTATCTTTCACTAACTAAGAGAATTTTATATAATTTGTAAGCAGTAAATAATAACAAATCAACACAGCTGCTTAAACTAGTTAACTATTTACAATTTGTATAAAAGTTGTCTTAAAAGGTAAAGAAAATGTTCCTACAGGGGCTTAGAAGTTGAATAAAATAGGGTAGTAAAAGTGAATAATATTTATTCATTATGAACAAAAAAGTTATTCACACGGACTAAATTCATTACTTCATTTGAAGAAAAGTTCTTCAAAGTTAATAAAAATATTCACGTTAACTACATTAATTAGTTATTATAAATAAAAATTCTTAATCAATTAAACTAAAATTTGGTAATATTTACCACCCACTAAATAACGAAACAACAATAGTCAAAATGAAGAAATTTCTTCTATTTAACAATTTACTAAAATTATTTTCTTTAACGAAAAAAATTCGTAGACCTGAATAACGAATTTGTTAGCTGTATAATAACCTACATTTCTTCATTTTTACACCCCATTTTGCAGTATTTAGGTAAATTTTTCGTTCAGTGTACTTGTTTTCTCCTCATCTCCTACAAATACTAAAAAATGGCCAAAATCCATTTAATGACTGTCATCAATAAGATATGGAACTTGCGTTTCATTGGAAGTATTAAATGTTATATCTAAATAAAGGTGGCATAGTGAACTACTCGTAATTCGGCTACAATTTTCTGGTTGATTTTGCTTAAAAAATCGGATATTAAGTCTATTTTTTGAGAAAAATCTAGTTTTATGATTTAACAGAGTTCCTTCTTTTTTGTTAACATTGCTCTGTTAAACATGAAGGTTTGTGTCTAGGGTTATACATAGATTTTAAAATTTCTCTTCACGCACATTTATTTACAGCCGATTAAAGCTCGCTTCCCTAAAGCCTACAGTACACGGCATGTGAAAAACTACATGCGCATGTGGCTCTGACGTAATTTTGATGTCATCACGATGCTGGATTTGCTACAAGCCGTGTACTAGCACCTTATGCCCATGTAGATATTAACATGCTTACAGATGAGCTGCCCCAGAAAATGTCTTCGATTCGGCCACATGTGCCACATATGTATTTTGGAACAAAAATACTATAAAAATTTTACGGCATGTAGCTACTACTACTAATTTAAAAAAATGCAACGAACATGCTGAAAATTCTTGTGACGTCATCGCCACATACGCATGTGGCTTTTTACATGCCGTGTACTGTAGGCTTAACTCATGTCAAATTGTTGCATTAATAGCAATTTTTTTATAGAATGTGGATGATGCTGGAATTTCAATAAATAACTATAACAGTTTGCAGAACACTGCGCTTCCGCCTTTGTTCTCACAAACACACCCCCACAGTCACATGCTTATAGTTATGTATGCGTCTACATAACCCAGTTGGCCACGTCTTTAAGACATCTTTGACGACGGGTACAAGACAATGGTAAGTCGTAGAAGACATATTAAAGACAACTCCATACAAATCGTTGACGAAATTTTCATACAAATGGCGGCGAGGTCACACAAGACCAGATGAGCGACATTGTCGCTCAGATTGTCCTCAACAAGGCTTTATTGAAGACAAAACGTGTGACACTGTCGCTCAGATTGTCATCAAAAAGGCTTTATTGAAGACATAACGAGGGACATTGTCGCTCATATTGTCGTCAACAATGCTTTATTGAGGGACATTGTAGCTCAGATTGTCCTCGACAAGGCTTTATTGAAGACAAAACGTATGACACTGTCGCTCAGATGGTCCCCAACAAAGTTTTATTGAAGAGAAAACGTGTGACATTGTCGTTCAGATAGTCATGAACGCCGATTTCTTTTAAATTGTCGATTAGAAAACTTAATCTACAGACGACATGTCGTACATGAATCGTCGAAGACAATGTCGTCTAGGACGATTTGGACAACTGGGAAGTGTTAACGTGCGCATAATAGTATGCGAGTATAAACATGTATGTCACTCATATGCCTTTGTATATTTAGATGTGAAAATATCTACGATGACAACTGATAATGGATCGAATTATTTCAAGGCATGTTGAAATACCAAACTTAACACATTTCTAAGCCATCCAACTGTTATACTCACATATACATACTAATACACACGTACTATTTGCACACAATGCCAATACAATTATCAAGCAGAAATTTAACACAAGAAAAATCGTCCTTTTGGCATTTGACACTCAATTCAGTTCAGGCCACACAAAGCAAAAAAAAAAAAAAAAAAACGAAAAAAACATGAAAAGTGGCTAAGTTCAGCATGAGGAGTAGAAATGTTAGAAGAATCTATCATTCTAGCACATAAAAAAAAATAATTTTACATTGGGAATAATATACATTCGCAAATGTAAACAAGAAAATGACAATAACAAAAATTTAAAAATATTGTTGATGGCAAACAAATACGTAAGAGAATATGACTGCAAGGAATAAAAATGCAGCACATAAAGGCAATAAATGTATGCTATTTCTTTTTTAATTACAAGAAAAATTTTATAGGCTTACATGTATATATGTATAAATACTTTCTACATACTTTCATTCTCTCATAAACATCTTTCAGTAAAGCAAAAAATATATCGCTCATTTACTCAAACAATGTCATAACTCAAAAAAACCAGTATGCCTTATAACACGTTAAAAAGTTCTCAATTTACACATCATCTTAATGGAAAAAGAAAATTTTATTTAGCTTTCATAAGTTGAGTAAACAAGATATTTTTATGAAATTTCTACACAGTATGAAGAACGATACACAGAAAAAAGTATTCACAAATTAATGTTTTCAATTAAAAATTTAATTGATTTAATTTTTTTTTATAAAAAAAAATTATTAGGCCCGACCAGTGTCGGACATAAGCTTAGTGATAGTTATAAATAATACATAGGTAGTGATAATCAAAAAGGAAAAATAAATATATTTTCAAGCAGTCCCATCTGGAGTATTAAGTATAAGAGCCCTTGTGTGCCTCTTTTTAAGGCGGATGTGTCCAGTAAAGTTCAAAATATTACGAGCCAGCGAGTGATTCGAGTTTTGTGAAATATTTGCCTGCGTGTTTTGCAATTTCTGATTGCTTTAATTAAATTTTTAATTGTATTAGTTAATTTTAGTAGAAAATTTTATTGATATTTTCAAATTGCTTATAGGTGAAAATTTAATTAATTTGTTAATTGATATTACAAATATTTAAACTGATATAACAAATATTTTAACTGATATTACAAAATCATTCATATTACTTTTTTGTAGAGATGTGAAAATGTCGTGATTTTATCGTGTCACGAGTGAATCACGCATGATCGTGATCAAATTTATAATTAATCACGCGTGAGTGCGTGAGCGTGACTTAAAAATAAATTTGTCGTGCGTGAGCTATTTTTATTAATCAGGCACGAACTATCATGCTCTCACGTGATATCATTCCTGAATAGGTGAGTATCAATATACTATACCATTTTGCACATGCTACGATGCAAGACCATTTGCACAAGATTGTGTTTTGAGCTATTGTTACAATTTTTTTTAGGCGCAGTAAACTGGCTCATATGAAATTCAAATATACTATTGTAGAAAAATAAAATTATTTTAATATATTTTTTTATGGTACACAACTATATTTTCCCTAAATTTTGAAACTACTTAGTTTTGAAATTTTTAAAAACTACGCGTACATCCGCATTTATGAAAAGGCACTCTTAAATTTTAGTTAAAAATGTATAAAAATATCTACATAACAAAATCTTATAGTTGAAACTTTCCAAATCTACCGACACAACTTTTTATAACTGCTTAAACACAAAACACACACATTCTTAATGCATTGTCTTTAGCGTTATGTAATTAAAAAATTAATAATGTATTAAACAAAATTTTTTACAAAACTGAAAATAATGAAGAGACTTAAAAAACACATGCCTTTTTCAGGGAAATTTTAAAATTTGGATTTTTTAGCCTTTTCCCGATTTCACAAATTGATATGTTAATAGATTTTTTCCTATTTTTATTTAAAATTTTGTCAACAATTGAATGCTGCCTTTTAAATTAAAATCAAACAATGCACTAAAAAGTAATAGGCAAAATACAAAAAAAGGTCAAGACAAAAAAATTTCTTTGGCTTAAATAAAATATCTTATGAGAGATACGGAAACACATCTTGGGAAATTATTTCTTAAGAATTACAAGTTTACGTCAAAATGCTTTATCTGGTAAAAATCGGACAATTTTTAAAAAAGTTACAAGCCTCAGAAGTTTTAGTGAGTCCCAGGTAGTCAACTTTGGCCCACTGTAACTCATGTCATGCTCAAGCCAAAAGGATTGTGTTATAAAACCTAAGTCCTCCTCTACGGATGTTAGGAGTTTCATATAAATCCAATCAGTAGTTTAGAAGTTCAAGATTTATTGCCATTTACTTTTTAAAAGTCCCCACTGTGCAATGTAAATTTTACATATACACGTACATACATATGTACCTACATACATACATACATACATATGTATGTGTAAAAACCTATTTTTCAAACCAAAAAAGATACAAATTGGATTACATACTTTGTCGTGAGCGTGCGTGATCGTGATAAGTTGTAAACCACTCGTGCGTGATTAAGAATATTTTGTTCGTGAGCGTGCGTGATCGTGAAAACTTTGAATATCATTCGTGCGTGAAAGTGCGTGAGTAAAATATTTATCTGCGTGAGCGTGCGTGTCGTGAGTCAAAAAACGCCCACGTGCACATCTCTACTTTTTTGTGTGTATGAGGATTAATTCTGCTTCATAAACACAAAAATTTAATTTTTAAATTATGACGTTCTTTGAGTAAATGAGCGTTATATAACTTGGTCTTATACCACAGTGTTATACCAAAATTTCTACAACTCTCCCTCAGGCATCACCTAGTCTGCTGTGTAAAAGAATATTTGTTGAGATACACTAAATTTATGATCAAGTTTTTTTTGTCTGCAGCTTTTCAGTCTTAAAGATTAAACTCATTATATTATATTTCAATAAGTAATAATAGTCTTATACTAACTTTATATAAAGTGTCTTATAGAGACCTGCGTAAACAGTCTTTAAATGTAAATACGTCATAATTTTTAAATGTATTCACGTCGCATGTATTATACTAAACCAATAATAAATGCTGTCGTACTATAAGCGAAGCACGATGGCTGTATTGATGTACGTGTATATCAGTGTTAACAAGCGATGTCGCCAAAACAGCTTGTTTGTAACAAACACTCATAAGAAGTACTGTTGATTAGTGTATGCTTGTTATTTTTCATATTGTACGTTTGAGTGTGTGTGTAATATGTAGATGGTAATCTATTATGTTATTAACCGCATACAACTAATGTTAATGCATGTGTGTGCCTTTGCATGTGCGCAGAAAAATAAAAGATCATACACACATACATGCATGACGTTTATACACGCGCTCATGCGTAGAAAGAAGCAAGTATCACAAATTCTTCCGTCACGAAGTGTTTTCTTCTTTACTCTTATACCTACAATACTCAAACAAATTTCTTGCAAACAGTGTTGTTAACGTTTGTTTTATAAGATTTTGCTATAGTCAAGCATCATCATCAAAATCCCTCATGTCTTGGAAGTTCTTGTAAGATGTCTTGTGCAGGATACTAGTGTCTTACGCCAAACATTTTAAAATCTTTTATTTATACATCTAACGGCCCTTTTCACAATGTACAATTAAAAGCTAACAGGGACTTTCATGGAAAGTTTTGTATGAAGAACTGTCAGTTAAAGTTCACGTTAACTCTTAATCATACATTGTGAAAAGCTTACGAGTCTTATATAACAACAAGTATATATTTACTCTTACGATATAAGTTATTTCCGTCATGCCCATAGAGTCTTATATTCAAATAGACTTTACTAATGTTATATTAGTTTGTAAAGAAAATTACAAGATATTTTGCTAAGGCGGCTTTTCAACACACAAAGTTTATACAAACTAATGTAACGTAACAATAGTTGGACTAATCTATGAAAATGCTTATATATGAAGCTTATTTACAATTTTGCAAGTCTCATTTACTTTCTGAAAAATTTTATTTAATTAGATCTAGGCTACTAACATTCCTATCACTAAGACATATAAAAGGAATAATAAATTTCTTATTAAAATACTTCTTGTGGTTTTTAAGACAAATACTACTCACTATTAAGTCTTATACTAAAACTGTTTAAAAATTTACCTATATATTTACCCCCTTATTCAAAAAAAATATTTTACTTGAGCTTTAAAGTTCATAGTAGCTAACAAGCACTTTAAGGCTAACATTGCTTTGTTAAGAAATTGTATTCAAAAGACAACTTTAATTATTTTGTGATATAATAATAAATTCTGGTAACACCACCGTGTTCAACAACCATTTCACAGCTTATGATGTACAACATCGAATACAATTTTATTCGAGTATTCAAATAATTTTTTATTTTATTAAATACATTTTTATTATCTTGAAGTTAAGCAACCAAATTTATAAAATATAAGCTTCTGACATGGAGCAAAACAGATAAACATTTCTACGAATTAAAAGTAAAAATATATGATGATCATAGAAAAATTATGTCAATTATTTTATTCGAACGAAATGAGTATTTGAATATCCAGCCTTTCTCGATTTGTTTGTTTGAATGTACATCACTAAAACATTTTTGTATAATTGTATTTATTTTAATATTTTTTTATGGATTTTGCTATGTATTTCGATTCAGTTGTATAATTTAGTGATGTTTTCCATCACATAACAAAAATAATAAATTTAAAATAAGAGCTAGAACTTCTAGCTTCATTTTCAGATGTAACATGAATCAATATGTCCTATATTAACAAAAATATTTGAGGTACAAAATACACATTTTGGAAATATCAACTTAAAGTAGCCATAGGCGCCTACTTTAGGATTTTGATATAATAATTTTTTTTTGAATACAACTTTACTTAAAATTGCTTTTCAAAGCTTTGTTAAGTTTTTTTGAATACGACCCTTAAACTTTTCATACAATCTCTTAAATAAAATCTCATAAAGAAAAATTAAATGCTTTTATTTATAAGTCCTTAAGTTTTTGTTATATGGCACTAGAGTTAAAGATATAGAGAAATAATATATATATATTATATATCTAACTTTTTTTTTAACACAGTAGGCTGTAAAATTAAGTTGTTTAAAGTCTTATACTGATTTATATTTCTAGTAATACGGTTGATAACAGGACTTTATTTTTTTTTTAATAAGTTATTCTATTATTATTAATAAGTTATTATATTATTAGCATTATTATTATTTTTATTATTATAAGTTCGTACTTATTAATGTATTTTATTAGACTTATATTGCTCACTTTTAAGTCTTATACTAAGACTGCTGATATCTTTTAAAAGCCGTTAAAAATTATTATTTGATGCTCTGCGGCCGCTGAAAGCTTGAAAAATGTCTTATACAAAGTCTTATACAAATGGATTAATTTTTATTTTTAATCTCTTCCAACAATTGTAATTATTTACTAGTTCGAAGCTATCACTTTTTGCGTTAGGTTGTGCTTGCATTAAAAACCGAAAAGACATAGTAAAATATTTTTAGATTTTGCTCATAATTAGAGTAACAAATTAATTTTCGAAAGCCTTATACTAATTATATGCAACTTTCAATTTTTTATGAAAATATGTTCTCTTCTCATGTTCGACTTATACTACTCGCACTCGAAATTCGTCGTGCGTGACGAACTCTGAGATAAATTTATTTCTATTTTATATGCTATAAACACAATCAAAGGCTACCGTCCATCGACTACTGACTACAAAAGTAGCTGGCTACAAAAATAGCCGAGTCGCCAGCTACTTAATTCTTTTAACGACTACCGACCACTAACTACAAAAAATAAACATCTGTTTTGATATATGTATTAAAGTTAACCAAAACAAAACAAACTTGATTTTTTTAAGTGAATTTGTGAAAAAAAAAATTTCAAATGTCTCAAGAACATTTTTTTTTCAATGGTGCCACTATAATAGTTTTTCGCGTTTTTAATAGCGATATTTAATGTATTGCGTTTTAAAACCACCATTTCATGCATTTACTGTATTGGCAGCACTAATCTGTTTTTTGTAGCCAAGAGAAATAGAAATTAGCCTAAGTTGGCTACGGGCTACAAAAGAAGCCGTGTAGTCGGTAGTCGTGTAGCGGCTAAAAGAATTATTCTCATAAGCACGCATGTATTCTATTTTTGACATCTTGTAGTCGATGGTCGGTGGACTTAATTGTGTTTATAGCAATACGCCGACGAACAACGAAAAAAAACAATTTCCTCTCACTCTCTTTACATACACAATAAACAGTGTGACCAGATTTTAAAATAAAATTAAGCTAAATCACGTATGTCTTTAATATATTTTTAGAGAACATGCTATTTGGATTAAAAAAGGCTAAAAAGCTAAATCCGTTTTTAAAATCGCTAAAAAAAAAAGAAGCTAAGAGCTTAATGAAAATTTTAAAGCTAAATCCAGAAGAAATAAGCTAAATTTAGCCCAAAATTAGCTAATATGGTCACACTGATAATAACCAACTTTTTCAATTATAATAGCTGCATTCGCTGAGTGAATTCGTCGTTATTGTGCTTCACACGACGAATTTACGCAACGAATTCTTATCGACGAATTCGTCGACGTGGACGAAATTCGTCGTTCGTCCCAATTGTGTTGCCTGCATAAGTTCAAAGTGTAGTACACATACATCACTTTCTTCTCTTTTAAAAATATAGCAAAAATCGTAATTAGCATTTAAAAATTTCTAGTATTCACTTAAAGTTTCCAATTTTCAATTAGAGAAGGAATAATAAAACTTTCACAAAATAAAAAGCTCTTTGCTCTATAAGATGCTTTATCAAGCCTAAAAGCTCTCTTTTACAAGATTTCTTAAAGTCATTTTGTATGTTTTGTATGAGAACTACTTATTTTTCTGTAGGGCATGCAAAAGACAAACCAAATTTAAATTGTTGAGAAAAAGAATAGCAAGCCTTCCGGTAAATAAAAAAAAAATCAGCAACAGCCACCATATGCTGGATAGAAATCCCTCACATTCATAAGACATTTGAGCTTAAATGGTGCGAGCGGATGGGCTGGGGCTTGGTGGTGAGTGAGTGGGAGCGCGAGTGGTGGAAATATTCATTCAATGGCCTCCTCGTATTTCTATTAAAATACAGAGAAAACAAAGTTCAAAATCACGTATGAAAAAAATGCCAACAATGAAAGATGTAGAAGAAAAAACTATTTTATATAAATGATGTAAAAATCTAAAGAAATTTTTAAGCCTGAAGGATAGTATATTTACATAAGCACATTTTTGGCTGCATAGTGCTGAGGGAGGGGGGGGTTGCAAATAAAGAAAATTCAACATATGTATTCAAATAAATGAAGGAATAAAATATGTTTTCCAACAAGCAAGTATGCTTGTATTAAATGTTTTGGAAAATAATGAATACTTTTTTACGTTTTTGATTAAAAAAAATCTACACAATAAACCAAAAAAAAAAACAAAAAACATGAAATTAAATTGTTTTGCGTTTTACTCCCAAAACTAAATGACATTTTCAAAGAAATTTTAATAGAATTTTTTTTTTAATAAAAGTCTTGTTAAGATATTTCAAGAAATGCTCTCATGCATTGCAAAAATAAAAAGAAAGGAAAATTTTTAAAAATATTTACAACTGCCTTGTACATTCATTATTGATTGAAATGTCTAATCAAGTGAATAACAACCAAAGTTGCTTCAGCCATTACAAATACTTTGAATATGTATTCTAGCCATTATTATACACATGTTGTATATTAAATTTCAAGTAATTGTTCAACAAAATTTTTCTTATTAAGCATATGTCAACGTTATTCCTTTTATTTAACTCATCTATTTAAAACTCTTTCAAGCTTTTTCTTCTCTTCTCTTCTCTCCTCTACGTTTGTATTCCTTGATCCTATTAAAATTACCTGTCATTGTCATGGAAAATAAATAACTGCAACCTGTTGTGTAAAACAATCTATTACAGTACGTAGCCGTACTATTCAAAGAAAACGATACCCAGCATTTTGGTTATAAGTCACACTGTCAACATATGGCAATAGTAAAGTCATCATTACAATCATCTAGAGATATTCCTTAGAAAATACATGCAATACAACAGAAATAATCGCACATAGAAGCCGTGCATTTATATTTTTCTTTTCGTTCACATATGTACTTATTTTTATTTTAAAATAACATTATAACCCGGCATTATTTTAAGAACACAACGAAAAAGCCATTACTTTCTTTCTTGGCAGGGTCTTTGCCTCTCTCTCTCTCTCTCTCTCTCTCTCTCTCTTTCTCGCTCTCGCTCTCGCTTGGCTGGGAAGGACATTTTTCTCTAAATTGCATTTGCTGTCGTTAAAGTAATTTGTTTTATACATTTGAAAACATGGCAAGTAAAATGCATAATTTTTTTTTTATTTCAAGTAAAAACATTTGACTAGATTAAACAAAGGAGATGGAGTTGTAAGAGGTTTGAATATATTCTGTTTCTTTTTTTTTTTGCATTCAGTTGCTTTCTAGCTTGAAAACTATAAGGAAAATGGGAAAATTTCAATTTTGGCTTACATCACAGTGGAGTTAGGTTATAACGAACACTTGTTTTAACGCATTATAGTCTGTAACGAACTACATACTTGTTCTCCCCTTCCCAGAGTTTTGCATTAATATTTTATATTATTTTCGCATATAACGAACAAGAGTTTTACAAAAAAAAAAACTTTTAACAAATTATAATACAATTCACATATTACATTTGCACTGAAAAGCTGGATATATGAAACAGAAGTCTACATCAACTGACACCACACACAAACACAAAGAACGCTGATTATGAAGGTGCAGTCTCCTTCACAAACAGCTAGTTGTTCCGTTTTACTAGTGTTTCTCAGAATATTTACAATTAACTTTGACGTTATTTGTTCATTAATAATTATCACATGTAATTTGGCTTACAAGGCGATATGAACTTTAGCCTAAAAAAATCATAAATACTTTAATATTTTATATTATTTTTTTTATATATAATGAACAAGTTCTTAAATATCTAGTGTCTTTTTTTAAACACAATTTATCTCTGATATAAATTTATAGTTTTTTTTTAAGATAAAATACAGTGTTTTGTTTCGTGCTAATTATTTTTACTAAACTTATTTAAAAATAAAATAACAAACTGCATGATTTTGAAATGCTCACTTTTATATAAAAAAAAATATTTTATCCGGTTATTGGCAAGCTTAGTTTATATGGAATATAACTCTTCGTTCTGGACTATTGCGTTAAAATCAAACTCTACTGTATTTTGTTTCTAATTCCAAACAGGGACGGGCAAAACTTGTTAAGGTAATAGGAGAAAAAATTCCTTAAACAATCGCTTATAAAACTTAAAAACTATTTTTTTTTAA